>CM052711.1:46369415-46412065 GCA_028551405.1 Uromys caudimaculatus
TCTTTCTTTCTTTCTTTCTTTCTTTCTTTCTTTCTTTCTTTCTTTCTTTCTTTCTTTCTTTCTTTCTTTTTTTGACTTTCAAAGGCCCCACCTCCTAAAGATGTCTCTTTTTGGGATTATAACTTCAGCGTACATTTCATTGTGTTTTTAGCAGACATAAACATTTAAATCATAGAACATGGGGTTAACTGTTCATGTGGGTGTTTCATGTTGAATAAGGTGAACAAAGCAAGTTAAGTACTGAAAACAACTCCCCCCGCTACAGATTGCTCGGGTATAGGTGATATCTAGGAAAGTTGTTTTTATTTGTTGTTTATTTAAAATCACAAATCATCATGACTTCTCACGAAGTCTCATAACTTCTGGCATATATTCACATTGAAAATCACAAATCTGATAAGACTTTCTCATTTCAACTTACAAATGAAAATTTAGAGGAATAAAAGAAAGCATATTCAGTCTAGTCGCTATGCATGAGTGAGACACAACATGGCTTTTTAACTAAACATGCTTCCTCCCTGTTTCCGTACTTAGGTGGCTTGTGATCCTGTTTTGTATCATCCTCAGAGTACAGAGGTGTGGGATATTTCTTTGATAAAGAAACCATTAAACACACCAGGATTGCCTATGTGCTGTGGCCTTTGGACATTGTGATTTTGGGTTATCCCATGCGCATAGTAATGTCCTTGGATTGTAACTTGTCTGTTTGTCTGTCATTTGTAGAGGACCAAGGATGAGATCTAGTGGGACCAGTGGAATGGAAATAGTGTGGCTGATGGATGCCGAATTATGTGCAAGGGCAGGATTCATAGGCAAATGCTCAGAGAAGGTGCTTCAGAACCTATCCTGTGTTCATGAGTGTGTTAAAAATCCTGGCCTTCCGAGCTTTGTCTGCTGTTCATGACTCACATGGGTCTTGAAATCAGAATTTTCCTAGTCTATTATATACTTATTCTCTTGATGTAAAATCCGTGGTACACTCAGCTCTATGTGAATTCGAAGAAAATGTCAAGAAAAATATGTTCAATGAAACTTGACACTGAAAAAGATTATCATCATCATCAACATCATCGTGTGTGTGTGTGTGTGTGTGTGTGTGTGTGTGTGTGTGTGTGTGTTTGCATGGATGCAGATGCAAGTCAGAGGAAAACTTTCAGGAGTTGGTTTTCTCTTTCCATCGTGGGTTCTGAAGATCAAATTCAGGTCTTGAGGCTTGTGTGGCAAGTGCCATCTAGAAAGCATAATTTCTCATCTTAAAAGAAATTTAGAACAGAAATATTAGTAAATGAAATATTAAAGATGAGCAATTCTTTTGAAAATTTATATTTTCCTTCAAATTAAAATACCAGAAAAATCTTCGGGGGAGTCACAAGAAGCCAGTGCAATGCTTGGATGGTCACATGTTTACTCTGGAGATGAACGTAGATCATGTCCTATCTCAGTCACATAATTGCTCAATGGGCCTATTATTTAAATATTTACCATGGTAAGACTTAATTTCCTCACAGTTAAATATATGGCTACAATTTAGCAACTCAACCCAAATTCTACATATTTACCAAGATGTATAAAAATGTGTCTACACAAGATTTTGTACATAAATATTCATAGAAGCTTTATGACAGCTCAAACAAGAAACACCATAAAAATCTAGCCCCAGGAGAATGAAAATATTACTTGCATTTAGTGTATGTGTGTGTGTGTGTGTGTGTGTGTGTGTGTGTGTGTGTGTGTGCATGTTTACATGTACATATACCACGGTACACATGTAGAGTTTGGAGGACAATTTGGGAGAGTGAATTCTCTTCTCCAACATGTGAGACATGTGAGTCCTGAGGATTAAACTCAGATCATCTGGCTTGTCAGCAAGTACTTTTATTTGCTGAACTAACTCATTGGCCAATTATCATATACTTCATTAAGGAAACACCAAACACTAACAGAATTAACAGGAATGAAGTACAGAGCACTCAATTTCACTATTCTGGGTGAAATGAGTCAGACATATAACATGATTTCATTAAAAAAAAAAAAAAACCAATTAGAAATGGCTAAGTTGTCATCAAAGTGCACAATAGTTGTTTGGAGCCAGAGCTGAGAAAAAAAAAAGATTGAATGCTAAAATTGAGGCCACAGGTGACAGGGCTAGAAAGGTTTTATATTTCATGTCATTATCTAATTATATGCGTATTAAATCACTATAAAGCTGCTTATATTTTAAAAGAAAGGAAAGGGTTGTTTTTAAATTATGTTCCTGATACTTTTCGGTATCACATCTCCAAAGGCTGAGCACATGCCCTGGTCCTTCCATTTGGACTACGGTTTTTGATGAACAGAATGAGACAAGAAACTAAATGTTTCTTCTCAGATACTTTATCACAGTGCTGACAAAAGCGGCTTAACTGTGTTTTGGGAGATTTTTCATGCCACATCTGTTATATGGAACAAAAGATCTGTGTGAAAATATAGGATATTACAGTTACTAATATCATGAGGTTTCTCTGTGTACAGCAGAAAATGTATAAGCTATGGAAGAAAAAGCTGATATATGCATTTGGAAAATATATGAATATTTCTTTAGCAAAAAGCACTCTAAAATTTATTTTTGCAGAGCACACAAATTAGCTCACCCTTCTTGAAAGATGATTATTGCAATTTAAAATTCAGTAACTCTTTCTTAGAAAAATAGTAGTTTCACTAAAGTTTTATTATTTTAACCAAATCATACAGTATGCGTCAAGGTTGATTTAGTTTGCTTGTGACAGAAAGCACATGGTATCTGCCTTTCTGAACTTCTTATTTCATTTAATGTAATTTCATTTTAACCTTTGTGAATAGAACTTGATTTTATGTCTGTACCATATGTTCTTGGGTTTCTGAGCTAGTTCTATATGTTGGCTATTGTAGGCCATGATGTACAACTATCTTTGTGTTATATTGGCTAAGCATCCTTCAGGTATATGCTTATGAGTTGGAGAGCACAATCATGTGGCAGTTCAGTTTTAAGTGTTTGAGGAACTCTACAGTGACGTTCCTAATTGCTGCAGCAGCTTACTTTTTTTACCAGCAGCATATATGAATGTAGAATATATATGTAATGCATGCCACTGTCTATCTATCTATCTATCTATCTATCTATCTATCTATCTATCTATCTATCTATCTATCTATACCACACACACAAATGAGCCATGAAAGTAGAAGGAGTAGGAGAGTGGCAGGGATCTAAAGAATAAGGGTAAGGGAACAAAAGAAAGTAAAAGGTAGACAAAATTCAACATGTAGATTTAGCTATATGTGTTTGTATATATGGCATGAATGTTATAGCGTGAGTGTAGCAAAAATGGAGAGGAAGAAGGGAAGATAGAGAAGACTCGCAGGAGAAGCAAGTATAAGCCAAATGCAGTGACTTATATGAATGAAAACTAGACAAATAAAACATTGACTCGGGACTCATACTACTCAAACATTCAAGTAGCAAGATTTCCTCTGATGTAGCACTTTTTATAGCACATAGAATTTCAGAGCTGTGAATTGTCCGCTTCCAGCAGCTAAAGAAAGAAGAGCGCTGGTCTTTGCATGCACGCAGGGTGCTGGTCCTTAGGTGAACTGTGTCAGTTATAGCAAATGTGGGAGCTCGATTTATTTTGGTTTCAGTATTATATGAATATTTTCACTCCTTTCAGAACACTCTATCTGTATTTTTTATTCTAAGTAATATAAAAAAAGATGTCCAGAGCTTCAAAATGCTCCTGCTTTGACTCTGCAGTTCAGAGGTTTTCAATTTTTAAATAAAAAGGCACAGTGTAAGATATTACTCTCATTTGTATGAGAGAGTAAGAAGAAGAAAGTCACAAATAATTTAAGAATATGTATTAATATTTCAGGTCAACATTGCTCATGGAATGAGAACTATTTCTATATTTCTGATTCTTCATGCTCCTCAACAAATAATATGCATGGAAAATTTGCATGTAGATTTTATCTATTCCATAATTGATTTTTGGATCATTGTTATTACAGTGTATTTTGGTGTATGTCTCTTAATAATTCCCTTAATAAGAGACACAGGGCACACATTTGGTATTTGTCTGCATTTATTTGAATCAGAAGTTAAAATTGGTAACATGACAGGTTTAAAAATTACATCTTCCCGATTATATTAAAGAAGGCAATCACGAAAAGCAGATCTGAAGCATCATTAGTCAGACATAATTAGTTGTATGGGTATAAAATCTATGATCCTCTCTTCAGTATTACCTGAGCTGACTTTTCAAAGGCATTTCCACCCTGACATTATACCTGCTCTTACATTTGAGGGATGAATAGGAATGTTACCATATTTAGCATCAGAATAGAAGAGCTCTTAGCAGTGGCAGGTCAACTGTGGTTTCCTTTGTGAAATTGATTTCCTTAACACAAGATTGGTTTTAGAAGTTAGTAATTTTTCTGCAAAACTTAAGTAGAAAGTTGGATAATGATGATGATGATTGTGTGTGTGTATATACTAAGAGAGAGAGAGAACCTGAGAGCACAAACACACACACACACACACACACACACACACACACACACACACACACACACACGTGCACACTCTTGCACATGAGTGAGGGGGTGAGGGCAGTGTGGAGAGGGAGGAAGGTGAATGTCTGAGTGTGCCCACTATGGGATGGATGTGCTTATCAGAGGGCCACACTGAGGAGTCAGTTCTGTCGTGCTGTAGTTGGTTCCTAAGGTAGAACTTAGGTCATGAGGCTGGCTTGAGTAGTTTTCCTCAGTAATCCATCTCATTGGCCCAGGTTATACAAATGTGACAAAAGTTTTGAAAACTATGGATTCATCTTTGTTTCCTGCTCAAAAGCACAGCTCTGTGTGTCACTTCCTTTTAAATCTGTGACGTGGTATTAGGCCCTCCTCAATAGTCTGGATGAATCATTCTCTTTCTTCCTGTTATGCCTTGCTTTCCAAGGCTGTCCTAATTCTTAAATAATTTAGGTTATGGTAAGAATGCAAGTTGATTGGAATGTTTTCTCTAAACTTGGAAATACTGATGAGCAAACTTTTACTCATAGTACATAAAGCTATGAAACAGTGATTCCATACTAAAGCAGGGTTAATAACTGCAAATTCTGGCATACCAAGACATAGTCTTAGGAAGCAGGAGGTAAAGGTGATAGATTGACATCATGAACAAAGACTGAAAAGACTCTACACAGAATCATTGGTTGACAGAATTTCAGTACTGTGGAGACGTTGGGGTTTTACAGGCCCAAAAGGCTGATTACCTTATCTAGAATAGCCCTTCCTTGTTCATCTCCACTGTCAAAATATATGTCTGTGACTAATAGATAAAAATCTTGTAGAATCCATTAGCTTAACATCTTGGGCCTATAAAAACTTTCCCCATCTTGCTGTACCTGCTTCTCTGATGTATTCATTGACATATTTTGAATTTACCTTGATTTGTGATCTTCTTTGTTATGTAAGACTGTAAAAACATCATGGAACTGCTTTCATGCTGAAACATGGAATCTGTGGTAACCTAAATGTGTGTGTTCTCAGGCCATGCTCACTCAGAATGGCCCCAGAATAAACTATCTTATACTTCCTTTAAGATGAGATCTGTTTTTGTGTTGACAAGAAAAAGTCACAAAAAGGACTACAATAGGTAGAGCAAGATATAAGCCTGTGTTTATAAGATTAGCTGCTTCATCAGGCCGAGTAATAGGACTACAGAGGTGGCTATGTAATTTATCACCAGACTCAAGATACCTGTAGTTGTGAAAGGGGATGCTATTAATAAACACTCCAGGATCATAGGTATAAATCAGAACTGACAGGTTGAGCATACAACGGCCATAAATTAAGTTGATGATAAACTAGCCAAGTGCCAATGTGTGTGATCAGATTAGGTAGAATCCACTTAGCCTCAGGCTAAAGGTCATGAGACCATTTAAAGAGCATAATTACGAAGAGACAAAAGTAATCCTTTGCTTTTTGAAAGCTTTCTGGGGTTTTGAGGGGGGTTAAAAAAATCTTCATAGAGTAACAGGTGTTTTAAGTAGTTGTATTAGACGCCTTTGGCTGTATGATGAGACTGGAGAACAACAACTATGTACTTGTGTGACTTTGCTTTGAGATTGTATCCTTAAAGGCTAGTTGTGATTTGGGAAAGCTGAGCAACAACAGTGTTTGCTGATTGTTCTTGATGCATCTGTTCCCTAGAGATGAAGAGCTTGGGGCTTGTCATGTAGTCTACTCTCAGAAACTGGTGCCAGTTTTCAGAGCTGAAAATAGATCCCCAAACATTTAAAAGGATTTTAAAGAATTTAAAAGTTGGACCAACAATTTTATAATGCAACATGAGATAATTTTGGGGCTCTTCTTTAGAATTTTAGCAGGATTTCTTATGTAGAATGGATTACATTCACTTTCATTACATCAGCACATTGAAGGTAATATGTGAGAAGCTTTGTAAGCAACTTCAATATTTCCAAACTGTCAGTTTTATTCTGAGAAAACTCTGAAGCTCTAGTATGAATATAGACATTGTTCGTACTGCAGAAAAAGGTTTTAAACAACATTTTATGGTCTCAAAGTGGTGTAACTATTATTATCAGACTTTGACATCACTATTTTTCTATCGAGCATTTTCAGTGACACTATTCAGTTGAAAGAATTATCTGAAGGCGTAGTTGTATTTGTATGTTTACTGATGCTCTGTTTTCAACTTTATCTTTTTAGTCAAGAGCAATGGTATGGGTCTTGGAAGAATATAGGACTGACCTGATCGGATAAAACTGAGGTTGGAATCTGAGGTATCCCTGAAATAATGAACAGCATGGCTGAGCATCCCAACGAGCGAGTACAAGATAGAAATAGAAGAATATGGGACAGGCTATGAGGGAGTAACTGTAGCGGTAAAAGTGACTGTAGCGGTAAAAGGTTGGTACCATGGGAATGCTGCAAGGATAGAGACATGGGTGGTTTCAGCTTTGCAGCTTGAATTTAGAGTTCGCTTCCTTGTCCTAGTGCCTAGACTTCAGTAGGAGAGGTAAAAGCAAGACATGGTTCCAGATATACAGCTATCATTTAGATCCAGGTATGGAATAATATGATGAGAAGCCATTCACAAAGCAGGAATTTAGCTGAGTTTTTTTTCACCCACTCTCAGTGACCAGAGTTAGATCATAAGGAAATACCTAGAAGAGTGAAAAGATGAGTTGATGTTGATTCATCTTAGCTTTGTTAATAGTTAGAGCTAAGGGTAGAGGTAAGTTTGTCTTCATGGATTAGATGTTCTAGCAGAATGTGGAAAAGAAATATAAGAGCAGGGGGCAGACACGCCAGTTTATTTGGGTTTAGAATAATCACTTAGAACAGCATTTCACTAAATAAGTTTCATGGATCACTATTCCTGTAAGATGATCTGTGAAATGAGAACTTTATTTATTCAACCAGACTTTGAACTGTTCCATATCTTTTCCCCTCTTGAAGAATTATGCTGCTTGTAAATATGTTAAAGGTGCTGAGAATTCCTGTAGTGAATAATTGGTGCTCCCGCTCACCCCCATCCCTACCCCAGCCTTTGGAAAAGTACAATCTCAAGATGCTATACTTGAGTGGAATACATACTGAGAAGCTGGATTGGCACATTTTGTTTGCATTATAGTCACAGGAAGTATCTTTGTAAAGTTTCATAAAGATCTAAGTTGGTAAAGGCTAGAAAGATTTTATCAATTACATCTCAAAGATAGAGATTTTACGAGAGTCTCTTAAGAGAAGAAAACAAAATCGAGTTGGGAAAAGCTTTAGAGGTTGTCACTAAGATAAAGGTTGTCAAGAGATACAGGAACTGGAGCATCTCTACCTTATCCATTCGCTGACAGAACTCAGGAAATAGGAGACCCCAGCTTGATTGCACTACTGTGATTGAAGCCTGTGCATAAGTGGGAGTGGAGAGAGGCAAGCATCTCAGCAGTTTCATTTTCAGAATCCGGTCACTGTCCTGTACAAATACAACTCTCAGATAGACTGATTTAAACACTTTAATCGACAGTAATTGAACTTGTGTGGGCTAGAGAAGGAGCCCAGCTGAGCATGGGCAATCACTGGTAGTGATGTTCACCAGACATAATTAAATTGTTAATATTGTGATACTAAACTTAAAGGTAGTTTTTCTTCAACCCTTTTAAAAAGTAACTTAGAAGCATAAAACAAGAGGAATTGTTTTTCATTTATGTCACCCTTGATATGCCACATGAACCATAATATCTTTTTGTGGCTGACTTTGTTTTTGTTTTCCTTAATATAAACCATATTATTGTCAGGATTCATTTTGCACGTGAGCGAGCGCACACATGCATGCACACACACACACACACACACACACACACACACACACTACACACACATATGTATGCATATGTATAAACTTGTATAAAGAATAAGAACGCACAGTAAGAGCATTTATTTGTTTATTTGAATTTATTTATTTGTATACATATTTAGATCTGTAACAATATCTGAATTTATAAATGACGTGTTACTGCATTTTTTTCTGGTATGTGGATAAATGTTAGTATTTAGATTCAGTGAAAATGGTCTGATTCAATGAAATGATATATATATATAATGTATACTTACAAATTTCTTTATATATAAAGTATATAAACTTTATATACTTCAGATATGCATGCGCATACATGATGAGATATAAGTGTATGAACTCAAGCTCTGTCAAGTAAGTTAAAATATGAATTAGAAAAGTATTCAGTAAAAGAAGAGAAAAGTCTTCAGTTCAGTTCCCTGGAATTTTTGGTTTAACCTTTCTTTTACAGGGCACTTCATTGTTGTATTTAAAACTAAAACAGTTAGCTACTGAGTGATCCCAGTGAGGAAAAAGAAAGCAAAACCAAAAACTCCCTTAATCACTACAGCTTAACAACCTTCATGAGAGAAAATAGTTGCTTTTTCCAGCAGCCTTGGCATCCCATAACTGAAGGAAATTGTTCAGTAAGTCAGAACTCATCTCTTTTAAATGTGCATTTTGTTTTGAAATGTGCATTTTTGTTGAAATGGGAAGAGTGAGGTTCAGAGCATTTGTAATATCTTTAGTGCATCTTTCTTTGAGTACTTTAAATTTTCAGTGTAAACAGACACTAGGCTATTCTAGTAGAGGGAGGACCAGAAGGAGGCAGAGTTTGGGATGTAAATTAATTAATTAATCTAAAAAATCAAGCCAGGAAAAAATAATGGTATATAGAAGCCATTAATTATCTTGAGATTTTGTCTTAGTTACTCTTTTATTGTTATGAGAACACACCATGACCAAGGCATTGTGTGTGTGTGTGTGTGTGTGTGTGTGTGTGTGTGTGTGTGTGTGTGTGTAAACATTTAATTGGGTTCTTGGGTTCTTGTACAGTTTTAGAGGGAAGCAGATGGGCATAGAGCCAGAGCAGTAGTTAAGAGCTTTACATTCCCATATGTTGATGGGAGAGGGAGAGGGAGAGGGAGAGGGAGAGGGAGAGGGAGAGGGAGAGGGAGAGGAAGTAGGGGAGGAAGGGGAGGGAGGGGAGGGAGGAATGAACCAGGTATGGGCTTTTGAAACCTCAAAGCCTGTTCCCAGTGACATACCCATAGGGCCACAGGCTATAGCTTCTGCTACAAGGCCACACCACTTAACCCTTTCCAAATAGTTCAACTAACTGGTGGTTTTGTCACAGCAAATATACCACAATACTCAATTTATTAGGAATAAAATTGAATAGACGCTTGGAAGAAAATAAACGGAGTACCTAATTTCCCTGAATGTAGATGTTTTCACCTATATGCAGGATGCAAATACACTCATTCAATGCATTAACTCTCAAGTCTGTACTCATTTGTGCATGAATTAAAGTGTTTATATAATAGATTAAAGTTTTAAATTTAAATTTCATTTAAAAGTTTGCATGGGAGTCTCTTTTTAAAGAGAATCTATTTAACAATGTGGAAACCATAACACTCCCTATCAGTTCCTTTTTTCAAACAGATCATAGCCAAGAGAGAGGAAGGAAGTGGTTGTTGGTAAGGCACAAAGATCATTTGTAAACCTGTGGAAAAAGGAAATTCTTCGGCAGTCAGATTATCAGATGAATATGTATCAGAGGAAGCAGGACAAGATGAGGAAGTTCATATGTTAACTGTGATAACCTGTAAGGTATTCCACTATTGAATGGGGCAGTATGGAAAGAGTCCGGTATGGTGACACATTTTTAAAAAAGTTCTTTTATTACACTCATTTATTTATTTGTTTAGTGTATGTGTATGTGTGTGTGTATATATGTATGTGTGTATGTATGTATGTATGTATGTATGTATGTATGTATGTATGTATGTATGTAAGTGGGTACATGTGTCATAATGATCAAGTGGAGATCAGAGCATAACTTGTAGGTGTGAGATATTTCTTCTGTCATGTGGATTCTGGGATTGACCTCAGGTCGTGACGGCAAATGCCATTATCTGCTGAGCCAACTTACTGGCCCAATGCTTGTTTTTAAGATCAAAAGTTAGAGCAAGAGAAGAAGTGATAAGTGATTTGGAGGGGAAGGAAAAATAACAGAGGAGAGAGAAAGCCACATGGCATTAATTTCTGAGGAGGATGTTGTAAAATATCTAATGTGTATTGTTTATGTAATTTCCCCAGCACACTGATAAGGAAGTTAAGAACACTGGATGTGTTCCTACTAAAATCTTGTATAGCCTTCATGAGGTCTCGGGAAAAGATATATAAGACTTTTTGTTGTAGTTGTTGATGTTGTGTTTTTTATGATAGCATCTGTATACGGACAGGCTTTGGAAAAGCAGTCATGAGTGGTTTAAGAATTGTGGAGCTTTGAAAGCCAAAGAGAACTGAAAATGGAGGGAAAGAGTCTTAGTTGTCCAGGTTGTACCTTTTGTTGGGTAGGGGGCTGCAGCTGCAGGGGGCCAATTAAGCAAAAATTAAATTATTGGATAGAGGTTTCACTGTTTAGGAAATGGAACACATTTGCGTTTAATATAGTATAGACAGGATGGAGAAAAATACTTCAGTCAGACCACTGCAATGGAATGTAATAGATAATAAGAGGAGCTTCAGAATTAGCAAATGCCAATTGTAGTGTCCTGGGAATTCATGAGCCCAAAGGCACAGCTTTCAATAAGTGCCTGTTGGCCCCTAAATCTTACCACAACAACACAGAGCAATGACTGAGAATTTAGTAATGGATAAAGGTGTAGCTGAGCACTGGTATTAAAGCCACAAGAATCCCAGTAGTAAGCATAGATAGGCAGGTTCTCTTGTCTTAGGTCAGAACTCCATAAACTTAGATTTGGCTTCCATCTGTGGTTATTAATACTGGAAGTGAGAAAGAATGGGAGAGAGTACCCAGATGAACTCAGGTGACTACTGGCATTGGACATCGTAAATGAGCATAGTGGAGTCGCAGTTGGAGAACGTGGAAATAGGAGAGCATATTGGAGGTGCTGCTTTTTAAACTTCAGCTGGCTAAATGGAATAGAAGACCAACAGCACTCACCTGATAAAATTTTATTTAGTATTATGAGATCCTCTCTACTGATTTAGGATAATAATAGTCAAAGAATTCTTCTTTAAACTTAGAAGTTTGAGGCAGAAAGAAAAAAGTCTTGAATCACAGAACATGATTACATCCTTGGAAAGATTTGAACGACTTACAAATTCTTAGAATTACTAGGTAAACATTTGGTTAAATTTATATAAAGATCAGCATGCAAAAATGATTTGTATTTTTATACCAACATAAAACAAGTATAAATGCAAATATTTAAAAATCATTTATAGTAGTAATATAGCTCAAATACCAAGCAAACAACCCCCCCCCCCAACAACAACAAAAAAAAACCCCAGTAATTGGCTTAAAACACTGTTAAAAAATATTAAACAGGGCCTTACCAAAAGGTAAGAGATGTGTTTATAGACTGGAAAGTTCTGTATTCACATACCACTTCCTCCTAAATTGTTCTTTAGGTTTAATGTAATCACATAAATGATCTCTGCTGTGTTGTTTGTGCACGTAAGAATTGATAGGATTCTATGGTTTTCTGAAAATTGAAAGAATAAAACTAGCCAGTCTTCTGAGGAAAAAATGAATAAACATAGTAAATATGTATCAATAGAAAGCAATGTGACACCAACCAGGAAGCTTCTCCCTGGTATTTAACTTTCATAGCACCAGAAGGTACTATGCAGACTGGTGGTTGTGTTG
This sequence comes from Uromys caudimaculatus, assembly GCA_028551405.1. Classification (NCBI taxonomy): domain Eukaryota; kingdom Metazoa; phylum Chordata; class Mammalia; order Rodentia; family Muridae; genus Uromys; species Uromys caudimaculatus. Next base: position 46,381,688 of record CM052711.1, read on the forward strand.
GGGGAAATACAGTACTGACCAGTGGCAAAATATATCCATGGGTACAATAGTGGCATTAATGATAATCTGTTTTATGATAATTTAAGGCCCATTCTATTAAAGGAAATACAGGTCTTGTTAAGAATTTGAGGTAGGGGAGACCACAGGTTCTGAGGTAAACCTAAAACTTATTCTGCTAAATGCATATAGTGTCAAACTGCCCTGTCAATTTATATCTCTGCAAATCAATGAAGATGGCCAGAAGGACCAGGGTGAAACAATGTTTTTGGACTTGAAGTTCCACTACATTCATGAAGGCCCAACATTCCAAACAGACTGAGGATAAATGAAAGATAAAAGAGTAAAGGAAAAAGTAGGCTGATATCAAAGAATATTTTCTTGACATTGTTATTAACAAGATGTTTTTATTTTTCAGTGGAGTATAAAACTTTATGAATAGTAATAAACTGAAGTGTATTAAATTGTAAAGCTTCTATTTATCTAAGTATAGCATCAGGATAACAAGGATGGGGTAAAGAAGAGATATATGGGTCAAACATAATTTGTGAAAGATTCTTCTGTTAATATTTTCTTTTTATGTTTATGAGTGTTTCCCCTGCATGTATTTCTGTGTACTTGCATGGTTCCTGCAGGGCTTAGAAGAAGACATCAGATACCTTGTGATTGAAATATATTATAGATGGTTTTGAACTACCATGTAGGTGTTGGGAATTGAACCTTTGTCCTCTGAAAGAGCAGTCTGGGATCTTAACCACTATGCAGTCTCTCCAGCCTCTTATGAAAGGTCCTTTTATAGACCTTTTATAGCTAAGACTCCTCCTAGAATAAATAAGAAAAAACAATGAACCCAATAGAAAAAGGACAGAAGTATTCAGTATTTTAAGAGCCCCATGCTCTACTGACCGAGCAAACCATGCAACCTATTAATCGGCATTTTATACGAGATTATCTGGACTGTCATTGAAATATGAGACGGTGTACAACTAAGTTCATTAGTAATTATGGAAATGCAGGTTAAAACTGCAGCAATTGGCTAGAATGGGGGAAAACAAAAAACCCATCATACCAGTTGTTATAGTGTGGGAAGCAGGAGCTCAGGCATTATTATTCCTCTCTTCGCAAAACCTTTATATTGAATGTGCCAAAGGAGTAGCTAAGTGTTCACCAAAATGTATTATACACTGCTGAAAATCAAATTGTTCGAACTGAAAGTGTTCAGATCTCATGAACAAAGAACTGAATAAATTTTGTATTTTCATGCAATGAAATGACTGTGCAGCATTGAATAGACATGTAAATGAGTCTTAGAAATGTAACATTAAGGTAAAGAAACCAGGCTGAAAGGAGCCCACATTGCGGGATTCTTTTTAGTTCAATGCAGAAATAAACAAAATGAGTCTTTGGTCCTAGGCAGGGTTGATAGTGATTGCCCTGGAAAGGCAGTCTCAGAATTCAGGAACTGCAGAGAGTGTCAGGTGTTGCTTATGCTGTTCTGTTTCATCCTGTGAACCTGAGTTCTGGTAACTTCAGTAGGTTTTGAAAATCTGTTGAGCTCTGCTCTTTGCTTGTAATTTCATTCCTGTATGTTTTCATATCAATAGAAAGTTACTTGTGACTCCCAGCAGGATAGATGTAGTAAGTAGAAAAACAATCCTGAATTCCTTCTTTCCGTGGTAGCAGGGGACATAAATCCATGTTATGGTATTAATTGCCTTGATAAAAAAGTAATTGAATATGGTATTGTTTTTTAGCCTCACCATCTATGAGAGTATTCAAGAAAACATATATGCAAACACCTGAACACAAAAACAGAGGTGTTGGCACTAGATAATGTGACTCAAAATTTACTCTAGGTATATTTTATTTTAATCTGTAGTTGACTAAATACTTTCCTAAAGGGTTTAAATGGGATATTAGGTAATGGCATAGAGACAAAATATTAAAATGTAAAATTTTTGTGGACAGTAAACCTGAATTAAAAATTTGTCTTGGTCTACTCACCTGGCTAGAGACACGTTGGGAGACATTGGCAATTTTCTATGAAGTGGGAAGTTTTATCTTATTAGTGTCTTGGGATGTTTTTGGTACAGAACTTATACTTTTGCTTGAAAACTTGTGAGATTTCTAGATTTGGTTTTAGAAATTTTCTGTGTACAAGTTCTGGCTGTACTCAGCATCACCAAGGAGGCATCTGTATAGATGGATTTGTGATGTCATTTTGTGCCTTAGGACTCTGAACTCAGGGAATGGTAGGGGGTTGCTCCTATATCTCTATCATTGTGTCTATCTGAGACTGTTTCTAGAGCCAGAGCGTCCAGTGCACCAGGCTCCTTTGACTCACAAAAGGCAGCAAGACACCCATGTTGCCTACTCTTTTAATAAGACTCTTTAAGTGATGAAAGTTCCTTCAATTGGTTGTTCTTGAAAAGAGCATTAGGCCTTTTAATAATCATCAGAGAGTTCAGCCATGAATTGGTCTGTTGCAAAGATGCCCGGGGCATCTACTGCTAATTGGGTGCAAACTGGTTGCAGTTGTGGAAGAACAACAAATAAAGTCATCATTCAAACCTGGCCTTGTCTGCTGAGCATTGTCCAGAGCTCCACACTACTCCTTGGTCTCATCTTGCAAGGCAGAGGCAGCTAAAGAACTTCTGCCTGCGTAACTCAGGCCCTCTCTGAATTCTTTCATGCGAGTTAATCAGAAGGATGCTTGAAACGAGCCATCAGAATTTTCTAATATCAACGATTGTGAAGACTTTGCTATACTTCCATTACGTATGTCATTAATGGAGGGGCAAAGACATTCTCATGAGGAACCATTTAGTGTTGGAATCGTATGAAGGTATTATAATTAGTAATATAGCAGTAATCCTCAATAATTCCTTAAGACTATGTATAGCAGGCACTAGATGTTTAAATTCAATCTTAGGAGATTCTAACATTTATCAGCAGCATCTCAATTTTATAGATGAAACAGGCTCATGTGGTGTGAGAAGTATTCCGCCATTGACCCAAGCTGGGTTGTGCACTCGGGTGTTCTGTTTGGGTGTGGTCCTACAGCTTTTGTACTCACAGATGTCCCTCACTTGAAAAGAGTAATAGAAGCACATTTCCACTTCTCAGCACAAGGCAGGTGATATGTGTTTTAATGTTTGAGAATGATATTTAGATAAAAGCGAGTGCTTTTATCCACAAGTGGGTTTTTAATTGCATAAAAATGGCTCAGATTTCTTTTTTATATATGTAAATCTTTCTTATCATAAATTTTTATTTCTTAAGATTATATAATTACATCATTTCCCTCTTTCCTTGCTTCCTCTCAACCCTTACCCAGATACCGTTTTTGCTCTTTCTCAACTTAATGACCTATTTTGGTTTGTTTTTACACACACACATACACACATACATACATATATTCCTAAGTATATAAATGCAACCTGCTCAGCCCATATAATGTTCCTTGTATGTATATGTTCAGGGCTGTTCATTTAGTATTAGAAAACTAGTCGGTGTGTTCCTCCAGAAAACCACAACTAAACAAAATGAAGAGTTGTAGTGTCCAGCTCCAACTGACATATCTACAACACAACTTCTTTACCTAAGGCTCAGGGATCACTGTGAAAAGGGGTGGGGTGGTAGGAGTGGACAGACTGTAAGAGGCAGAGGACCAGGGAGTTTGCTGTGAGATTGTGTTACTGAAGAGTGTAAGAGAAACATTTCTATATATGCCCTCAGTCATAGATAGGCCAGTGGAAAGCTGTAGGGCCCAAGATTTTAAAATTCCCTTTTAGCAAGACTTATGTTTAATTGTTTGGCATAACTATTGTGTCTGTGGTACACTACAAGAAAAGCAGGGTATTGATTAAAATAATGATCACTCCTTAATGCACTTCTTTAAGGAAATGCTCTTTCTGGTTTCAGAAAGTGACTTTGAACAACTAGTTCAGCTCTGTTCTCACCAGTGGCTTTGCTGTGGAGGAAGCTATCATCTATTGGCTTTGCCTCCTGCTGAGAGATGTTTGCTATGTCTGTTCCTTGGCTGTGTCTTGGATCTCACAGCCTCATTAGTTCATGATGCTCTGCATTCTCAAGTATGGCTACAATCAGGGCTTATTGAAATTCAAACTATTTTTTTATCCCCTCAAATTGGTCTGTTATGTGCAGATTCTCTAGAGGACTCTGATTCCCAGAAAGTAGATTAGCTGCCTCTAAGGAATGGCTCAAGCCTTGGTTAACATGACTCAAGTGATCTTGGACATTGCTTCCTTCCTTTCCACCCTCCCTCTCTTTAAGTATAATAATCAGAGGTACTTATACAGTCACATAGTAAACTATACCTAATATTTGCTTCCCCGAGGCAACATAGCAGCAGGCAACATAGCAACAGACTTACTGATATTTTTCTCTCCAGTATCCACTCCCACATTCTTATTACCTCTTTCAAAGTAGAACTTGAATGCTCTTCATGCATTTCCTTTTCCACATATGTGTCAGAAAGTCCCTCAGTCTTATCCTCTGCAATTTGGGTACCTTTGGGTTTAGGGAACCCATTACTGGCCTGCTTTCCTTGCTAAGGTTATTTTAAGCACTCACCCATCAAAAGAGGAAGAGCCTGCTGGGAAGGTTTTCCATTACTGAGAACTGCTCCTTCTCTTGATGTTACTGCAGATTGATGTTTGCACTGTGTCTGCAACAGGTGTATTTGGCTTGTATTAACAAACCTTAGCATCAATCTGGTCCACTCAAAAAGCCGAGTCGTGCCTGGCTAGACCCAGCTTTCTGGTGACAGATTCATCAGCTGACTGAAGCAGTCTTACTGTCATTAGGCTTCCGGTCTCTAATGTAAGGGCCCCTTCCTTGCCTTTTGAACTCCATTGAATAATATTTCCAACACTCTCTGGGAAAGTCTGGCTGAGTATATGCCTACCCTGTGTCAGCTTGAAGGATCACATGGCATTTTCAAGCTCTATTTACTCTTGTTTTCTTGCCAAGTATATTGGGGAGATTCAATAGTACAGTAAAACAAGCATTTATTGAACTGATTATTTTGAGCATTGTGCTAAATGCTTCATATGCAGAGGTCCCATTGGTGCTGAGATCTTGTCCGTAAGGGAAGGTCATTTTATCATGTAATCTTATGTTGAATGCATTTGGTATTAAGAACAAAAAGATATATATGACATAATCTTGTTTTTGAGAAGCATGTGGATAGAAAAAGTCTTTTGCAATTTCATTTAGCCGGTGGTAAGGCATGAGGAAGAATTATTTTATAATTTGTAATTATTTTAGAAAGCATTCCTGACCAGGATGATAGAGTATGATGTAATGGTGATTGGAGAGTAGGCTGGAAAGTATAGTTGATGAAATTTGAAGGGCTTGAAAAATAGGCAAATTGGACAGGACCTGATGGAAGTTAAACTAGGAAATGACCGAGCTTTCCCATATCTCCTTGCTAAGGATAGCATCTCTTTTCTTGGTAAGGATAGCGCCTTAGGAAAGCAGGTAAACCAGGAAGAAGAGAAAGACTGTTAAGTGTTCATGCTTTGATTAGGCAGCTATTGTAGAACAATCTGTGGAGAAGGTAAGAGATATCTAGTAAAATTGCCGTAAATTCCTACCTGTTCTAGTATTAAAAAGTAGAAAGTCTTAACTAAAAATACATCATGCATTTTATAGATTGTTGTTGTTGCTGTTGTTCTATGTGTGCATATGTATAGGTCAGTGCTCATGGTAGTTAGAGGAAACTTTTGGGAGTAAGCTCTCCATTTCCATGGTGGGTTCTGGCAAGTGATTTGGCCCACTTGGACTCCTTGCCAGCCCACTTGTGTACTTCATTAACAAGACTGTTGAAGTTCACAGGAATTTCTGAAGGGCTTTGGGTATTTAGTGACTTCTGGGTCATAGGAAGGGACCAATTTCAGTTCAATCCTATTTTAATGTTTCTTGCTTTTGAAAAATAGGCTTATAATATAAACATTTCAACACAGAATTTGTCTACATTGTCTGTTAAGTAAATCATCAAAGTAGTAGGGAGCCTAAGCTTTGTCCTGTGAGTACACGCGGACAAGTTCAAATATATTCAGAAGCTGAATGGTTTTGATCCCTTCCAATTAGAAGAAAGTTTACATACTTTTGTATGGAAATATTTTTTGTGTGTGAGTGTGTGAGGGTGTCTATTTAATTTATCTGACTGCAAATACTCTTTCTTTTTGCAACAGAAAAGAAAACCCAGCCACATGTTTGAGGTGACATTTTCTGAAACTTTAAAAAGTAGAATTGTTCAGGGAAAATGCCCAGCAAAAGGCTATCTGTGTCAGATAATAACAGAGCAGTTTAAAAGAACAAGCTGCACCAAATAATAGACTGAAAGGGGGAAAAAAAACAGAACAAGAAAGAGATAATGACATGCTACAGAATAGAGGGGACTGGAACCGAGGCTGGCCACCTTGTTATGAGTGCAGGTGACACACCTCCAGTGAGTGCAAGGTCAAAGCCAGAACTGTCACTTGGGACCTCAATTTTAGGAAATAAAATCATATGTGACCTAGGTGTTGTCATGAAAGATTGTTTCTTGGTCTCATTTTTTTTTTTTTTTTGTTTCTATTCTTTGATTATCAAGAATGTACCAAACAAGAACAAACCAGCAAAAGTCTGGGCAATATCTTTAGATATGAATCTTAATCTAGCATTTTCAAGAGTTTAATAAAAAAAGTGAAGACTTGTAAAAGTGACAGACTCCTTCTCCATGAAATATACTTGCTAGTGTAGGCAGTTTTAAAAAGGAGACATTAAGTAAGACTGGGCATGTCCTTTCTCTTCCTCCCTTTTGCCTTTTATGGGTAAATATTTAGGTCATTTGCAAAGACAAGCTTCTCAAATTTCTAAAATCCACTCTGAAGCTAGAAACCTCTGCTATGAATCCCACATATAGCCAGAGCACATTAACACTCAAAACTTTAGACTAGCTCTGAGACAATATAATGTCAACTCCTCAGAATGGATGTACCAATAACAAAACCTCCAAGTTTATGCCTCAAATTGGCTATGATCAGCTAATATTTAAAAAACAAGAAACAAACACAAAAACCCTGTAATGCTGAACTAGTTTGTACCTGCAGGGTGACTGGTCACAGACTCACTGGAGTATCTTTTCTCCAAGCTGTGATTCAGAGGCTCTGTCTCCTCCCATCTGTGGTTCTGTACTCTGAGGTCCTCAGAGACAAAGGAGAATAGAAGATTCTGTGTGGGCCCACTACAGGCCAGACCTCCCAGGAGCTCCTGCTGTTTTTGCGTCTCATTCACAAGAACTCAGCCCCATGCTTCAATCTAAGTACCAGGAAAACTGAAATGTAACCAGGCTATGCCAAGCAGACAGAAACAGTTTAGAGAACGAATAATTAGTATGCTGTTGGGAACTTAGCTGAGTAATCAAAGAACAAAACTCTGTGTATCTTCTATGGGAGGTCATAGTTTGCCTTAACATTATTTCCCCCTTCTCTCTTAAAGAACAGACATTCTCGCTCCAATTCCACATAAGTTGGTGTCTCTAACTGTAGAAGGAATATACTTCCTCTTTTCCTAGAAGCTAAGTGTGGCTTTCATGTTTGGTTTGGACAGTGAGATGCAAATTTGACCTACTTCTGGCAGAAGCTTAAAGAGCTATTGAAGTTTTTGCCCCTGCTCCTTTTTTTTTTGTGCTATGAGAACAACTTGTCTCAAACAGTCTTGTCCTTCAACCTGTATTCTTGAATAAGATCTACAGATCAGAGCCAAGTAGGGCTGAGTAAATGGGATTGGACTTTCAGCAACAATGGCCAGACAACTTTCATCATGTAACAAGCGTGAGAAGTTTATGCTCATTGTTAAAATTTACAGATGGTTTGGAGCTATTTCTTACATGCATCAACAAACTGATTAACGTGCTCATTTTGGAATAAGAATAATTTAAGATTATAGTTGGATCAGATCTGTTGAGTCATATATATATATATGTGTATATATACATATACATATATATATATATATATATATATATAAAATCTTTATTTCTTGGAATAGACTCATTATTGACAATTAGTACAATTTGAGGTATGCACACCCCTACCTCCACAGTCTCAGCACTTAGTAATCCTAGTCCTGTACTAGCAGAGAATAGGAAAGGGGCTGGGAGACAGGAATGATTACAATCAGTTTTCCACACTAATATTTACTGAAAACGATGTAAAATGTTGATAAGTTGGTATTTGACACAATAGTTTTGAGGAAGTAGAAACCTGCATACCTATATTTAAAAAATATTGCATTGGTTTGTTTCCTTTGTGTATGTATGGGCATGCAAATGCCATGGTGCAAATGTGGAGTTCAGAGGACAACTTGTGGAAGCTGGTTTTCTTTCTACCATGTGCATCCTAGGGATTGAACTCATGGCATCTGGCTTGATGAAAAGAACCTTTACCTGGTGAGTCATCTTTCTGACCCAAAATAACTATGTATTAATAGAGGACGGAGAATAGAGCTGGTCTTAGACCCAGTGAACAGGTATGAATATTGAGAACTGCTGCATGGAAATGAGCCATATACAGTTGATTGGATAAATAAGTTGAAGATGCTATATAGAATTCCAGAGGAGTTTTGTCCAAAGTTTCCCTAGCCAACATTGCTGACAGACTTCTGAAAGATGATTGAGCTGCTTTAAATGTATGGAGCTGTAACAAATTCAATGGCTATGGTTTATGTAAGTGGAATCATTCTTGAAGATATGCATGTGATTTATCAATATTAGTAGGCTTCTAGTAAATTGATGTTTTTCTCTTGAAAAATTAATGACCTAAATGCCTGAGGTGGCCTGAAATCTCTGGATGGTAAATTGGCTTAACTGATTCTGTATGCTTCTGATAAAAGGCTCAACATACCTCTTTGGGTAGGATCTGCAGGTGGAATCTTCTAAAGGCCTTCTTTCCATTATATTAAGTCTCTAAGTACATTCCCCCTCGCATGTCACATGTACACAGTTTCCATTTCCAAGGAGAGACTTCAGTTTTTCTGATTAAAAGAACAATAAGCAGCAATGTATGCCTCTTAGTGCTCAGTTTACTTTATGCTGTTTAGGATCCATTGTCCAGGAAACAGTTCCGCCAATCATGGGTACATCTACTTGAGTTAAATCATTAGGTAGTCTCTGATGGACATGGCTAGAGGACCATCTCCGATGTGATTCTAGGTTATGTCAAGTTGACAATTAAAATTTTCTATCACATTAGATTCTGAAGTAAGAAATAGGATTTGTTTAGTGCTTGCAAAGAACAGAAAATCCCATTGTAAGTGACTTAAATCACGAATCAAAGTTGCCCTTTGCATTACTATGGTTATTGGTGTCAGCTCAGGTGTCATTTGGATTAATGTAGAGACTTCAGCTCCATGGCTCAGTGATAGTCTCATCTCTTTCTGCTTTAATTACAGGTAGGCAATCCTGCTGCTTACAATGTAACCCATTCAAAGGAAGGATATATCCTGCTTCTTTGGCATTTAAAAAAAAAAAACATTGCTTGTATATCTCCACACTATTTAAACTACACTCCTGAACTTGCATTACTTCATCTTTCACCTGTCCATACTAACGATGTAATAATAATAATGATAAAGCCCAACTACTGTAGTACAATCTACCTTACTACTTTACTTGGCTCTGGGTTAATTGTTTGAATGAGAGATTATCATCTCAGATTCTGTTTAGGTTTTCCCTATTATAAGCCTTCTCTGTACGAATAGTTCCATGTTTGCATGAATAAAATATGTGGGCTCCATTGGATGATGCTCACATTCAGAGCTGTGCATGTTACTATTGACCCACATTCCTACCACTAACCTCAATTTCAACATCATCTGAGATTGAGGGGGACATTGAGAATGCTCTGGTGATTGGGTGAGTAGCTTCCTCTTTCTAATTCATGATGTTTTGGCCCACAGGCCTATGACAGTCAGTTCCCCTGTTTAGTTGCGCCCTTTCTGGCACCAAAGCAGCTTACTTTAAGAAACCACAGTGGAAAACTTGCAGGGCATCTGCCACTTTAATTTATACATTAGAGGATAAGGCTGCCTAGAAAGGCCATGAAAATGACCAAATTTATTCCCATATGTTCAATTTTAATGTTTCTTTCAGGAAAGTAAGTTTGTTGCTGGAGTTGGTATGTGTTGACCTTAAATGCAACAACTTGAAATAACACTTCAGGAGGGTCTGTAATACCCTCAAAACCTTTGTACCTAGAAAAATAAGTCACAAAGGCTGCAACAATAATGTGCTGCAGAATTGGCCTCCTCTATGTATACACAGCCACAAGAGACAGAGATGGGAAGCTATCCACTGATTCTTGATCTTTTTCCTAATCTATTTGATGCTATTTATGTTGGAAGCCATCTTTTTCCTGAAAAAAAAAAAAAAAAACCTGAGTATTTTTCAATCTTTTTTGTTTATTATGAGCCTTACTTTCCAAGCCCATAAAACTGGAGAAAAGTTAGTTCCCGTAAAAAGTAAGATTAATACCTTCAGGCCAATTATCTCCTAATAAATGTAATCAAGAAGCAATTTAACAAGGATTATATATAGCTACCTTCCTAAGTGGATCCTAAAGAGTTAATTCTTTGGGAAAAAGAGAGGGAAGCGAATATATTTGCTGAAGATCCTGCTACAAATTCCTTGACAGGAGTTTTCACAAGAATATTAATGTGTTACTTGCACAACAATAATATATGTGAAGTTATTTCTATTTATAGCCAAGGAAATAGAATTTCAGATAAGATTATGAAACTCACTAGCAATATATTTAAAAAATATAAGTATGCATATTGGGCTGCAAAGTTGATCTTACTTACGAATGTGCTGTAATAATCTGTAGTTTTATTTGCTGAAGTTCTTTGTCAATCATTGTAATAACATTTATTGAATATTTATACTGTATAAGGCTTTATGCTAAGAATTCAGCATAATTATTTTAATTTATTTTCATAACAAACAAAATTTGTTTTTGAGATGAAGAAAAAGAACCCTAGTAAGGGGTACAGTCTGTATCTTTTATTTATCGCATGCTCAGAGATTATTAAAAAATAAAAAGCAAATCTCATTAATTTTTTATCTTGAAGAAAATATTCATTTCAGGGCCTTCTCCTATACAAGGCCTTGCATAGCTGCAATGCACAGCTCCCCAAACTACCTCAAAAGCTTGCACTACTACTGGACCTACTACTAAATAATCTTATATATACCTGAATCTCTTTTTATCAGAGTCTCTGATCCCTTTCTCTCATGTTACTTCCTTTTCTGTCCTCAGTTGCTAGAATATTATTATGGAAGTCTTCCAGATCCAGCACAGTATGCATGCATTTTGTAGCACGCCTGCTTTATTGTTGTGATGTTCTTGGTGACTATAAGATCTATGAAGACAGCTGCTAGTGTTCTCGTCCCTTAGTGCCAAGCATTTTACTTGACATTTAGGGACAGTATGCTATTCAATTCATTGAATGAGTGAACGACTACAATAAATTACTAGACTGAAAAAGATCTTTATATGTCTTTAAAGCTTTTTAAAAAAGATACAGTGTTAGAGAAAATGTCGACACAGCAGGATGATGTATAAAGCATTTACATACTTATTATCCTCTTTTTAAATTTAGTGATTTTATTCATGTAAATCACAAAAATTAGGACCATCAGTGTCTTAGTCAGGCAGAGTGGAAGATTCTTTGGAGAAAGTACATTTTATGGTACTGTAATTGCTTTTCCATTTTTTTGGCCTAAAATCATGCACCATGAAGGAAAGATGGACAAATAGATAGACTGATAAAGTAGTTGGGGGAAGACCACAAATAGTTTGGTACTAAAATAAAAGAAAACCTTTGGGTCTTCCTCTCTGAACTATTAGGAAAGATGGTGGGTGTCTTTAGATAATAAGCATTGGGAAAAAGAGCGGATTATTTTCAGTTTCATCAATTGCCTAGGAAAGTAAAATCTGGCCGAAAAAGATGTGTGCCATGGAAGGCAGAGCGAGGAGGGTAGAGATGGTTGCTGTGGTGACTAGACAGATGTGGCCTACGAAGGAAGTGTGCTGGTGTGGGCAGACTGGCCTTTCCCCCACATGTCTCAGAGATGCTTGGGTGTAACGCTTAGAAAAGTTCTGAAGATGCATCACAGACATGATGCAAGGACGCAAGTGCAGGTGGAAGCTTGTGATGTGCAAGATGGCGTGCAGGTGTCAGACGGAATTCTAGCTTTGTGGCGTGTGTGTGTGTGTGTGTGTGTGTGTGTGTGTGTGTGTGTATGTGTGTGTGTTGTGTGTGTGTGTGTGTTTGTGGTGTGTGTGTGTGTGTGTGTGTGTGTGTGTTTAGATGAGCATGGTTTGATGGAATGTTCTGTGATGGGAAGGGAGTCCTGGAATTTCCCCAATGGCAGCCCGACCCCCCCCCCCCCCCACACACACACACAGGTAAATACCAAGAAGCATAGTGCCACCACATTTGCCTCAACTATTCCAGGAAGAGAAAATTGAAGACATTCTGAAATGCAGGTGCCTGCCATCTGGAATCATCTGGAATTGACTGGGTAAACTTTTATTCTCTCACAGAAAATGAAGAATGGAGTAAGAAATTAAGATCAATTATAAAAAAGCAGAAAAAAAGTACATCATTGGATTTGTGGTGTGTGTGAGATTGTACCCTTGATTGTCATTTTGCACTTTTCTTCTTCACATGTATTTTATAAAGATGAGAGGCCTTTTAGGTTGTGTGAAATCAATACCTAAAACATACTATGTCCTCTTCCAAATCCTAACAGAAATCCTATTTTACATTTTGATCACAGATTCAGTAAGTCCTGGGGTAGGAATTGCTTTCCTCCATTTTGCCAATAAGACAATAAGAACTGCATAATTCATTGGATGCACATAATTCAGGCTTCAGAAGTAAATTGCCCACTGAAATGAAGAAATACCACTTTTTATTATTTTTCTATATAACTTGGTATTATTGCATTGAAGATAAACTGCCTCAAATTCCAATTTCCCAAACAAGAATACTCTAATAAAAGCTAGATCTGTCGGATGGCCAGATTTAGTCCTTTCATTGTTTTGAGTCATTGGTAAATACAGAAACTTTCTCATATAGTGGGATTTTCACTTCCCATTCTGGTTTAAACTGTAACTGACCTCTAGATTCAATTTTCCCATTTGGAGTGTTTTACTTCTTAAATGTTTCCTCAAAACATGAATGACCTTTTGTGAGCAAAGTCTGAAGTTCTGATGTTTTGTTGAATGTTCTTTGAACACATTTCTGCCTCAAGCAGTAAGATGCTGTTGTCGGTTGTTTGGCAAAGTAGTTACATTGCTTTTCATGTCAGATCATAATACTTGATTACCTACTTTATATAATGAACACATAATCTTACAGGAAAATAATTCTGCCCCAGTTTTCTTGCTTCCTTATCAAAAATCAAGTTCCCTTTGCCTTTGAGAGTTGTTTGGGATTGTTTCTTGTTCTGTCCTATATTTTAGAAGAGGATGGGGCATGAGTATAAGGTAGTTTTAATGAGCATTGCAGCTTTTGCTCTGTGTTTTTATTTAGTGTAAATCAAGTAGGCTCTCTTAGGCAGTCAGCAATGAGGGCAATGCATTGCAATACATCAAGATGTAGAATAGAAGTTCAAAGGGCAGTCGCTGTTCTAAAACTACAGTGAGGGTAGAGCCTCTTGTAGTCTCTTGTTTTGAGAGTCTTTACCTGTTATGCTAACAGGACCATTTCCACATACTGTTGTGCAGATGCATGGCCAAATTGGGAGTATTGGCTCTTAAAAGACTGACCCAGTGTTTCCTTCGATGTAAATAACTTCAGAGACTAACTGAATAAAATTGGAACTACTCATACTAGTATACTTTTGCCTAGTTTTGGCCCTGATGGATGAAATCTATAACTAAGCTTAGTGAGGATAAACTTACAGGGTTTTGTTGATAGAATTCTTGCTGACTTTTATTTATAATGAATATAACAAGTAAGCTTAATACAAGCTCTAATATTTATATCCAACATGCTGATGGTATCAAAAAGAAATAAATTATAAACTGTAAAAAATTTGAGAAACATCCTACATAGGACTATATGTCAGCTAAAGGTGAAAGATAAGTTCAAGATTGTCTTTGAGAATCATTCAAATCTGGTTTATATCTGTCTAGACAGCTTTCTCATATCCTATTCTCATAGTCAGATGCCTGCATATCCACTTCAATGTATATTGCTCCAAACTAAATACCCTCTGCTTCCCTTCCTGATGCTATTGTGCTTTGCCAAACTCAGTGACGACAGATTTATCTTTTTCACTTGTGCACTCAGGAATTCTACATCATTGTCTGTCTCTCAAGCATCATGATGATTAATCAAATGACCCTGGTGGCTTGACATTCAAAATGTGTTAGAGCTTGACATGTTTACTATCTCTATGCTCTCGGCAGCATCGCTGTCACTTGATCTTTACCGTAACTCCACTCTCATTTCTGCCCTCCTACTACAGTACCTTTATATATTCTGTGTCTCTCATTGGGTCTCTCCCAGGGATTTTTATCCCTGATTTTCTTGCTTCTGTTTCTTTTCCATTTTTAAAGAGTGTGTCTTGGGCTAGAGAGATGGCTGAGTGATTAAAAGCACTGCCTGCTCTTCCACAGTTCCTGAGTTCAATTCCCAGAAACCACATGGTGGCTCACAACCATCTGTAGTGGAATCTGATACCCTCTTCTGGTGTGTCTGAAGACAGGGACAATATACTCACATACATAAAATAAGTCAATTTTTAAAAGAGTGTGTCTCAGTGAGTGAGGGGAGATTGGCTGGTCTGGAGCTCACTGTGTAGGCCAGGCTGGTCTGGAACACATTGGTAGACTAGGCTAGCCTAGAACTCACAGATATCTGCCTGCCTCTGCCTCCTGAGTGCTATGATGTGTCACCATACCTATTACAGCATGTACTGACTGGTTTTATGTCAACTTGACACAAGCTGGAGTTATCACAGAGAAAGGAGTTTCAGTTGAGAAAATGCCTCCATGAGATCCAGCGGTAAGGTGTTTTCTCAATTAGTGATCAAGGGGGGAGGGCCCCTTGTGGGTGGTACCATCTGTGGGCTGGTAGTCTTGGGTTCTATAAGAGAGCAAGCTGAGCAAGCCAGGAGAAGCAAGCAAGCAAGCCAATAAGTTACATCCCTTCTTGGCCTCTGCATCAGCTCCTGCTCCTTGACCTGCTTGAGTTCCAGTCCTGACTTCCTTTGGTGATAAACATCAGCATGGAAGTGTAAGCTCAATTAACCCTTTCCTCCCCAACTTGATTCTTGGTCATGATGTTTGTGCAGGAATAGAAACCCTGACTAAGACAAATTGGTACCAGCATAGTGGGGTGTTCCTGTGATAACCTGACCATGTTTTGAGGAGGACTGTGGAAGGACTTTGGAACTTGGGCTGCTCTGTGGGATGTTGTGTAGGAGCTTGGAAGATAATGTTGAGAACAGTGCAGAAGATGGAGGCCTGGCTTGTGAAATTTCAGAGGGAAGATTAAAGACTCTTATCAAGGCTGTTGCTATTTTGACTGTGAAGATTCTGGGGGTTTTGGTTAGCTGGGGCTGAAGGATCAGCTGTGAATTACACGATACCAGAACTACTAAAGCAAAACCATTGCATTGCTGGGACTATTGATGCTGGTTCTGGAGCTGGAAAATTGGCGGTGATTGAGAGGAGACCAGCATCATTGGGGTGAAATCTTCTGAGAAGTGTTTTCTGAGAGCACAGAGGCTGCATTCCAGAGATAGCCAGGGTTGTACCTTGTGTTGTGGCTGGACTTGGTAATGTGTAAGAGTCACCCAGGTGTTACTGGTTTTGAAGGCATGAAGGAATCGTGAAGAGCAGCTGAGGCCTGGGCACTGTGAGAGGCCATGGAAGGTCATTGGTGAAGGTGCAGCCTCAGTTGCAATTGACAGCCCAGGACTGAAGGGGTCATGCAAAGGAGGTGAGGCTTGGCACCATGAAGAGAGCCTATGAGAGGCTGTTGGTAAACATAGTTGCAGCAGAAGACAGCAGTGTTTTGGAGATACCAGTACCATGAGATGACCACCAAGAACAGCAGCAGCAGTGGAGTACAGGCATCTGGAGCCTAGAAGACAAGGTGTGTGCTACAAAGGGCAGAGCTGGAAAAGTGACACAAGCCCTTGGAGGAATCCAGAAGACCGTGAGTTTATCCCAGACATTAGATGGTTGGAGTTTGAATTTGCTTTTGATTGTGACTGTGCCCTGATATATTTTCCCTCCTGAAGGAAGAAGATATTTTAGTGGAGCCCACAGTTAAGAGACTTCTGATGGTAAAAAGACTTTGAATTCTAAGAGATTGGACATTTTTAAAGGGATTGAAATTTTAATATGTAAGATTTGCAAAGACTGTGGGACTTTTAAAGTTATTTAGAGCTTGGGGATGAATAAGAAAGTAAGGGTTGACGCTTAATAGTGATTTGTGTGTCAAGTTGACAAGGGGTCAATTGTACTGGCTGGTTTTGTGTCAACTTGACACAAGCTGGAGTTATCACAGAGAAAGGAGTTTCAGTTGAGAAAATGCCTCCATGAGATCCAGCGGTATTGCATTTTCTCAATTAGTGATCAAGGGGGGAGGGCTCCTTGTGTGTGGTACCATCTGTGGGCTGGTAGTCTTGGGTTCTATAAGAAAGCAGGCTGAGCAAGCCAGGAGAAGCAATCACTCTATGGCCTCTGCATCAGCTCCTGCTCCTTGACCTGCTTGAGTTCCAGTCCTGACTTCCTTTGGTGATGAACAGCAACATGGAGTGTAAGCTCACTAAACCCTTTCCTCCCCAACTTGATTCTTGGTCATGATGTTTGTGCAGGAATAGAAACCTTGACGAAGACACAGCATATTCTCACCAGTGTAACCATAGTACTCCTCTCCAAACAGATAATAACTCCCCATTTTCCCTACCAAAGTCTCTAAAGTTTCTTGAGTCATTGAGAGTAAATGAAGTTTTACTGTTGTACCTTACAAGACTTGCTTCATTCAGCAGCCCAGGTAACATAATAAGCTAATGTCTTTCTCCCTCATTTAGTTTCTCTTAACCATTTAAGTCTTTATGTGAAGGTGTCTTTGACAACACATAAGTGGTTTGGGTTTAGATATTTTGTATTAGTTGTTTGCAAATATCTAGAAAGTTCTTCCAATAGTGGCATGTGGAGCTTCTTCATTGCCCTCAAATCTTTTCTCAAAAACTGTAGGATTAATTGTGCCTTATTTGTCATTGTGAAACTACAGTCTAGCCATTTTTCCTGGCTCTGTAACTGCTTTACTTGGTCTTTTATTTCCTCATAGTACTCAGAAGCTTGTAATATACTATATAATTATTCTATTATTTATTTACTATAGATTTTTGCCTGTGCTTTGATGCTAGACTAAAAGATCCACAAATATGGGTATTTTGTTTAGTTTAATTGGAAGCATTTAGTGTGGTATTAAAACTATATATTCAATAATTATCATTTCTTAGAATTAAATCATTGGAACAGTTAAAGCTAAGAATGGAATTATCATTCTCCTTTGGTTTGGGCTTTGTTTTTCCTTGGACAGTAGTTATGAGATTTAGTGTCACCTTGGTGACACATTCTTTGTAACTTCCAGGAAATTCATGTCTATTTTCTTTAGTTGATCTGTTGGGTTTGTACCTTGCTAGAGTTCATGAATTTATTATACTGGTAGGGCAGACACTATACCCATGGCACAATTCATGGTTTATGCTGGCCTATTGAGTATAGGTTGTAAAGAAAGCGAGAAGATTGCATGTTTTAGTGAAGTCTCTTTTCTTGACTATTTGGAGTCCATACACTGTATGGTCTTTGACAGTCTTTTTATTTTGATTTCCTTAAATATTTTTAGGAGTTTCATGAAGCCTAATCTCTGTCCCCTTTATGATCACATATTTATTTGGTTCCTTTTCTAGTCTCTACACTGTAGAAAATATCATTTTATTAGTTGTAAAGCTCTTTTTAAAAGATCTTTAAAAGTGTGTTTAAAGGTGTGTGTGTGTGTGTGTGTGTGTGTGTGTGTGTGTGTGTGTATGAGACAGAGAGAGAGAGAGAGAGAGAGAGAGAGAGAGAGAGAGAGAGAGAGAGAGCGCAAGCATGTGTCATTGCATGCTTGTGAAGGTAACATAGTGGAGTCAATTCTCCCTTTCTACCATGACATAGGTTTTATAGATCAGCTTCAGGTCACCAGGCTTGCCTGACAAGTGATTTTATCTGCTGAGCTGTCTTGTCAGCCAAAAGCTGTAATAAAATTCTAAGGTATATTTTGTATTCAGGACTTTGAAAGAACAGACATATTCAAGAGATTAATAAAGTAAAATTAAGCTTTGATTATAAGAAGTGGGCTAAATGGGCTCCACTAAATATTCACATTAGTGCTTGTGAAAGGCTTTCTTTTCACATGCTGGTTCTCCTGTGCATTAAAACTCCACTCCATTTTCCTTTCCTCATCTAACACCGTAGACATGCATTAAATGTAGATTCTTATTTAATGGACTTATTTTATAATGAAAGATTTGATTTTTAGTTTTAGAGTACTTTTTTTGCTATCATAAATACCTCAAACAGGTAAGCAATGGGTGAATAATGGAGTAGATTTGTTGTGGAGTCTTTAGAAGAGATTGACAATAAAATAATTATATCAGGGACATAATTGTCTTGGTAAATAAAAATTACTCGCAGTAGAGTATGTATTTAGAGTTGTCAGGTGATAGTACTGGGAGATTTATAATGACGCATCTAAACCTTTTCAGTCTTGGCAGGTATTACTTAGAATGTATATAAGAGGGATTAGTGGCCCAGTATGTGAAACTAAAGCGTGAATGGCTCTTTTAAAATAATACTTTCTTTACAAATACATTCATAAACATTCCAATGAGTGCTAATTTTTATAATATAGTTGCTTCAAATGTCTTTACCAGTGTTTAGAATTATTGTTCATAGAGCGTAGTTGCTGATCTACCGAGTATAGAATATTGGCTGGCTTTCTAATTATAGACCATCAAACACATTTCTCAATGGCCTTTGTTTTGAAACGGTTCAGTTAATCCTTGTGGTGATGGTCAGGTGGATAAATGACTTAGTCTTTATCAGAATATCTCACAGTGTAGATAATCTAATTAACTGCCAGCTTCCTTTGTTTCCCCATGTACAAACTGTGAATTAGGAAATAACATGCCTATTATTCAGTTACTGTTCACCAGAAGTTGTCTGTTTTTTTGAGATAGGGTCTCATAATATAGCCCTCATTAGCCTAGAACTCACTCTTTAGACCAGCCTAGACTTTTTAATAGATTCTCCTGCCTCCGTTTTTTCATTGATGGGATTGAAACCATGAAACACCTTAGGAAAGTTATTATTAACCTTGATTATGATCATAGTTGGAATGTGTTGCTATGTTGAGATACATGCAGTTAATAACAAAGGCTTCTTTATCTTTGATTTGTTTAAAATTATAGGAGTCTATTGCATATATGTTATGGCTTTGTTTTGAATTTTTTTGGAATTTATATGTGAATGAACATGTGTGTCTTTGTGTCTTTCTCATGCTTTTCCTTTGATTCTTTTTCTTCTATTTGTTTTTGTCCTATTCCAGCAGTTTATTTTTGTTTTATTGTATCTTATTTTGTTGTTATCCTTTAGATGCCTATTTTTAAGGAGAGGCAAAAAAAGGTGTGAATTCAAATGGGAGGTATGGGGAGAAGAAAAGGATATAGGAAGATCTGGTTGGGGGAACACAATATATTATATATTATATATTATATCAAAATCTATCTCAATAAAAATATGGGAAAATTATAGGAGTTAGTATATGGTTTTGACCTTAGTAATAATTTCTACAAGCTCTAGGCATATGCTGCATGTCATTTCAACTGTGCAGATCATGTTGTATGATTTAACTGTCTTTTCATTATGAGTACTATTTGAGGAGACAGTAATATCTCTAGGGAAATCTTAGAAATCTTAGCTCTCTGGAATGTTTCAAACCCTGGATTATATTTACTCGGTTTTGATCCATTAATTTACTTCCTTGAGGCCTCAGTCAGACAAGGAAAGTGCCATGTGGGATCTGACATTCAGATAAAATCACTACATGTGTTTGTTTGAAGGTAATTATTGAAGTAAACACAGTTGACATTATTCCAGTGTGTCAGGTGCAGGATATATGTATGTACAAATGTGTGTGCCTTGGGAACAATACATCTTTGGGGTATTAAAAACCTGGTAAATAAAAATACTTGATATTTACACACAGGAAGGAAAAATTCAAGTTCTCTTTAATTTTTTTTTATGAAATCCTTGCAAAACTTTAATTCACAGACACAAATGAATCTCATCTGTTGCTCTTGAAGGAAAACTAAAGTTCATTTTCATATTTGGAAAGTCATGAATGCAGTAAGTCTATTATAAATAGGTTTCTGTATATGTGATATCAGATTCATATTACTGAACAATTTACTAAATATCCCCAAGTCTTCATTTCTCATCCTGAAAGTGGAGATAATACTAATTATATTTATTTTATTCTTTTGAATATGTTGGTATGTGGCATAAATAAAGTAGTATTTTTGGTACCCAGCACATGGCCTTGGCACATGGATTATGCTAAAAAATTGTTGCTATTAATTTAAAATCTAGCCCAGAAGGCAAGATTTTATGCCCTCAACGTACATACAGAACTTTGAGTCAAAAACTGTTTAAGCAGAACAATGTCTAGTGTAGCCTATAATTTTCTGTAACCTCTGCTTGCAGGGTGTGCTTGCTTAATCACATGATACTTGGGAAGCTTCTATGATTTTTGACCCATGGTTTTCATATACCTGGAAAACCTACTGAATAGTTTGCTATGGTGTGCTCCAGGAAGTAACTTCTAGTCCTTCTCAATTTCCTGTTCTATACATTGTGTAGCTTTGGTATTTTCCAGCTGTGAATTTTGGTTAGAATCTGTTGATCCTAGTTGTATTAACTGTCTTTTGTTTACTTGTGTATGTCTGATGACTTGCTGATTTTACAGGAACATGAGAGGGAATGGTTATTCACTTAGCAAGAGATTGGTTAAAGCAATCTGATGCTCCAACACGAGATATGATTGTCAGACTTTCCTGGTCACCTGTGTGGATTCTGCTCATCTGCTTGAGGTGTGGTTTGCTGACATTCTACAATACTAAAGACAGTGATCAGAACTTTGAATTTTTCATTTTCTAGAATCATGTCAGAAATAAAAGTGCTGAAGTTAACAACAAAGGTGCTACAATATGCCATTGAGAATAGTTTAAATAAAAAAAATCCTATTTGGAGACTAGATTAATAAGAAATAATTTGAAAATGATAACCATTTAATGATCTGTTAGTTTTTAGAGTTACAGACTAATTCATTATTTGACACCAGGAATTAAGGTAATATTGGCAGCTTTAAGACAATTATAAGTAGATGTAGCATTTGTTAAGTGGTATTTTATATCATCACATTTAGAAATTTTGCTGATTAGAATCTCCTTTGTTTCTTGCTCACAGAAATACAAGGAGCGTATTAAATATGGAAAGTAATTATGGCTTAATGAAGCTTCTTCAAGTAGCGGAGAGTTTCTCTGGTGATAGGAAGGATGAATTGAATTCAGACATTCTTTCCGTAATGGACCAGCCAGTCTACTACAGAGAAAGCATGGCTGTTTTTAACTAGAAATCTTCATTACTTTAGGTGCCTATTTTTTTTAAAGTGTGAATGTAGTTAAGGATTGTGTTGATTTAGTCAAGGGGCATTTGAAGAAGGACTATGGAGAGCAGGACGAAGAGGTAAACAACTGGCGATCCAATACCAAATGTTCAGCCCTGGAAATGTACACACAAGTAACAGATGGGCTGAGCACACTGTACTTATGTGTTTAGGAAGACATATATGTGTATGTAAATTATGTATTTAAAAAGTCCATGAATTTGAAAGGGGAAGAGGGAATACAAAGCAGTACTTGAAGGGGAGGAAAGGGAAGGGAGAAATGTGATCTCCATTGTGATCTCAAGTAGACATGGATAGAAGAAGAAGTTTATGATGGGACCTACCCGTCAGTATGCTAGTTTAGTTTTCAGCATCTACATTTCCCAATTAGATCCCATGAAAACTTCAGAGTTCTTGGGTTGCTTTTCATTTAATAAGAAAGCCAATATATTTCCATTATTTCAGAATTCCAAACACAGGAAAACATTTGTCCATTTATGAATTACACATGTAGTCCTATAGGTTTACAAAATAATTCAAAATATTATTTTTTAACCACACTTGCTCTTAGCTTATTGTGTTTATTACCACCTCCACAAAGAATATGAACCAAGTTATACTATGCAGAGAGAATATTGCTTGCATCTCTGAGTGTCTTGAGAGTTAGATACTGACTGCCTTTGCCCTGAACTGCGAGTTGCCTATAGGGATAAAACAATCTTGGAGGTTGAAGATGATCTCAAGAGCTGAGAACAGGCATGACACTTTCAAGTGTCATACAGACAGTGTTTTTTGCTATAAAAAAGGATAGGCATTCTTATTGCCTATTGTAGAAATTTCCTGCAATACAACACCCTGTGTTTGTGGGTGTCACTTCTCCTTTTTGTGTCTCTTTTGGAATCAGAGCTTGTAGAGATGGCTCAAATGCTAGTTTCTGATACTGTCCTTGTTAACAGTCACTATCTTTGACCTAGGCGTCTTTAGTCTACTCGTATCAACAGACATATACCAGGCCAACTTGCTAACTTGTGTGCAGTAAAATAATATACTTTTCATAGTTTGAATGGAGACACCATCCCAGGTCTCTTTATTTGACCACTGTACCTCTAATTCTTTAGCTTGGACTTTATAGGTGTGCAATAGCCCCCTTGGAATTTAGTTTACTCATGTGCAAAATGAAGAATACACTTACTTTATGAGCTGTTTAGGACACTAAACAATATGTATCAGACTGTGCAAGGCAGTCTACAGTTTGTTATTTCAATGATTAATGCTCTAGCTTACATTAAGTTTTCTGTTGGAATGTGTGAGTGCACACTGACATGTTAAAATAATTGTAACAATCTGTCATCAGGACACTAACACATTCTTTGGAAATTAGAAAATGCAGAGAATTTGTTTTGTTTGAGATTGAAATGAAGACAAAAGCTGAACGTGTTTCTTTTAATTTTTCTCAGAGTTTCACAAAATGAAGATGTAAGTATGCTAGGAAGCAGGCAGAATTCCCGAGTGAAAAATCATGGATGTTTATAGCTATGCAACATTTTCACAGGACTCCTTACTGTGAATAGATAGGAAAAATGGGAAGTTGATATTGCTGGATGTTGCAGAGCTTTTGTTGATGTTTTCATATAATACGTTTTAAAAGCCCAGTAAATAGAAAAAGTAGAAAGAAAGGTAAGTAGTGTAATATTTTTAAAATTGGCTTCAAATTAGACCAAAGCCCCCTTAACTAATGTCCCACACTGACTTTCTTCGTTTCTATTCTGTACTCTTATGTTCGTATTTCCAACGGTGTAGAGGCAGGTGATGGAGGTTGTAACAGTGTGTTCTGAGAGTGTAGATAGGTTATGCATTCCACAGAGTGATTTCTTATAAATACACTGAGTTTAGTTTTTATAAGCATCCCGTAGCTATGAGGATTCTGCTAAGAACGGTAAATAGATAAAGATTCTTTCTCGTAGTCGAAAGCACCCCTGAGTTTGCTCCAAGGTCCAATTATCCTCTTGACAAGAGATTAGATCTGTTGTGTACATTTTTCTCTCCTACAGGATTTCTTTAGTAAAAATAGTGAATATACCTCAAGCCAGTTGTGTTAACTCTTTGCTCTTCAAGTACTATGGGGAAAGAAATAGCCTCAGTTTCAGTATCATATTTACTATGAATCTTGATGACTTGATTAAAATTGACAAAATATTTTACACATAGTATTTTCTTGACACAGTCTTGTATGCCTAGACCTAACAGTCAATGTTTACAAATGAAATTTTAAAAGTCAGTACTCTATCCAAGAATGTATAGATACAAATATTATAATTAAGATGTGAATCCAGACTTTTCTTAATCATGAACTTCCATGTACCACACTGATCTCCTTAAAACACAAATCTATAATCTAATATTGCTCCCAGATGAGAAACTTAAGCCCTTTGTTTTGCTGATGTAATTTAATCCCCCCACCCAGTCCTGACAACCCTGACAAACTTCTGTCATTTTGAGGGAGCAGTTGCTGAAACTCTTAAAGGTATCCCAATGACTTTTGCTTTGTTGACACTAGAATGTTTAGAAAGTGAGTCTAACATGATAGAATACTTTAAATTATGGCCACACACCTTAGTTCACATACCCCTTTACTCACTTGAAGGAAACTAAAATGGCAGTTACCAAATATGAAGTGTTAAAATTCTTATGATCAAGAGGATAGAGAAAAGAATGCCTTTTGAGTACTTAGAGAATAATAGAACTCCACTAGTGTGTTTGGACTGAACTGTATATTCAAGTAGCAGGCAGGAGCTGAATGGGATTCTCAAAGCCCAAGTGCCTTGCCTTGTTGGTGTTAAGGGCCTCTTTGTCCTAGAGAATGTCTGGATTTTTTCCTTTATTCTCTTCCAGCAAAAAACTTTTATCACTTTCGTATTATATGTTAAACACTGCACCTATTACATTTTTTCTAGCTCTCATATTTCCAACTACACAAAAGTCATAGGCTACTGTATGCATTCTGTCTCTGCCCTGTTCTTGAAATAACAGAATTGTTTGACTGCCAGAAATGAAGCAATAGGTTTAGTATCTTTGTATCTGTGTTTAGTAGGTAGTAGGTGGAGAATAAATAGCAGTTTGTAAACTTTGAAAAACCTGTCTACTGGTTGTTAAGATGCTTGAACATGTAATTTGAGGTTTCTCTTGAGCAAGTGCTCATTTTAGCTGTGGGTTGACATTGTTCCTACCTAGTTTACGAGAAATTTATTATCTTGTTTTTTTTTGTAAAATATATGTATTGAACCATTTAAAAAAGAGAAATATTATGTTTATAAAGATAACAATTATGTTTTTAGGTATTAATATTTTCACATATATGTGATTCATTGCAGGAGTTTTCTTTCAAGTCTTAGAACACATGCTATTTCTTATACTAAAATGTATTCAGTAGAACTAAAAATAAACAGTAAGTTTTCAGAAATATAATATCCTAAAATGATATTTGTTGATGTATTTTGGTTGTTCAAGTTAAGTGCTGACAATTCATGTGTAAGATGATTTAAATTTAGATAGACCTCTAAGGGGTCATAGTGGGATTACTTCTGAGTCTTTTTGTTATGCAAATCCCTTCACAGAGAAGTAAAGGACTTTATAGATGGATACGCCTAAGATTGAGAATTGCCAAGAGAATGACTTCAGGCCTCATTGCCATCAGTTGTATCTTCTTGCTTTTTCTTTGACAAACAAATTCTTGGATTTATTTAGTAAGTGGTTTAGCTTCATGTTCTTAATTGTGAAATGCATCCTCCTCTCTCAAATTTTTGTTTCATGGACCACATATAGGAATGAATGAGGTGATGCCTAGAATATTGCTACCTGGCAGTAGCCATGGCTAGTTCCTATTCAATTCATTCTTCACATCTCAAAGGTGTCTCTTTGTAAGGTCTGCTTGTTCCATGCTTCATGTGTATGTCCTGTCCCACTTTCCAGCTTCCTCCTGTGTGCTCTCATTCTATCACATCGCATCATTTATTCTTTCATCCCATGCTGTGGAAATTTCTTCCTAACATGCCTCTTCATTTGTTTTGTTCTCTCTGCAGAAAACATGTTTCATAAAGTAAACAAAACTTGTTTCCTCCTGTACCTTCTATAAGTGTATATAAAGCAGCATGGGATATAAAAACATTAAATAAGTAGAGGCAAAAAAGGAGGATGAGGACAGGTATGCAGTGTAAGTTGGCTTTTTTTCTATTGTAATTAAAACCACAGTTTAGGTGGTTTCCTTAGTAAGAGAAAATTTCCTCTATAGTATCTGATCTACAAAAGTACTGGCTAAGTATTATTTCGAAGATAGAACAAGCATGGCTGAAAAATGGCCCAAATTGGCAATTTGTAAAAGGAAATAACTTAAGAATGGCCTATTGTGTCCAGTTCAGGACTTAATTTAGAAATCTGATTACTCATGGGATTGAACAAGAGCTGACAAGGAGATAAAGCTGCAGCCAAGGAGACTTCATTTCTTCCTTTGTAATGAGACACCTTGAATATCCAGCTGAAGCTGCTGTGAATTAAACCAATTCAAGGCTATCCTCCATAGCTACTGTTGGTTTTTTCTGAAAGCTCACATATATGTGAGGAAAACTTACTGTTAATAGTTTTATTCAATCCAATCCCCATGGGGAAGAGCATCTTGGCAAATGAGGTAATCATCAGCGTCTTTAACCATGTACAAATAGAATCCCTCCATTCATGGATCGATATGTATATGTATTTAGAGAAGGATGCAAGGAAATATCTTTGAGTATTCATTGTATTGAAAGGCTAGTTGATTGAATACCTTCCCCAAGGAGGCAGCTCTGTTAATAACATCAGCTCTGGAATCTAAGTAACAAATTCAATCCTGGCCAGTCATTAACTATGATTATGACTTTGTAAGCCTCAATTTCCTCTGCCATGAGAAGGACATGCTATGGTAATGGGGTTATTTATAGGATTGGACACACAAACACACACACACACACACACACACACACACACACACACACACACACACACACACCTGTTTGACAAAAGGCAGCCCCATCTAAGTAGTGAATAAAATACTGCTCTCAACTCAAAAACTCTGTAGTTTGTACGCGTGTCCCAGGTTCATGTGCCAGTCTCTTTTTAGCAAAAGTTATTTTTGAGATAATATAATTATATCATTTCACCTCTCTTTTCCTGGGGAGTGTTTGCTATGAGATTGTATCATGTGCTAGACTTTTAGTCCCTAGTGCAATGAAGTTGTGAACTTGAGACTTTTTAGAATTGATGAGGCCCTTGTGACTCTTTCCTTATAAATGAATTAATGCTGTACTCATGATAATTGATTGCTCAACAAGAATGAGCCCCACACCAACCTTTTGCCTCTAGTGGAATAATGCAGCATGGAGGTTCTCATGTAATATAAGCCTCTGCTTGTGGTATTCTAGCCTCCAGACCTATGAGAATTAAGACTCTGTTCTTTTCTGACTGCCTAGTCTTAGGAATTCTGTTGCAGTGGCATACAATTGACTTAGTCACTCAGAAGTGGAAATGAGAGAAGTGATGGAGTGTGTATGTGGTCTCCCTGTGCTTTTGAAGCTGGCATTTTTTGAAGTAAATGTTTCTGCTATTTTCCAGGAGCTCTGAAGAAGTAAGAATTAAGATAGAACTTTGATATGCTGGTGGATATGTCAAGTGGCAGGAGAGGCAGTTCTGGATCACAGAAAAATGAATCAGGCTGCTGGAGTAGCACTGTGGGGCTACAGCATTTGATGGCAATTACTCAATATTGCTAATTTTCTGTACTTCAAAGGGGAATACTTGAAGTATCTTCTTTTTTGAAATAAAAGAGCTGCATTAAAAATCTTATCTTTGGGACATGTTAATATGAACAGAAATAAAACCAGTCTAGGTACCTTTGTTCTTTGAGGCTCCCATCTTTCTTTGAGAGAGCACTTATATTTTATTTTCAAAATACCAAATGAGCAGTATGACATTTATATGAAGAATTTAAAATGGCTCTAAAACCTCTAGGAATGAAAACAAAAGTATATAAAAGTGTGTTCTATTCATATAGGCATGAGAGTGTATCCATACTAATGCCATCATGTCCTCAAGTAGTTGAGCAGAGAGATAAAGAAAACATAATATAGTTAAAATGATCTACTTTAGTTTTATTTTATATATAGGAATAGTTGCCTGGATGTATGTCTATGCTCAATATGTGAGTCTGGTGTCCACAGAGACCAAAAGAGGACATCAGATCCTCCGGAACTGGAGTTACAGATACTTGTGTGCTGCCAAGTGCATCCTCTGTAAGAACAGCATACGTTCTTCAACAGAGTCATCTCTGCAGCTCTCGTGCCTTATTCTTTAATACTTGCATTGGTCATTGAAAACCTGTAACATTTTAAATCAATAATATAGCTCTTTACACTGCAGGGTTTTCTTTGAGGATACTGCTTAACTCAGAACCTCATGGTTTATTTCCATCAGTCATTTCTATAAACCACTATCAGTACATTTTCTGCAAAGTGTGGAGAGATAAGCATGCACTGGACCTAATACTTCAAAGGATGACTATCAAAATGAGCAGAATTTGTAGAAGATAAGGGACGTTCATTGCTGGGAGTCTCAGAGGGTTTTTAGTTTAATTTATACTTATGTAAGTTAAATTTTAACATTAGTTTAACTTCATGGAGGAGTGTCCTCTAAGCATTGGTGATCCAAAAGTAAATAAGATAGGTCCTTTAGGAAATGGAATGCTGGCTGTGTTCTTTCTGTTCTGACCCTCAGGATTGCCACTGCTGCTCCTGATGCCAGCCTTGGGTGTTTACCTGCTAGAGACCGGATGTTTTAATGAGTCCTTCTGACATGCTTGAAACTTATATTTATGTTTTCCCATTAATTTAAGAATATGCTTCCATTTTCTTAATGCTGTTTGCATCTATTGGATTTTCATTAAAGCTTTGAGTTAATTGGAAGATTATTACATCTTACTACTTCTTTCTCAAGTTCCTAAAGGTCACTTACATCACTCAGTAAAGTTCTGCTATTTTTTTCAAGTAGCTCTTTTACTCAGGCAGGAGTTTGTAGGTGCTTTCGGTAGTAGGTGTGGTGGAGGAACTTGTGACTTGGTGGGATGATCAAATGTGTGAACTTGAGGACTTACCTTACTGTCTCATCTTGTCTTGATCCATTTGTATTGTAAAAAAAAAAACAGGAGAAATCAAGTAACTTACATAGAACAGATGTTTCTCAAATATGTGAAGGCAAGCAAGTAGAAGTTGGGCTTTCGACAGGTCTGCCTCCTATGAGGTCCATGGTCTCTGCTCCCCATGTGCAGTCTAATTGCTGCATCCCAATGTGGCTGAAGTCAGATCTGTGTTCATTATTTCAGCCCCTTTGCACAGCTCTAATTCACTCATTTGGCAGAGCCCTTGTAATGTACTCACTTCCTTAAGGGCCTGATAGTAACACCACAGTGGGGATTAAGTGTCAAGGTAAATTTGAGAGAGGGTATATTCAAACTATACCTCAGCTGGGTAGTAGTCATTTTTGTAAGATTAGATTTTAGAAAGCAGTTTCATATAAGGATCTTATTTGATCCTCTCAATTATTGTGAAGTGGATGCTTGCATAATCTCCATTTTTACAGACAGCTTCTGCCCAAGATGATCTTTTATCCCCATTGGCGTGTCTTTAAATCCTGAACATCCTTCAAAGTCAGTTAAAATGTTACCTCTTCCCCATAGACTTTCTTGATCTCCCTACCTCACTGAAGCAAGTAATCTCTTCTTTTAGTTGCCTTTACTTCTGCCTTGCAAAAGGAATGCATATTTTCGCATTTTATGTCTTTCTCAGACCAGATAACTATAGCACCCACCCCAGTGCCTGTTAAATAGAAGTCATGAAAAAAGGCCATAGGCCTACTTTCTGTCTCAAACTTGTGTGAGTTACAGAAACAGGGATTCAACAGCACAGGTCTTATTCCTCATAACAAACATCACAGGTATACTCAGACTACCAAGGAGTACCAGTCAACTAAATAATGAAACCCATGTTTTACTCCTGGAATACCCACATCTATTACGTCATATCCTCACTGTGTAAAAACCAACATGATTGACTTGTGGGCGGAAACCTCTGCCTGGGCCGCCAGGAGTCAGTAGCCAACGAGCACTGGAGAGGGGTGCACTCCCAGGAGCCTGGAAAGGCCGTGAGTGGGGTTAAGGGGAACAACACCTCTCACCCAGACCCACCCGGATCTGCCGGGATCCAGGGCCTGAGAACACGGGGACAGAACTGTGAACTTTCCTGTTTACACTGGTGCCTGGGGACCTCTGCCTGGGCCAGTAGGAGACCTTAGCCAACAAGCGCCTTAGAAAGGTAACCTCCCAGGAGCTTGGAAGGGCCGTGAGTGGGGTTGAGGGGAGCAGCACCTCTTGCCCAGACCCGCCCGGATCTGCCGGGATCCGGGGCCTGAGAACCCGGGGACAGAAAAACTCCGAAACTTCCGGATTTCACTGGTGGGTGGAAACCTCTGCCTGGGCAGCCAGGAGTCGGTAGC
>CM052711.1:46412565-46441780 GCA_028551405.1 Uromys caudimaculatus
GATTGTGTTTTCCTGTAATTCTTTAATGGATTTCTGTGTTTCTTCTTTAAGGGCTTCTAGTTGCTTACCTCTGTTCTCTTGTATTTCTTTAAGGGTGTTAATTTCTTTCTTAAAGTCTTCTATCATCATCATGAGAAGTGATTTTAAATCTGAGTCTTGCTTTTCTGGTGTGTTGGGGTATCCAGGGCTTGCTGTGGTGGGAGAGCTGGGTTCTGATGTTGCCAAGTAGCCTTGGTTTCTGTTCCTTTGCCATCTTGTTAACTCTGATGTTAACTGATCTTACTCTGTCTGGTTGTGGCTTGTCCCTCCTGCAGACCTCTGTATCAATACTCCTTGAAGACCAGCTCTCTCTGAGAGGTGTTTGTGTTGGAGTGCTGTGGCACAGAGTCAGCTCTGGGGTGCAGACAGAAACCAGAAGAATCTTGTCCCTAGCTGTCCCTTGGTTCCCATGTCCTAATGCGTCTGCAAGGGTCCATCTTGATCCAGTAAGTTTGAACAGAAGTGGTGGTTTTGCCTATGCTCGAAGGTGTGTCAGCGCTCCTGGGATACCAGTTCTCTCCTGGAGCCCTATGGCCCAGGCTGAGGTCCCCAGCTCCCGGTGAGCAGTGGTTCTAGTCTTAACCCCACTCACCGCTTTTCCACGCTCCTGGGAGGGTAACTTCCTTCCAGTGCTACTTGGCTATGGAACCTTGGTGGCCCAGGCAGAGGTCTCCTGCTACAGATCCACCCTTTATTTCTGAATAAAAAAAATGCCATTGTTTAGTCAACAATAAATATTAGTGTCCCGTTGCTGCTATCTCAAACTCCTGTGTGCAGCAACAGAAACACTGGATATTATGGAAATTCTGTTTTTAAGGCAGTATGAGTGTTATTTTGAGATTTTTTCCTTTATAAATATTTTTATTGAATTTTTTCGTACAGTATGTTCTGGTCAGGGTTTCCTCAAAAATTCTGTAGAATATATTTTGATCATTTCTACCCACCACCTATTTCCAGACCCAACACATTCCCTACTCCCTTGACTTTGGGCCCTTTTTCTTTTTCCCCAAACATGGAGTGGTCTTCATTGAGTTGTCTTACTGTATGTTAATCTCTTAGAGAACCTTACCCCTTCTCTTTCCAGGAGTTATTAAAGCTACTCTCTTAGATAACATTGGTTCTTCCCTTTCCAGCAGTTATTCCGTGCCAATAACTCCCCAGTTAGAGATCGGACTTCATGCCCAACTTCCCTCTCAATGCTACAATTTGGTCTGACTTGAGAGTGCATAGAATTTAGGTTTTCTGTCACAACCATTATGAGTTCATAGTGCAGTTGCACTGTCATGGGAGTGACTAAGCACTCTCTGATTAAAGTCCCACTCCACAAGATGAAACCACATCAGGCATATCAGAGACCATTATTTGGCTAAGAGGCCATAGTTGGAGAGGTCATGAGTCCTAGAGAAGAGACTGCTGTTATTGTATGAAAGATACATAGTATCAAACCCACTCCAGATGGCATTGTTATACCCATGCTAATATGTGTCCCAACTCTCATCAAAGAAAATTCTATGGGTGATTAACACAGAGCACCACAACTGGCCAAGGCTCAAAGACAAAGAAACTGTAGAATTCTCAACCATCAGTGCAACATCCATACAATGTCTCCAGATCCCAAGGCTTAGGAATCATTGCAGAAGATTAGGCTGAAAGAGTGGAATAGAAGTAGGAAGTTGATGATCACAGTGGTTTAAAGGTTTCTCGAGAAACCTCCATGCCATCTACATCAAGTCTGAGTTGACTTTATAGTCCTACCAACATTGCTTGAGAGTCACCACCTTTTAGCATTCATTCCAACATTTATTTTTTTTGACAAAACAAACAAACAAACAAACATAAACCAAAAACCAAAACCAAACAAAACCCAGAAATTCTGGAGTGAGATTTTTGTACAATTTTGGTTTTGACGTCTATTTTTTTGATGATTGGTGAGATTGTGAATCTTTATGTATCCATATTCATTATTACATGTCTGGAGAAGCCCATAGTTCTTTAGCTGGTTGAAAATTATGTTATTTATTCACTTTACAATCAAATATCTGCCCTTCCTCTCCTCCCAGCACCCCTCATGCAAATTTTCCCCATTTCACCTTCCCCCAAGAAGGGGAAGCCCCTTCTAGATGTCACGTTCCTCACTAGCATCCTCCTTCCCCACCACACCCAAATCATTGCCACACTAGGCACAAGCTCTTCCACTGAGGCCAGAAAAGATGGCCCATTTAGGGGCACAGGATTCACAGGCAACCAGGCAAAAGGTCCAGGAACAGGCCGTGCTCCAGTTGTTTGGGGACCCACATAAAGAACAAGCTGCTCATCTGCTATATATGTGCAAGGTACCTAGGTCCAGCCTGTGCTCACTCTTTTGTTCATGATTCAGTCTTTGGGAGCTCCCAAGGGTCCATATTAGTTGACTCTGTTAGTCTTCTTGTAATCCTTGTCCTCTTTCGGTCTGTCAGTCCTTCTCTCAACTCTTCCATAAGACTGAATGCTAATCTAATGTGTAGGTGTACATCTCTGCATCTCTTTTTATTGGCTGCTGGGTGGAGCCTCTCAGAGGATTGTTATGCTAGGATTCTGTCTGCAAGCATAACAGAGTATCATTAATAGTGTCAGGGTTTGGTTCTTGCCCATGGGATGGGTCTCAATTTGGGCCAGTCATGTGTTGACCATTTCTTCAGTTTCTGCTCTTATCTTTGTCCTATAGATCTTTTAGGCAGGACACAATTTGGGTCAAAGGTTTTGTGGTTGGGTTGCTGTCCTTATGCCTCCACTGGGAGTCCTGCCTGGCCACAGGAAGTGGCCACTTCAGGATCTAAATCCCTCATTGCTAGGAGTCTCAGTTATAGTTGCCCCCATAGACTCTTTGGACCCTGACCTCCCACTCCAGTTTTCTGGGACATCCTAGAAAGAATGGACAGCCTTGTCTTGTCACCAATTTTAGTTCAAATGCTTTAAGTATCTCTCCATTTAACTTGATGTTGGCTATTGCTTTGCTGAGTATTGCCTTTATTATGTTTAGGCATGTACCTGGTATCCCTGCTCTCTCCAAGCGTATTTAATTATTATCAATAATGTCTTTGATGTGTTACTGAACTCAGTTTGCCTGTATTTTATTGAGTGTTTTTGCATCAATGTTCATAAGGGAAATTGGTTTGAAATTCTCTTTCTTTGTTTAGTCTTTGTGTGGTTTATGTATCAGGGTGACTGTGGCCCCATAGAATGAATCAAAATACAATGTTTTTTCTATTTTATGGAATAGTTTAAGGAGTATTGGTATAAGCTCTTCTTTGAAATTCTGGTAGAATTCTGCATTAAAATTATCTGGCCCAGGGCTCTTTTTTGTTGGGAGACTTTTAATGACTGCTTCTATTTCCTTAGGGGTATAGGACTATTAAGATAGTTTACCTGATCTTTATTTAGCTTTGTTATGTAGTATCTGTCTAGAAAATTATCCATTTCATTTAAACTTTCCAATTTTGTGGCATACAGGATTTTGAAGTAAGACCTAATGATTATTTGAATTTCCTCAGTGTCTGTTGTTATATCTCCATTTTCATTTCTGATATTTTTAATTTGGGTACAGTCTCTCTGCCTTTTAGTTAGTTTGGCTAAGGGTTTGTCCATCTTGTTGATTTTTTTCAAAGAACCATCTCTTGGTTTTGTTGATTCTTTATATTGTTTTCTTTGTTTCTAGTTGGTTGATTTCAGCCCTGAGTTTGATTATTTCTTGCTGTCTACTTCTCCTGGGTATGTTTGCTGCTGCTACTGCTGCTACTGCTGCTACTGCTGCTACTGCTGCTACTGCTGCTACTGCTGCTGCTACTGCTTCTTCTTCTTCTTCTTCTTCTTCTTCTTCTTCTTCTTCTTCTTCTTCTCCTCCTCCTCCTCCTCCTCCTCCTCCTCCTCCTCCTCCTCCTCCTCCTCCTCCTCCTCCTCCTCCTCCTCCTTCTTCTTCTTCTTCTTCTTCCTCTCCCCCTCGTTTTCCCCCTAGAGCCTTCAGATATACTTTTAATTCATTAGTACAGGAACTCTGCAATTTCTTTATGAGGGCACTTAGTGCTATGAACTTTCCTCTTAACACTGCTGTCATAGTGTCCCATAAGTTTGGGTTTGTTATGTCCTCATTTCATTGAATTCTAGAAAGTCTTTAATTTCTTTCTTCATTTCTTCC
This sequence comes from Uromys caudimaculatus, assembly GCA_028551405.1. NCBI lineage: Eukaryota > Metazoa > Chordata > Mammalia > Rodentia > Muridae > Uromys > Uromys caudimaculatus. The sequence goes on from CM052711.1 coordinate 46,416,776, forward strand.
CAGGCATAGTGATCACTGAATAGAGAGGTTCCATATGGTTTTGAGGTGATTGCATCAGGTTCCATGAGGTGTTAAAGGTTTCATGAGGTGCTGAGAAGAAGATACATTCTATTGTGTTTGGGTGTTCTATAGATATGTTAGGTCAACTTGAATCATAACTTCTGTTAGTTTTGTTATTTCTTTCTTCAGTTTCTGTCTGAGATAATGACTATCTTTGTTGTTTAAATGTGTTTCTTGTATACTGCAAAGTGATGGATTCTGATTATGTATCCATTCTGTTAGCCTGTATCCTTCTCCTGGGGAATTGAGTCCATTGATGTTGAGAGATTGACCGGTGATTTTTGCTTTCTGTTATTTTGATGTTGGTGGTGGTGGTTATGTGTGTGTGCATACGTATGTGTGTGTGTGTGTGTGTGTGTGTGTGTGTGTGTGTGTGTTTCTTCTATTGGTTTTAATGGTGTGAAATTAGTTCTTGTGTTTTCTTGAGTGTAGTTTGCCTCAATGGTTTATTGTTTTCTTCTAGTATTTTCTGGAGGGATGTGCTTTGGAAAGGTAGTATTTAAATTTGGTTTTGTCATAGAGTATCTTGGTTTCTCAATCTATAGTGATTGAAAGTAGTCTAGGCTGACATCTGTGGTTTCTAGGCCCTTGTAGCTTTTGAGTTCCAGATGAGAAATCAGGAGTAATTCTCATAGGTCTGCCTTTATGTGTTACTTGACATTTTTTCCTTCCTGCTTTTAAAATTCTTCTATTTAGTGTTTGATTATTATGTGGCTAGAGGATTTTCTTTTCTGGTCCAACCTGTTTGGTGTTATATAAGCTTCTTGTACCTTTAGAAGCACATCTTTCTTTAGGTTAGAGAAATTTTCTTCTATGATTTTGTTGAAGATGTTAGCTGGGAATCTTCTCCTTTTTCTATTCCTATTATTCTTAGAATTGATCTTTTCATAGTGCCTCAAATTTCCTGGAAGTTCGTGTCATGAGCTTTTTAGATTTTGCATTTTTTGACTGATATATTGATTTTTTTTGTATTGTGAGTTCTGCGCCAGAGATTCTCTCTTCCAGCTCCTGTATTCTGTTGGTGATGCTTACATCTGTAGTTCCTGTTCTCTTTCCTAGGATTTCCATCTCCAGGATTGCCTCAGTTTGTGTTTTATCTATTGTTTCTATTTCTCTTTTCCAGGTCTTGGACAGTTTTATTCATATACTTCACCTATTTGATTGTATTTTCCTGTATTGTCTATATATTTATTTGTTTCCTCTCTTAATGCCTCTACCTGTTTGAATGTATTTTCCTGTATTTCATTAAGGAATTTATTCATGTCCTCTTTAAAGAACTCTATCATCTTTTTACTATTGGATTTAAGATTTTCTTCTTGTGCTTCAGTTTCATTGGGATATCCAGCATTAGTTGTAGCAGGAAAGCTGGTCTCTGGTGATGCCATATTGCCCTGGCTCTTGCTGATTGTGTTCTTACACTGTCTTTTAGGCACCTGGTTTTCCCTGGTGTTGGCTGGATGATTCTGATGGCAGCAGGACCTCTCAGACGTCTCAGGAAGATAAGGGGAGCTGTGGGCCAGACAATGGAGGTTAGGGTACCTGACTCTGCTGGCTGTGCCTCAGGCAAACTCCACTCTGCAGGTTGTATGTTGAGTGGACTCTACCCTGCAGGCTGTCTCCCAGTGAGACCCAACCAGGATGGCAGGCAGATCCAACTGGGATGGAATTGGTGGAGCAGGGTCCCTGAAACTTTTCCTGGGGAAGCAGGACACTGTTGGGTCTTGCAAGGCTCCTACAGACCAAAGAGCAATCCGAGAGCTAGTAGTGAGGTCCAGGGGACCATGAACAACTCACCTTTGCAGGCTATCCTGTGTTTGTTTTATTGATGTTCACTTTCATGGGTTATTTATGCATTCTGAATAGTAATTATTTGGCAGATGAATAGTTTGCAGATATTTTCCTATATTTTGCTATTTATTCCATTTTATTTCTTTTGACTATGTTCTTCTCCACATAGAAGCCTTTTGGCTTGTCTCCCATTTGCCTAGTTTTACATTTATTTATTTATCTATTTGTGACTCCTATCTGAAAAATCATTGATCATCAATGTCTTTAAATATTTCTTCTATGTATTCCCAAATAAAGTTACAGTTTCAGGTTGAACATTTGGGACTTTGGTGTACTTGGAATATATTTTATGAATGGTGATGGTGAGGATCTCATTTCATTTTTCTGCATATATATGTATATTTAACTTTGTTAACAATACTAACAGATTATATTTTTGCCAAAATGTACTCTTGGAGTCTCTGTTAAAAAATTAGTTGGTTATTTGAAAATGGTCTAATTCCTGAGCTTTGTATTTTGCTTATTGGCTAATATATGCCAGTAGTCAAGGAATAATATATTTTTTGTTCATTTTCTTTCAGTATTGTGGGTGTTTTAGGGTTCAACATGATCTGTAGATTACTTACTATAATTTTTTAGAAGAAAGTCATTTACATTTTGATGGAAAATTATGGTGAATATATCAATTATATTAGGGAATAACATGTTTATTTTTAACACTATTAATTCTTGCTGCAAATGAACAATGCACGCACTTTTATTTTCTGTGTATGTGCATTATAATGCTGCAATTTATCTTGTCAGTGTTTTTACTAAAATTTGTACGTAGTTTTGTAGCTACTATAAATAGCAGTATTTTCTGAATTTTTAAAACAAGTTTTTTGTTGGTGTATAAAAACATCACAGTTGGAACATAGATGTGACTCAGTGGTGAAAGAACCTTCTATCAGGCTGATGACATGCATTTGGTCTCTGAGACTCACGTGATGGAATGGGAGGAGTGATTCTTACAGGTTGTCCTTTGCCTTCCACATGCACTCTTTGGCAAGCACTCAGCCACATACATACATGAATGCACATATAGAAAATAATAAACTGACAATTTTTAAAGTGCTACTGTTTTGTTTTTTGTTTTTTGTTTTTTGGACATGTTTACAAGGTCACTTTATTCAGACAGGGAAGTGGCTAGTACAATGTCATTATTTACAACAAGATTTGGGAACACTTGAGGAAATTACAGACCATTTAGTTTTGATTTAATCATAGAGGGCAAAAATCTTAGGAAGGATTTTAGGAGATTAAATGGGGAACCCTGAGAAAAGCTCAGCTTGCTTAAGAATAGCCAAAGCAGCCTCTGAAATGAAAGTCAGGCTTCAACAATTTTTGAACTTAAGGAAGTCAATACCAAGAAAAGTAAATGAACACCTTAAAATTCTCTACTCTAAATTTCCAGGAAATGTTTGTTAAAATGTTGATTGATGAATTCACACACACAAAGAAGCTGTTCTTTAAACTGCAGAAATTTTGAAGAGAAAGATTAAGTGTGCCTTACTGATTTTACAATGAGAAGGAATCCAGGAGATATATCACACAACCAGAAGAATTTTGCTGAAACCAAATTCCATTCTATCCATCAACAGCATCACCTCTACATATTTATGTGCATTTATTATGTGGAGTTTTTCCATAACACAATGAAAAAGAGAGATCCACGACTTCAAAAATATGTTGATTAATAAAAAAAATTGATTTAGGTTCATCAAAAGTACATAGAGAGAACTAGACAAACAGGAAATAAAGTGTAATAAGATTGACTTATAGGCTTCTGGTAGAGAGAAAACCATGTTGGGCTTGAAAATTCTGATCTAGCAATCATGGAGTTCCTCTTTGGACAGGGGAGACAGACTTCCATGGCACGTTGGGTTGATGGACAAGCTCTGTGACCTCATGGTGGAAAAGGGAGGCCAGAGCATTTTCTAAGTCCAGGAAGGTCTTCAGTAGATGCTATGCAGTGTCCCAGTTCAGGTGGAAGTAGGAAAGACATGGAAAAGCAACCTGGATCACACATAAAGAGAAGGTTAGCCATAAGCAAGTAGAAAACAGATTAAAAACAAAAGTAGCAAAGAGAATCAGTGTTTTATATTATAGTTCTTCCAAGCATTTTTCATTTTTCTCCTATATTTCTTGTATTGAAAATTGGTTCTTCTCTCATACAATATATTCTGTTTCTCCATCCTCTAATCCTTATATCCTACCCATCTTCCCTTCCCTCCGGATTCACTCCCTTTTTGTCTTTTGTTAGAAAAGAACAGGCTTCTAAGTTAACACAACAAAGTTAAAAAATATATAAAATGAAACAAAAAATCTAACATATATAAATCAGACCAGTAACAACAGGAGGAAAAGAGTCCCAAGAGCAGGCAGAAGTGTCAGAGACTCCATTGTTCTCAGTTAGGAGTGCCATAAAAATACTAAGCTAATAGCAATAAATGTACATATAGAGCCCTGTGTGTTTGGTTCTTCAGTCTCTGAGGTCATATGTGCCTTGCTTGGTTGATTTAGAAGACCTTGTTCTCTTGGTGCCTTCCATCCCCTCTGGCTTTTACAGTCTTCTGACGTCTTTTTTTCCAGGGATTTCCTGAGCTATGAGGTAAGGGATTTGATGGAGACTTCCTATTTCAACACTCTCTCTGCATAATGTCTGGCTGTACATCTCTGTTCAAATCTGCTACTAGAAGAAGCTCTCTGATGATGACGGGATAAAGTGCTGATCTTTAAGTGTAGCAGAATATCATTAAGAATAATTTTCTTTTTGCCTGTAGTATTTGGTTTTACTCTAGATCTCTCTGGATTATCTAGTCTTTGGTTCTTAGTTACTCAAGCTGTGCTGGGTTCCTCCTGATAAAATGGTCTTAAGTTTTAAAAAAATTGGTTGGCTATTCCTACATGTTTTGTGCCACCATTGCCCTAGAATATTTTCCAGGTTGTATAGCAAAGGTTTTATGGATGGGTTGTGTCCTCATTTTTCTTTTGGTAGCCTGCAGATTACATCTTCATATTGAAAAGAGTAGAACATAGGTGTAAGGGCTCCATGTAGGCATCAACTCACCTTCTCCATGTTTAATGACTTCTGTGGGTTTTGTGTTCAGCAATGGGTCCCTCTGTCAGTGTGTGGAAAGCAACTCTTTGTCTTAGAGACATCATGGGAGTGTATGGGGATTTCCATGGGACCACCTTGGCCAACAAATTAATTGAGTACACCATAGTCCCACTGCTGGAATCCATTTTCTGGCTACAAGAGAGAGCCAGTTGAAGTTCCATATCCCCCATAAATAATGTCCTAATTAGAATCACTTTTATAGATTCCGGGCAATTTCCCTTGCACTAGATTTCCATATCACTCCCAAAGCCCCCAATTCCAGCTATCTTTCTACTTACCCTCTTTCTCCATCATGTCTCCCCCCCAGGCCCTTTTCTGTCTTCCCCCACACCAGTCTACCAGTTGAATTTATTCTATTTTCTTCTCCCAAGGAGAGCCCTCTAACATCCAGAACCCTAATCTCTCTGAGTATAAAGATGTAGCTTGCTTACCGTTTACTTAACAGCTAATATCTCCTTATAAGTGAATGCACATCATATTTGTCTTCCTGAGTCTGAGTTACCTCACTCAGGATGTTTTGTTCTAGTTCCATCAATTTACCTGCAAATTTCAAAATGTCATTTTTTAAACAGCTGAGTAATATTCCACTATGTAAATATACCACATTTTCTTTATTGATTCTTTTGTAGGATGACTTCTAGATTGTTTGCAATTTCTGACTATTATGATTAAAGCAGCAATTTACATGGTTGAGCAAGTCTCCTTGTGGTAGGATGGAGCATCTTCTGGGTATATGCCCAGGAGTGGTATAGCTGGGTCCTCAGGTAATACTATGTCCACTTTTCTGAGGAACTGCCAGACTGATTTCAAGAGTGGTTGTACCAGCTTGCAATCCCACCAGCAATCAAGGAGTGTTCCTCTTTCTCCATGCCTGGCCAGCATCTGCTGTCAACTGAGTTTTTAATCTTAGTCATTTTGACAGGTGTGATATGGATTCTCAGGATTGTCTTGATTTGCATTTCCCTGATGACTAAGGATGTTGAACATTTCTTTATGTGCTTCTCGGCCATTCGATATTCCTCAGTTGAGAATTTTCTGTTTAGCTCTGTTCTCCATTTTTTAATAGGGTTATTGATTCTCTGGAGTCTAACTTCTTGAGTTCTTTGTATATATTGAATATTAGCCCTCTATTGGATGTAGGTTTGGAAAAGATCTTTTCCAAATCTGTTGGTTTCTGTTTTGTCCCATTGACAGTGTTCTTTTGGTTATAGAAGCTTTGCAATGTTATGAGATTTCGTTTGTCGATTCTTGATCTTAGAGCATAAGCCATTGGTGTTCTGTTCATGAAATTTTCCCCTGTGCCCATGTGTTCAAGGATCTTTCCACCTTTTTCTCTATTAGATTCAGTGTATCTGGTTTTATGTGGAGGTCCTTGATCCACTTGGATTTGAGCTTTGTACAAGGAGATAGGAATGGATCAATTTGCATTCTTCTGCATGTAGACCGCCAGTTGACCCAGCACCATTTGTTGAAAATGCTGTCTTTTTTCCACTGGATGATTTTAGCTCCTCTGTCAAAGATCAAGTGACCATAGGTGTGTGGGTTCATTTCTGGGTCTTCAATTCTATTCCAATGATCTACCTGCCTGTCACTGTACCAATACCATGCAGTTTTTATCACTACTGCTCTTTAGTACAGCTTGAAGTTAGGGATGGTGATTCCTCCAGAAGTTCTTCTATTGTTGAGAATATTTTTTTGCTGTTTTTTTTTTTTTGTTGTTGTTGTTATTACAAATGAATTTGCAAATTGCTCTTTCTAACTCTATGAAGACCTGAGCTGGAATCTTGATGGGGATTGCATTGAATCTGTTGATTACTTTTGGCAAGATGGCCAATTTTCCTATATTAACCCTGTCAATCCATGAACATGGGAGATCTTTCCATCTTCTGAGATCTTCTTCAATTTCTTTCTTCAGAGACTTGAAGTTCTTGTCATACAGATCTTTCACTTGTTTGGTTAGAGTCACACCAAGGTATTTTATATTATTTGTGACTATTATGAAGGATGTTGTTTCCCTAATTTCTCTCTCAGCCTATTTATCTTTTGACAAGGGGAAGGCTACTGATTTGTTTGAGTTAATTTTATATCCAGCCACTTTGCTGAAGTTGTTTATCAGGTTTAGGAGTTCTCTGGTGGAATTTTTGGGATCACTTAAGTATACTATCATATCATCTGCAAATAGTGATATTTTGACATTTTCCCATTCAATTTGTATCCCTTGGACCTCCTTTTGTTGTCTAACTGCTCTAGCTAGAACATCAAATACTATATTGAGTAGACAGGGAGAGAGTGGGCAGCCTAGTCTAGTCCCTGATTTTAGTGGGATTGCTTCAAGTTTCTCTCCATTTAGTTTGATATTGGCTACTGGTTTGCTGTATATTGCTTTTACTGTGTTTAGGTATGGGCCTTGAATTCCTAATCTTTCCAAGACTTTTGTCATGAAGGGATGTTGAATTTTGTGAAATCCTTTTTCAGCATCTAATGAAATGATCATGTGGTTTTTTTTTTTTTTTGAGTTTGTTTATGTAGTGGATTACATTGATGGATTTCCATATATTGAACCATCCCTGCATCCATTGCGAATGATCGTTTTGATGTGTTTTTGGATCCATTTTGCGAGAATCGGATTGAGTACTTTTTCATCAATGTTCATAAGGGAAATTGGTCTAAATTTCTTTTTCTTTGTTGGATCTTTGTGTGGTTTTGATATCAGTATAACCATGGTTTCATAGAATAAATCGGGTAGTGTTCCTTCTGTTTCTCTTTTGTGGAATAGTTTGAAGAGTATTGGTATTAGGAGTTCTTTGAAGGTCTAATAGAATTCTGCACTTTCTGCCTTTTCTTTTCTTTTTCTTTTTTTTTTTTTTTGGTTTGGAGAATTTTAATGACTGTTTCTATTTCATTAGGGTTTATGGGACTGTTTTTATGGTTTATCTGATCCTGATTTAACTTTGGTAGCTGGTATCTTTCTAGAAAATCATCCTTTTCATCCAGATTTTCCAGTTTTATTGAGTAGAGGCTTTTTAGTAGGATCTAATAACTTTTTGCATTTCTTTGGTTTCTGATGTTATGTCTCTTTTCATTTTTGATTTTGTTAACTTGGATACTGTCTTTGTGCCCTCTGGTTAGTCTGGCTAAGGGTCTATCTATCTTGTTTTTCTTAAGGAACCAGCTCCTGGTTTTGTTGATTCTTTGTATAGTTCTTTTTGTTTCTACTTGGTTGATTTGAGCCCTGTGTTTGATTATTTCCTGCTTTCACCTCCTCTTGGGTGTATTTGCTTCTTTTTGTTCTAGAGCTTTCAGATGTGCTGTTGAGCTGCTAATGGTAATTATAAATGTCAGATGTAGGGAAACCTTTCTAGATCCTACAGTTGAGCACAGAAGGTAGTAAGGCCGAGCTTTTGGTGTTTCTGGTTCTAGAACTAAGAAATCTAATTTCAACAACTCCAGGCTACATATACCATAGAGGGAAAATGTGTAGCTTTGAGTACCAATGTCAAGATGGGGCTTTCTCCTGATCTTCAAGCATATATTGATGGTACTAAGGCATTTTGCATAAGCAGGTGAATTCATAGGACCACAGTCTGGAAAGGAAACCTTTCCTATGTTATATCAGATGAATGAAAATTATACTGACGGGTTAAGTGTACTGGTACCTAAGTTTGCAGAGCTTGACTGGGTGATTTCTACTTCTGACAGGTGGGCATCTGAGAAAGCCAGAGTTAACAGGATCATTTCAATCCAATGTTGAGTATTAATGATAAGACCTACAGGGATAGTTTAGGAGACTTCTGCAGCTTGTGATTATGCAGCCTCTTCTTGAACCTACAGGTTGTTGAGGCAGTAGAGGGATTCTACTCAGTGAGACAAGGTTTAAGGTATCTGATGGCATCAGGGGTATTCTACTGTCATTTAAGCAAAAATGGTGTGTCTTGGCCCTTGGTTGTAGTATCTTGGATTTTGTGGCTTGGGAGATGGCCAACATGAACTCTTCTGTGTTTCCTCAGCCTCTCTTAGGACAGGAAACTCCTCAGACTGGATTTGAAGCTTGTAAGAACTGTGGAATTATCTTGAAGTTTGGATGGGCACCCTGCTACTGTGATTGGCCTGCTGCCATTTTGCCTGCAGTTGCTGGTTTCTCCTGGCCAGAAGCCAGAGTCAAAAATGACAATTGTTTTTGTCTTTTCTATTGATAGTCTCTCTAACCCTGGATGCTTTTGGGGGTTTTAATCATATTCTTATTGATAGAAAGATGTATTCAGAAGCCAGTTGGCTTAGAGAAAAGTAATTTTGTTAATTTTTTACACATTAAAAGATACAAGCAAAAAACCCCTTTCACTTAACACCTGCAATATGTTACCTTCCAGAAATACTATTGATTTTTAAAGTTACTTTTGGAAAAACCCTAAATTTTTATGATGAAGTCAGATAATTCAATATAAAGTAGATGTGACAATTTTGCAGTAAGTTTCACAGAATGGGAGAAAATGAAAATCTACTTAGAAGGATGGGGTTTGAAGGCATATCTTTTCTGACATCACACAAGCCACATTTGTATGTTTCCTTTTCCAAAGATAATTTTTAATAGGCTTTGATAGGCTATACAATGCAGTAACATTTTCTGAGGTACTTAATGCATTTTGCAATTTTCTGCATGTGTGGAATTTAATAAAGAGAAATGCATGAGAAGCGTTGATTCTTAAAGGTGAGTTCCATGCTTCTGCAGGAATTCTTTTGAGTTTCAATCAAATGCAAACTGATTGAAGAGCCTTCACTGATAAAGCTGTGAAACTCTGCACTTTCTCTTCCTTTCAAGCATGCAGCTTTGTCTTCCAGTAACTTCACTAAAAGCTTCCAGTTCAATGGGTGAACTTCTTTTACTTCACGAAGAAAAGGTCAAATTTGGTTTCACCCTCCAATCACCTCTCCCCACTTACAAGCACTTCGATGCAGGCTGAGTTACTGAAAATCCTATTTTACCTGGAGATGCCGGAGTTAGTTCTTTCAAGTCTTCTAATCAGAGCTGGCACTTTCCTGTCCCTGCTGATTCTTTCATTGCCAAAATCATTCCTCCTCTTCCTGAGTTTAAAGTGGTCTCTGAAGAGCCTCCCCTCTGCATTTTCATGTGTATTTACATGCTACCATCGGAACTCACTTTACAGTGGGTTGATCGGGTGGGTGATGCTGATACCAGGGCGAGATGGTGAAAATGTGAAATGGATGACTGTAAAATGGTGGGATGATGTGGTCAAAGGTAACCTCCGTACCTTGTTGACTGAGGATAAAATGATGTTGAAAACAATTTTAAAATAATGCTCATGTAAAAGGTTTTAGAAATACTTAATGTGCCAAAGCTGTCATTTTAAAATACCACAACTAGGAAAACTGTCATTTTCCTGCATAACATATACATGATGTATACCCACACGAGTCATTAGTATGTGTGTAAAGAATAGCTTTTGGTTGGGCAGTGGTGGCGCACGCCTTTAATCCCAGCACTTGGGAGGCAGAGGCAGGCGGATTTCTGAGTTCGAGGCCAGCCTGGTCTACAGAGTGAGTTCCAGGATAGCCAGGGCTACACAGAGAAACCTGTCTCGAAAAACCAAAAAAAAAAAAAAAAAAAAAAAGAATAGCTTTCTGTTCAAAAATAGCTGGGAGGGGCATGCTGCCGAATGAAATAATTTGTACGAGTCCAGTGTTGCAACAGTTTGAACATTAATTTCTTTGTAACTTAGGAGACGGTGACACTAACATCAGTTAGTTAGGAGTTGTCCAAGTTGAGTGTAAGATGTCTACTTTTTTTTTTTTTTCACCTATCAGCCAGTGCATGTTCAAGGGATAATCACAAAAACACCACCACTTTTTACCTATGACAGCATGACACATTGGGCAGCGTGCACAGAAACAGCCTTCCTCACCGCAGCCATTACAAAGGCTTCACAAAGTCCTTTTTCTTTGGTCCAGTTCAAGAAGCTGGGGGAGGAAGACGTGGTCAACCAGGTAAGAAAGGCTGCAGAAGCAGTAATACCAACTACTTAGTAGCGCTGTCCATCTAGCACGGCTTAGGATGTGGCAGCCTCAAACCTCGTGGGTGAGGATGGGCTGAGGGGGCCAGCTAAGGGACACACACACACCGGGTGATGCCACTCATGGGAACGGAGCAGCAACTACCAGGCTCCAACCACGATACAGGACACCTTATCCTCCTGCCTCTGAGGCTCTGTTCATAGGATTGTGGGTCCTTTGGCAACTTGATTCTGTACCCAAAACCTCGGTCCAATACACTAAGGATGTCTGCTTTTAAGAAGCACTTCCTGTTCATAGTAACTCGCATATATTTCTGTATATTGCTGCTGTTTGGAAGCAGTCATTTACAACTCTCGACGTGATTATTGAGCAGCCTTATGGCTGCTTTTAGAAAATGACTTTAATTTTCTGGGTCAAACATTTTTAAAATGCCTGGACATCAGCATTGATTTAAAGCAGCATTTAGTTGTGTTTGATTATAAACTATAAAATCATTCTTAATATAAATGGTTTATTTCTTTTGACTTTATCAGCAACCTTTCTGTCATGGACTCTCCATGGAATTGTGACTTTTCCAGGAGTCAGGCATAACTCATGGCTCTGCCCTGTCACAGTTTTAACTGTGGCAAAGGACAGCTTTGGTATCTGTCTTCCTTCTTCGGATTCTTGGTATCTTAACTTTTTATGCTAACAAAGAAGAAATGCAAAAGTGAAAGCAACCGAGATGTAAAGCATATTTACTGTGAGCCCTCTTTGAATGCCCCAGATCTGTCCATGACTAACAATGATGGTACCTTTACCAGTAATTTGTTCAGTATCCTAATATATTACAAAACATTTCCTGTCATGATTTATGTAAGCTTTGCCACGAAGTGATGTGTGTGTGTGTACACAAATATACACTCACACATTTATTACCTTTATTACAGTGCAGTCCCCTAATGAGATATTATTTTATCGAAAAATACTAGAACATCAAAGTTCAATAGTATGTCAAAATCTGTCTTCTCCTCCCAAAGACTGAGATGTTCTGATTTCCAAAGAGGAATTGTTTTCAAATGAGACTTGCCCTTTTACATTCAATTGCCAGATTGTTAAGTAGTAATGGATAGTTAGGTGGTATTTGATAGTCAAAGGGGTTCAATCAACACCTGAAGAGTTTGTTTCTAGTCCAGCTCTGCTACTCATTGGCTCATGTAGCTTTGGGATTCATTTGAAGTTTCATCACTTCTAAATCAAAAGACTATATTTAGTGATGTGAAAATATTCACCCAGCTGGATGCAAGGGAACATGTCTCAGTGGTGACAGAAATAAAAAGCAAGAGTGAATGCAAACTCTCATGTAAGTTTTAAGTTTTAATTGAAAGTGAAGAGGTTGGATTCCTGTAAGAATTTGGGGTTCATTAGTCTTAAAATAGCAAAGTCTTTATCCTACTTCTCCTCTTCTTCCTGTTTCTATTTTTATTTTTCATTAGAAATTGATTTATTTTTGCTTAATAAGACTTTTGTTGCACACATACATATATATACTATACACATGAGGAGAATTCAATACATTGCAGGAGCCAGTGTGTTGTTGGGACAACATAGCCTTTTCCAATACCTAATGATTTTTATTCCTATGATAAGATGAGTGCAGAAGGAACATGGATATTGTATACATTGTTAAAAAGGGAGAAGATGAACTCTGTGGGTAACAGGTTTCATATGGATGTAGGACATGGAAATTTATCTTGCTTCAGGGGTTCCCAGCTGTCCTTTCTTCCAAAGATTTTTCCTTTTTAAACTTAGGGGTACCTCAAGAAATTCCTTAAAGGCAATAGAAGTCTGTTAGCTCTACTCGCTGGAGGGACAGAAATCCTTGGATATCTCTTTTAAAGGAGACAAGCTTTATGTGTAGTTTATGTGTAATTTCAAAACTATGGGTGAACATAAGTCAACTTGGAGGAGATGGAGTTTTGAAGACACAACTTAACCATGCTAAACAGACCCACACCCAAAGTTAAGAATAGAATGATTGTGACTAGTGATTTAGAAGTGTGGAAGCTGGGCAAAATTAGGAATGTTTAGAAAAGTATTATTGGAGGATTCTATAGTTTGTCAGTCTTTATCCTATAAGTGTGAGAGCCCTGGCTTTTAAAACTGAACTTGATAGGTTTCTGAACTTCCATGTGCTTTGCCAAGGTTAGTTTGGATGCCACACGACCAAGTGGAGCTTGCAGCCATTACTTTTTAACCACTTAGCCACAACTGGGACATTTGTTGTACATCCTCCAGGAAAGAGGCTACTATGAGTTCTTCTGTCAGAATTTGGCTTCTGTATAATAAAATATGTAACTATTGTTTGCTTAGTAGGTCTCTTCTTAACAAGGGGTAGGACATTCTGGAATGTAGGGGAGTGGACAATAATAGAATAGAGTTTTTTAAATGAAGAAAACTGAAACATCTCATCTGAGGATGACTATTTTAGAGCACCCCTGCCTTAGCAGCAGTGGCCAGTATGTTGAATCATGACACAATATGCAGATCCAACCTTGAGACCTAGAAAATTTTACCTGTCACATTGAGAGTAAGCCAATTCTTCTTTATTGAGATATTGATCTGTATTCCTGGAATCATGTATAAATGGGGACCCCCATTGCTCCACAGTGGAGTCATTTTCTGGTGAGACCAAAAGTAATCTTCAGTACTGAATGTCAAAATTATGTGGTCTACACACACACACACACACACACACACACACACACACACACACACACACCCCTTCTGTTTTGTGTTGCTCAAGTGTTCAGCATACTGGCCAAACTGTGTGATTTATTAAATATAAAATAATAACTGAAAATAATTGTTGTTTATTTAAAGTCGTAAAGAGAGATTCTTAAACATATCTCTACTCTTATGAAGTTTTCTAAAGTAGTTAAGGTTAACCCTCCTCTGGTAATTTGAAAACAGCAAAACAACAAACCCTCCCCTGAGAATTTTTGTTAAAAATAAAGACTTTCTAAATCTTTGTTAAAAACAAAGACTTTTTAAAATCTCTGTTAAAAGCAAAGATTTTTAAAAATCTTCTCGAAAAACAAAGACATTTAAAGCTTTTTGTTTAAAACAAATTTTAAAAATCTTTGTTTAAAAAAGATTTTGAAAATTTGAAAATTTGAAATAAATGGTAGCAAGATTAGATTAATACTCTAAGAAAGTCTACTTTTTGTTCAAATAGAAATTGACTACTAGGATTTTTCAGTAACTTTCAATAATAGCCAATGGCATTATATGTGTATCAATTGCTTTTTATATGTGCCATCCTGCACAAACATTTTTATGACATACATAAACAATCTATTTTTGAAAAATTTCTTTTTCTTTTGTTGTCTTCTTTTTTTTCTTTCTTTATTTTTGTTTAGTTTTGGTAGGCTACTTGAGAACTACACTTTATTATATGATACAAAAATCCTTTCATCTCCCAAAGCAGTTTCTTCTAACTTTTTTTATACCAAAATATATTTGCATACCTATAACTTGAAAATTCCTATTTTTCTATTTAGTGGTCTTTTCTTTTTCTTCAGATGTTGAAGGTTGAAGCTAGAATCTGTGAATATTAGGAGAGAACTCTGCCACTGAACTTATATCTCAGTATTGTCTTATGTTTTCTTTATGAAGTTTCTGAATTTAGGAGGAAATTTCTAAAACAATAAAATTAAATTTTGACACTGTTACAGAACTATAGAGTCCTGCAATGGAAACATCTCAATATCTAGCAGTTAGAATTGTATCATTAATGTCTAACAGTTCTGCCTAAAGCTATGCTTTCTTGAAGCAAAGAACTGAAATCTCTCCAGCTATCACCATAGATTTCACTCCAGTATGGGTGTTCCTGGGAGGTCTTCCTATGCCCCTTGACTGGAATGGGGTATGACTATAAGCCTACAGTGAAATGGAAACAAAGAGAGAACAAAAGAATCTTAAGATTAATTGGATCTGTTTCTATATAATTAGAGTATATCAACTTTACCAGATTTTAGGGGGTATTGTCATTGTTCCGAATTTCACTCGGCATGTGCCAGGAACTAGTACATAAAGGCTTCTTCACCTCTGAATAAGCCTAGGAAGCAAGCCTTTACCATAGGACCTTGGGAATTGGTTAAATGATAGCATAGGTTTTTCAGTGTTTTACTTTTCTCCAACCTTTCATCAATTCATTTTCTTGCGTCATGTCAACTTGATCAGAATCACAAGATGTCCAGAGCAGACTTTGGGTAAGGGAGGGTATAGATATGCATACTTTAATATGGTCACATTTAATGTTGTGTATATATGATGTATGTATGTGAGCTCAAATGTGTGAAAGTCAGAGGACAATTTTGTAGAGTTGGGTCTCATTTTTCATATCTCTGTGGGTTCTGGGATCAAAATTGGGTTGTCAGAATTACTGGCGATTATATTTGCTTGCTGAGCCATCTTGCCATGGCTCTACACATCAATATAGTCAGAAGTGCTATCTGCTCTTCATAAGTGCTGCTTAGTACTATTCTAGTGATAAAGAGCATGGAAGGGAGACCTGATCTCTTATCCATGATGACTTTTCTAGATAAAATGGTGCATAAGTCATCTATCCTGGTGATCAATGGGACACAACAGCCATTTAAATAGTCTTATGGATTCTCTGGTAAAGAATTGGGATGTAAATAAATGGTGTTTGGGCCTGGAAGTAATTGGATTTCTGAGTCAAATCTGTCAGACACATCTTCACCCACATGTCCTTAACTGCGTTTGTTATTTAGTGACTCCTAAACTAACCTTTTGGCTACCAGCTGCATATGGTATCTCAATGCTGTGTTCATAGGCACTAGTTAGGGTTTTCCACAGTGTACTGCTTGTCATACAAAATAAACATTCCAAGAAAGCAAGGCAGGAGTGACCCCCATTGATCATCAAGTCATGGAAAAATTACAATTGCCATTGTCCTGTTCTGTTGAAAAATTCTCAAAGTCTACCTAGGCCAAATGGAGATGATAGATTCTTCATCAACTTGAAGGGATATCAAGTTGTATCATGTAAAATGCATGTGTGTGTGAAAGAGAGAGATATTTTTACCATAAGAGATTTAATTTTTATAATTTCAGAGGTGGTGAGCCACAGAATGCATAGAGATTAGTGGAAAATATCTTTTATTAGAAGTATCAAAGGCAAACAAAATTCTCTCTATATTTATTCTATATAACTTCATAAATTTGAAGATAATATATACAAGGGAAGGCATGACAATTTATGCCAGAAACATCTATCATCTCTAAAAGTATGTTCTCTAATTATTTTTCCTCTCTTTGCTAGCTTCTTTTCCAGATTCAGTGATAAAATTGCCCATGAGAAGATATGAAATTAAGGAAGGGTTTATCTTGGTTAATATTCACAGTTCCAGCATCCTGTCATCTGTGGCAAGGAAGTCATGGTGGTAGAAGCTTGAAGCAGTGATCACGTAGATCTGCAGGCGAAAGACAGAGTGGCAGAGAGTGATTGTGGTCAGCTACTTTCCTCTTACTATTTAGTGTGCAGTCCAAGCCCAGGGAGTGGCGCTTAGTGCTGCCCTGTTTGTAGTTGGTTCTTCTTGCTTCAGTTATCATCAAGATAATAATTCGTCACAGGCATGGCCAGAGGCTTCACTATATTTTCTCACTTAGACTTGTCTTCTAGGTGGTTCGAGTTCATGTTCAGTTGGTAATCATTATTAACCATAATACCCTCTTGATGATGTTGATGATTTTTCTTAAAGTTATCTCTTTCTTTTTAAAAAATATTATGAAAGACAGGGACAAAAATTCAAACAGAGACTGAAGGGAAGGCCATCCAGAGACTGCCCCACCTAAGGATCCATCCTATCTGCCAACACCAAACCCCCACACTATTGCTCATGCCAAGAAACACTCACTGACAGGAGCCTGATATGGATGTCTCCTGAGAGGTTATACCAACACCTGACCAATACAGATGCAGATACTCAAAGCCAACTATCAGACTGAATCTGGGAACCCCAATGGAGGAGCTAGGGGAAGGGCCGAAGGAGATGAAGGGGATTGCAACCCTATAGGAAGAACAATGAACAATATCAACTAACTGAGCCACCCAGAACTCCCAGGGACTAAACCACCCACTAAAGAGGGTGTATACATGGAAGGATCCATGGCTCCAGATACATATATAGCAGAGGCTAGCCTTATCTGACATCAATGGGAGGGAGGCCATTAGTCCTGTAGAGGCTTGATGTCCCAGCATAGGGGGATGCTAGAGCAGTGGAAATGGGTGAAGTGAGTGGAGGAACGCTCATAGAGGCAAAGGGGAGGGGGAAAAGGGGAAATTGGATGGGTGGTTTGTGGAGGGGTATCTGGGAAGGGGGGATGTCATTTAAAATGTAAACCAATAAAATGCTTAATAAAAAAAGATTTATGTACCATTTATTTTATGTGTACAGGTGTTTTTTCTGCACGTATGGTTGTGCACCATGTACAGGCAGCATGTAGAGGCAAGAAAAGGACATTAGACTTCCCCGAACTAGAGTTACAGATGGTTGTTAGCTGTCACACTGGTGTTGGTAATAAAATTTGGTTCCCCTAAAAGAACTGCTAGTGCTCTTAATCTTAGCAAATTCCCTTGCCTCCATCTTAGTTAATTTTAAAAAATACAATGCAGTATTATTAGCTATATAAACTGCTCTATGTTAGATATTTAGACCTTACTCCTCTGATGTGACTGGATCTTTGGACATTTTGATGTTTCTTCATTTATTCTTTTTTTTTTTTTTGATACTTTATTTACATTTCCAATGTTTCCCCCTTTCTAGGTCTCCTCTTTGGAAACCCCCTATCCCCTCCCCCTCCCCCACCTCTATGAGGGAATTCCACCTCCCACCCACCTGCCCACCCACTCCCATATTCCCACCTTGACATTCCCCTTTACTGGAGCCTCTCCTCCCCCTGATGGCCAACAAGGCCCTCCTCTGCCACATATGTGGTTCGAACCAAGGGTCCCTCGATGTGTATTCTTTGGTTGGTGGTCTAGCCTCCATGAGGACCGGGGGAGTCAGGCCAGTTGACACTGTTGCTCTCTCCATGGGACTGCAGACTCCCTCAGCTCCTTCAGTCCCTTATTTATAATAGCCAGAAGCTGGAAACAACCCAGATGTCCCTCAGCAGAGGAATGGATACAGAAAATGTGGTACATTTACACAATGGAGTACTACTCAGGTATTAAAACCAATGATTTAATGAAATTTGCAGACAAATGGATGGAACTTGAAAATATCATCCTGAGCGAGGTAACTCAGTCACAAACGAATGAACATGGTATGTACTCACTGATAAGTGGATATTAGCCCAAACATTCGGAATACCCAAGTTTCATTTATTCTTTAGAGTAGGAATTTTAATGGATTTCTACCTGACTCCAATCTGTGGCATTTAAAATCAGAATTGTAAAATGCTCCAGTGTTAAAAATAGGCTAAACAATTCACAGTGTAGGAAAATGCTCATTGCATTGCAGATAAAAGTAAATATCCCCAAATGATATGCAAAATGGCATGTAAAGGTATTAGATTACACAGGAAAATTGTCCATAAAACTATATTAAATTCACCATTTTCCAAATAATGAGGAAGATTTTATCTCTTTAAGAACCACATCTTTCTAAAGCAGCTGTGGGGTTTGGCTTACATTATGTTACTCTGATATTTTTTAAATGAAATGTCAAATATAATTTAGTGCTTGAATCATGAAGCAAGTCTGACTACACTTGGTTTGACAGCCCTGCTATATTTCCATTAAGCTATCTATCCACTGCATCAAATAATGTGGTTAGTACAGAAATGTATTACGATATGTCTTTGGACGTGTGTACACATGAGTTGTGGATGAATAATCATTGTTAGTGTTTATTGTGTATACTGTGAGAGATGTTAGTTCCATGCCTTGTCATTTGTGTTCACTTAGTAACTATAATAAAAGACACTGTTTATTTTAATTTTATGCATGGAAGAACTGATGTAAATCTTCTTTTTCTTTTCTTTTCTTTTCTTTTCTTTTCTTTTCTTTTCTTTTCTTTTCTTTTCTTTTCTCTTCTCTTCTTTTCTTTTCTTTTCTTTTCTTTACTTATTCACTTTATGTCCTTCTTACTGACCCTTCCCACTCACCTCCAACCACAATCCTTTCCCCGTTCACCCTCCACTTCCCCTCTGAGCAGGTGGGGCCTATACGTTTTCTAAAGTCATTGAGCAGAATAGAAGAGGATTTGAAACCAAGCAGTCCCACTCTAGAACAGCACATAGTCCCATTACCTTGTATTATCTAAAATAAGAACGAGTCCATTCGCTTGTTGATTACTTATACTTTATTCTCAAGGCGATACTTTGGTATGATCCACCCTTACTTGCCCTGCCCTGCCTGCAGAATGAGGAACAGTGATAAATTTCCCATGAGTCTGTGGAAAGCATAATTAAACTGAATGGCCCCATCCTGCAGTCTCTTTCCTTCCAGGGAAACCTCACTTTATACTCTAAGTGTTGGTGTGGAAGACTGTGACTATGCACATATGGATGTGTTTTTAATATGTACACAACTTATTTGCACACCAAATTATCTATGGAAGAGATGATGCAGATGACCTATTCTCTATTTCATGCTAATCTGATAACTAAGTCTATACATTTTGTTTATAATTTTGGCTGAGAAAAATCAGTTCTACTATGTTATAGTAAAGGCTTGTGCATTATCTGACATTTTCCCCTTTTTGTGTCTATTGACTCTTAACTATGGGACTACGAGCCAATGGATCTTTCTTTCTTTCTTTTATAAGTTACATAGTCTGTGTATTCTGTTATAGTAGAAGTAAGTGAACCTAAAATATCTTGTTTTCCTTTATATAGCAATATTTATATTTACTTATAGTCTTTTTTATTATTTTTGGTTCTTTTTTATTGTAGTCTTGATAAAGAAATGTGTGAGTTTTTATTGTTGACAATAAAATGATAATTTAAAAATTCACAAAAATGGGTACAGTTATGTTCTGTCAACAAATTTAATTTGGTATAATATATTTATGTTATACTTGAATTTTAAATGAATGCTTTTGTTTATTTTTATATTTATACCATGTCAAACATATCTTGAAACTTATTTACTTGGTTAATAAATCAGTATTAATTTATAGTAAAGACCTGTATTTTTATCTGTTTTATCCCCTTCTAGTATCTGATTCTCTAACTTCCTGACTGGCTGGGGTGTGTGAATAAGAGACTGTTTTTGGAACATCTGATATAAAAATCTCCTGAAAATGCCAGCAAGGAGCTAATGATTCGGCAGAAGTCTTCTTGAATGATGAAGCCAGGCTTGCCAGTTGTTCTGCTTTACCATGTTTGCTGACCTTGAGGAAGCTCCGAGTTGTGAACAGGCAATATAGTACTTGTCTGCTGAGTTTCAAGTACCCACCTTGCAATGACCTCGAGATACAGTAAACTTGGCCAGCACCATGACTTAGACTGATATTTAAGGAAAATGCAGCTACAGTGAAAGGAATAGCAAAAATAATAGAGCCAGTGAACCAGATTTGACTTTAATATGTAGAAATAATGCTGATATTATGAGAAGACCAAATTTATTGGTACAACAAATTATATAAGTAAAAATAAATAAGAACATGTGTGTTCATACTTGTGTTTTTATGTGTGTTTATATGAAATGGAAGTATTAAATATAAAGAATTATAGAGACTTGTTCAAGCATTGCTGCTAAGTGTCAGGGAAGATAGTCACATGTTGACAATTGAGGATGAAAGCTAAGGTTCTGCAGAAAATTATGCTCAAGTCTTAGGACAGGATATTACATTTGCTTCACTTGCTCCTTATGTCTGAGACATAATTGAATGTTCTTTAATATGTCTTTCTTCCCCCAAGCAAGTGTGGCCTGACCCAGTTACAGAACATTTGTGGCAATTTTAGATGAAGGGTTGAGGGAGAGGGTCATGAGTCTAAGATAGTAACAGAAAATTTAATTTACTCTGTAGATCTCTATGCCTCTTTGGAGATTCCTAGCACACTAGTGGTGCAGTTTTGCTTTGGTGGGTCTTTATTTCAGCTTGAAATAACATTTGTTAAAATAACAGTCCACGTAGTTCACTGAGCTAATTTTTTGGTGAAGGATCATATTTGAAAAATAGAGATTAATTCAAGAATGCCTAATTTGTAAACTGTTCTATTATGTATAGTTGTGGATATGATTAAGTTTCAAATAGTAAATGGACATTATTGGGCTGTAACTTATAGGAGTCCAGCATGAGGTATTTTAGAGAATGAAATCTTTCTATAAAAGAAGCAAAACCCAAAACGTTTTAACCTCTGCTAACATAGTAACCTTTGCCTGGTATGTTTTATGATTGAAATAATCTGAAAATATTAGCTTCAATTTTTAATCTCTAAATAGTTAGATCTTAGTACAATCTTATTGAGAAAGATATGCATTATAGTTCTCATCCTTCTGGCCTGGATGATATTGATCTGTATAGACATAGTTACTTAAAGCTACCCGCAAGCCCCAGAAAGGGACAGTTCTGTTGAAAAGTGAAAAAGCAGCACTAGGTTTGGTAGGAGGAAGTCTCTGAAGTTAAATCAGTTTTAGGGAAGATGTTCAGTTGCTAAAATTCACTTTGTTACTATATAAATAAAATACCATTATTTTATTCTGGTATTTTAAAATAGTGTTGTTCAAACAGTAATATGTTCAGGAATCATCTGAGAGCTGTAACTGTGGATTCTGCTACAGTCTGTCTGAAGTTGGACGTGCATCTGTGTTTCTAATAAGATTTTAAGTAGGAGCTGGTCTAGTGGCCTGGGAACCACATGCGGAGTAGGAAAGGACTGTAGGGTCAGTATTCCGTGGGAATCAAAAAGGTTTTAGCCTAACATCATTTACTAGCTGATTATTGTTAGACAAGACCTTTATCTTCTCTGATCTTTAGCTTGCCTAGTTATGAAACTGAACTTGTTTAATAAGAAAATTAGAAACACAACTAAAATATATCTTCATATTTCTCTTTGGGACCATGCCATTTGCTGTAGATATGAATGCTCTTTGTAATTAGGTAAAATTGTTGAGAACATCAGCTGCTGTTCTTACTGGGATGTGGTTTTTCTTCCCTTCCTCCCTTCTTTTCTCCTTTCCTTCTTTCTTTCCTTCCTTTCACTGGCTAGAATGCTTTAAACTTCCACAGATAGGGAAGATGCCATAATTATACAGTAGGAAAGATGGAATGGGGCCACAGAGATCCACAGTATCTATGCGTTCAATCTAGACTGCTCTAAAGAGTAATCCTGCTAAGTCTTAAAAAGCTGGGGATAGTTTGCTGGCAAAGCTATTTCTTCTGCCCCCCCCCCCCCCCAGATTTCCTTCCCCAGGTTCTGCCCAGAAATATCTGGTTTAAGAAGCCTTCCAAGTAGCTGTGGGTAATACTACTGCATGATGAATTTAGAGGATGGCTGTACACATCTCTAGGGTTCTGTGATAGTACATTTGGGAGATCATTTATTTCCCTGACCCAAAATTGCTCCGAGTTCATTCTTATTAGGTCTGGAAATATCAATAAATGTTTTCCCCCAGAAATTATTAAGCATGTATTTCTAATGAAATAGCAAGGCATCAAATAATCAGGAACCTAAACCAAAGGAGGTGTAAGTAGTGCTTAGACTCAGAATAAGGAATGATAGGAACACTGACTGCAGTCTAAGGGGTCAAAAATAAAAGCTAATTTGAACAGATTGAGATCAGGCACAAGCCTCTAAGACATATTCCACAAGCAGGCAGAATGTACTTATTTGTCTTGTGTGAAATAATGCAGTAAAAATTGATTATTGTCTCTCTGGCAAAGAAAAGCTTTTAAAAATTGGAATTTCCAAACTCAGTGTCAGAGATGATAACAGAGCAATATATGTATAAATTTGGGAGCCTCCACTGGACTAAAGAAAAGAAAACAATGTTTAAAAGAGAGTGTATAAGACTGCTTAAAAGACATTATGGCGACCGGAAGACTGAACATTGCTATGGCTGTGATTCTGAGCCTGTTATCTGCATTTTAATATCTGCAGTTCTTGAAATCTGAGTTTGTCACATGCTGCTTTCAATAAGACATCTACTTACATCTGTCTGTCTCCGCCCACAAAGCATGACATTGTAAAGAAACATTTCTCAAAATAGAAGAAAAAAAAAACCAAACCTGCTTTCAGAACATGATGTAATGTCGCTTTATTTTCTAATGGAATGTTTTGCATTTCAATAAGTTCTGAGAAAGCAGAGATTTGCTGTGTACAGCAGTGATTGGAAAAAAAAAGAATAAGAAAGCAAACATTTCAAAGTTCCTATTTTGTAGGAATCAGGTTAATGGGGAAAGAAGGAGAAAGGAAAGAAAATGATGTATGCATGTCCTATATCACTGTTGCGCAGGGGTTAGATGATAGTTCTGTGTATAACCGAATGAAATGGGACTTTAACCCTGTTAATTTTTGCCCCAGTAGGATCAAGCAACAGACGTAGAGGCCTATTCTTTTTTTGTGTAGGTTGGGGCATGGTCACCTCTACTAACCCAATTTAATCTCCTAAAGAAGGGGGTTAAAATGGGCTGAGTCACTATAGCAGCAATGCTAGAAAGCAGCAGAGACTAAACTTTATGCTCTCTGTAGTCCTACCCTGATAATATTTATCTTATAATATGTTCTCATTGTTTTATGGTTTGTTAAACAGGGAAAGGAGAGAATGAAAAAACAGATCTAATTTTCAAATCTTTCTCTGTTCTTTAACTGTAACCTTGAATTTCATCCTAAGAATGAGAGAGAGAGAGAGAGAGAGAGAGAGAGAGAGAGAGAGAGAGAGAGAGGCATGTATGTGTGCACATATTTGCTCTTATACATGTAGAGGACATAAGGATTACTTGTGTACCTGTATATGTAGGCCAGAGGGTCACATTGGTTGAAGTCTTCAGTTCCTTCTCAACCTTATATTTTGAGACAAGGAACTCACCAATTGGCTAGATGGGACAATGAGCACTAGGGATCCACTTCTCTTTACTTCCACAGAGCAGGAACTGTAGGTGAATTCTGTCACCTATAGCTTTCCATGCACATGCTCAGAATCCTAAATGATATCTTCATATTAGATACTTTACTAATTAACTCACTTCCTACCTATTGTTTCATTAGTTTTGTAAGCAGGATCTTGCCCTTCTTTGGTCAAATACCTGATCAGAAGCAATTGAAGGGATGAAAGGCTCATTTCAGACATACAGTTCAGGTCCTATTGTCATGGGAACTGAATGTGGTGCTGATCAGGAAGTAGGGAAACAGGAATGCTAGTGCACAGCTAGCTGGTTTTCTCCCCTTTTTCTCAGTCTGTATTCCCAGGCAATGGGATGGTGCTGATCACTTTCAGAGTCAATGTTCCCTCACTTATCAAGCTGCTCTGAAAACATTCTTGCTGATACTTCAAAATATGATTCATTAATAATGTGCTAGGTATCTGTCCAATCAAGCTGACAATCAAAATTAGCCACCACAGTCAACATGAAAGAACTATTTAACGAAAAGGTGACATTTATCATGAAGGACCCCTGAGTCCTACCCCAAGGGGCTATGAGTGGATATGGAGAGTGGGATGTCTCTTCAAGTTTTGTGTTTATACCTTAGAAAAATAAGAAACAAGACAATTTTAACTCTTATACTTTATTAGTTTGTCAGTTTCATCCTATGCACTTTGAGTATTGCTGGACAGTGAGGTCAACTAGTGAAAAGTAATGAACTAATTGTATCTTTGGATTTTCTTTTTTAGCATAGTGACTGCTAATAAATGAATAAACAACAAAAGAAGGAAATAAATTAGTAATTTATTATAAAAATGAGGAGATAGTGAATATACTTTTTAATAGTTGTTATTAATTTGAAGAAATT
>CM052711.1:46442280-46559002 GCA_028551405.1 Uromys caudimaculatus
CTGCTGATTTGTAGGCAAAGTCACATTTGATTTCTTTTCTTTAGAAACTGCTAAGAGGAAAAGAGGGGGAAGTACTATAGGGGCTCAATAAAATACAGTTGTAAATATAAAATTATTCTGAAGAAAAGAACACTTAACCTGAGTTTTGTTAATTACCTTCAACTGGCCAAGTTATTTAGATAGCTGAATTAAGTTTAGAAACTATAAATTGACTTATAAGTATTTTGAATACTTTTAAAAAATTTTTCTGAAATTAAATTATTTAATCCTTTTCAAAATATCTGATTGTGAGATGTACCCATTCAAACTTGTCAAATGCATTTTCTACAAGACATGGAGACACATTATGGAATATTAAAATTTGTAGATTCCTTCAGGGATTTTCCTCAGCTTTTTGCATAAGCTTCGAGTTCTATGGTCTGACACGTCCATTCCCTCTAGACTAGCCCTCTTGTGTATTAACTATGTCTCTCTTTGTTCTAAGGTCTGATCATATAGATGCAGTCACATGGCTCTATCATTCACAGAGTGCATGTTTCAGGGCATGCATTCTCTATATCTTTGACTTGGCTACATCTTAATAATCTTTTAAATAAAAAAAATTTCCATGTGGGAAAGAAGAGGATCAAGAGGCTTGGCCAATGGGTACAAAGTCACAGAGAAGTGGAATAAGTAAGTAAATTCTGGCATTGTATGGCTCAGTGGTATGATTAGAGTCATTAATGATGTTAATTTCAAGATGGTTAAAGTGTTGTAAATCATCTTATGATAAAGAAATGGTATTGGAGATGATGCTCTATTATCCTGATTGGGATGCTATACATCTTCTACCCTATACATATAGTTTTGTGTATATATCAAAATACTATAGAGCACAGAAGTAACCAGGTCACTGCCTCTTCATCCTTACTATTTTTTTCCTAGTACCCTGGAACATTGATGATTCTTTTTGCATTGTCTTGAAGCTTCAAAATTGATACTGATTTCATATACTTAAATGATATGGAGATAGGTACCAGTTGCCAGGGCTTATCTAGTGTCTAAACACAGACTTCTGTACATAAGAACCAGTGAACTGTGATTGGGGAGATAGTTTAGTACATGACTACCACACCAGCATAATGACCTGAGTTCTAACCCAGCAGTCATATAAAAGTCAGGGAAGGCAGCATGTGTCTGATACCAGTGGCTGTGTGGCAGGTGGAGAGAGAATGCCTGAGGCTTACTGTGCAGCCAAACATGTTGGCTTTCATTCTCAAAAAAAAAAAAAAAAAAAAAAAAAGAAGAAGAAAAGAAAAAGAAAAAGAAAAGAAAGAAAAAAAATGGAGAACGGAGAACGATGGTTACTGACCTCTAACCTCCAAGTACTCTTAGAAGAACTGTTTTGACTTCTGAAGCTATAGTCCAGTCCAGTGGTTCTCAGTCATCCTAATGCTGTGACTCAACCCTTTAATATACTTTAATATATTTTCTCAAGTTGAGGTGAACTCCCATCTACAACATTATTTCATTGCTTCTTCAAATCTGTAATTTTGCTACTGTTATGAATCATGGTGTAAATATCTCTGTATTCCAGTGTTCTTAGGTGATGCCTGTGAAAGGGTCATTGGACCACCAAAGAGTCATGACCCACAGGTTGAGAACCACTGGGTCAGACCATCATTTTGTGACCTCTTTGGCTTGTAGAAACTGCATTAAATAATGACATCACAAAGATGAATAAATGTATATTCTTAGTTCCATAATATTTGTTTAATCTTCTTGAAGTCTTGACAGTATCAATTAAATGGATGCCTTTTTTATTCTTCATAAATAACTTATTTTTTCTGGAACAAATCTTTGTCACAATTATATTAGAATAAATTGAACTAAGATTAATTTGTAGTTAAAATGTAAATTGGGCAAAACTTTAATATCCAAATTTATTTCACCACTGTCTTTGAGTCTTATTATAGAAAGGTAATTATAGTATATCAATTGCATCAAGTAATTATACTATTTTTTATAACATTATTTGGAATAGTATGAATTTCTGGAGCTCACAATGACAAATAGTGTTTTATCTTGAGAATTTAATATAATATGTCTCCCTTCCTTTTCCTCTCTCCAAACCCTCCCATGTGCCTCTTCCCAGTCTTTCAAATTCATGGTCTCTTAATCTACAGTGACAAAAGACATATAAATCTTGAGTATTGTACTCCTTGCTTATAGAAGAGAAGGCCAGTTATATAAGAAACTAATAAATTCTTTTGAATTACAAATGTGAACAGTTTTGGTGATAAATACAATCCTTTTTGGTAAACTTATTTTGGTACAGTGTTCATTTACTTATCTCTGCCTCATAGTCTACTGCAAAAAAAAAAAAAAAAAAAAAAGTAGCATGCTCATGTGATGTATCACCCAGTAGATTTAGGTGAGACTTTTCTTGGCTGACTGTGTGGCCTTGTTGATATGGGACTTAGCCTCATCTTCCCAGGCAGCTTCTTGTTAAGTATTCTTAGCAGAATACTTTGGATTAACAGATGGAAAAATCTGTGAGCAGGCAGTGTGAGCTCAAGGAGTGTGGGGAAAGCTTGCATGGTTTAGATATGTTGAATCCAACCTTGAAGAAGTGTTAAATGTTAATTCCCTGTTTCAAATCAAGTATACCAAGTGTATATGCAGAGTTCTCAAGAGCTTCCTAATGAACTGGAAAACACTCGGAGTTGGGAAGAAGTAAATTTCATCAACCCCCTGAGCAGCAGTGATTTGCCTCAGCTTGTCAAATGCACTTGATTCTGATTGAAGGCAGGCAAATGAATGGGGTTAACCTTTCTTGATAAATAGTTTATGTTGTCTTTAATAGATCTCAGACTTCCGATCATATGAATTGTGTTTGCTGCATATTAAAATACAAACTAACAAAGTTAACAAAATAAGCTGAGGACTGTGTTTTATTGATCATTAATGTGCTCCAAATTAATTGTTTTCTAAGTGACCTAAAAGACAAAGGTAGCAGGGTCGGATGGAGAGACACCTGGCTAAAAAGACTTCAAGAAGTTGTGATTAAACTGAATGCTTCTCACGTGGCTCCACTCATTGCCAAATCTCCAGCAGTTAGGCTAACAAAATTCATGCTGATGCCTGATGTTCAAGAAGGCATCAAGCTGTCAGGACAAATCAAAGTCAGTGCAGCATGTCTGGATTCATGCTACTGTGCTATAGCAGTACATCTGAGACGTGATCTCTATATATTTAATGTGTATGCTATGCATACAATGTGTGAGGGCACATGTATAATATGTGTGAACATGGGCACACACATGCCATGATGCAAACGTGGAGGTCAGAGGACAATTTCTGGTGTTGGTCCTCACCATCCAGCTTGAGACTGGTGTTTGCTGTGGCATGCACAAGGCTAGCTTCCAAGGAAGTACTGTTACAGCAGATATATTCTCATGTGTCTGGCTTTCAGTTGTGATGATTCAAACTCTGGCCTTCTTGCTATCCTGGCAAAGGTTTTACCCACTGAGCCACTTCCCCAGCCCATAGCCATGTAATTTAAGCCAAAAGTGTATTTGACCTCACTAACTGTAAGTTGAGATGTTTTTTAAAAATGTTTAGTAAGGTATTTTATATTTCATGGATCAAGTTCAGCATTCAAAAAAACCTTTCTTGGCATGACCATTCTTACTTTCCTGATGGCGTTTCCAGAGCTGAAATCACTAGATGAACAGCTGCAATATGAAGCCTTGTCTTCTGATTTCATATCTGTTACTGTGTGACATTTTGTGTCATTTAGTTTTCTTGATAGTGTGTCTTGTGATCAGGCAAAATATGTCACTGGGTCTTGTAACTTGATGAACAGTGTGGCTTTTTCCTCTTCACGTTAATGTATTGAGATATCATGTATTCCAAACTCCATATCATAAAATGTAATAATTTTTTGTTCTACTTTATATGCCATGAACAATTAATATTGTCACATTAATTTCATACTGCCATTCGTGTGTGTGTGTGTGTGTGTGTGTGTGTGTGTGTGTGTGTGTGAGAGAGAGCAGAATAGAATTGGATTCAGGAACAAGCCTCTATAACTATTTAGATATGATGGAAATTTTCAGTTCAGCAGAGGGAAAATGGTTCATTCAGTTAGTGGTCCTGGGATCACTTTGGCTAATATGAAAATGGAAAAATAAATCTGTGTCTTGTCAAGTTAGACTTTTCCTTTTACTTACAGAATTGAGTCCCTAAACATGTCCATATTTCTGTTAAAAGTTTTTGATGTGTGTTACTACTAATTTACTCTGCTACTGTAAGAAAAATGAATCATTCACTACTCTAATGTTCCCTGTTGACTATGGATTTTTTAAACACGTACTTTTAGGTTAGTAATGATCACAAAATACCTGGCTTTAAAATGCAGAATTCTCAGTGAGGCACTTGTAGTTCCTATAATTTCCTTATCCTGATTCTTACTGACAGACAGATGTTGATTCTGCTTTAAATCTCTTATATTATAAAACTCAGCTTTGTCTGTGATGCAGTGCTTGTGGCCTTTAATACAGGAAAAGATGATATCTGCTCGCCTTTCATTTGTGGCTTCCTTATCTGACGAGCTTCTTATAGCCATGAGGCAATTGTCAACACAGCACAGCTTCTGTCTCATTAAGATCTGGTTGTCGGTGGCATCACTTCAAGAGTGCCATCTTTACCAAACAACATTACAAAATGAACTTCCATAATTGAACATGACTGAACGACAGCCTACGTGAATCCCAAATGGTGGGAAGCATTTCCTAGCAATGAAATGTCACCTGCCCTTTTTTTGGTGATACGAGGCATTCTATCCCCAGATAAAATTTTATACAGTGTGAGGTTTATGTACATATATACATATATACACCCTCACACAGACATACATGCAGTGAAATCACCAATATACATAAAATAACCATAAATAAAAACAAAGATATAAGTTTCACATGGATTTATCTACCAGAAGGAAGGCAAATCTTCCTTGAAAACTCTTTATAAATACACATTTTTAGTGTTTTTAATAATATTTATTTATATATTTTATATATATGAGTGTTCCAACTGCATATACATCTGGGTGCTAGAAGAGGGCATTAGATCACATTATAGATAGTTATGAACTACCATGTGGTTGCTGGGAATTTAACTCAGGACCTCAGGAAGAGTAGACAGTGCTCTTAACCAATGGATCATCTCTCCAGCCCCAATTACACTTCTTAATGTACTTAAATGTTGGTCTCTGAATAACAACAGAGAGCAACATCTAAAATAGATCTTCTTACAGAGTCTTACAAAATTATCTCTTTTGGAAGCTGCACCATCTAGGAAATGCGTGGTCTCACAGAGCAGCAAAGGTTTTTTCTGACCCCCTCACAGCAATAAGCATTTCTTATGAAGGGCAATATGTAGCTGCTCTTTCGATCTTAACAGCAGTAACTGTCAGTGTGGCTTGTAATACTATTAATAATTCTAATGGGATGAACTTGAGTCTTATAAAAACACACTACGTTTTGCTTCTTATTTTCTTACCTCACAATATCATGTTTGAAAAAAATAGTTCTTGAAGATTCTTTAAATAGTTAAGTACTTCATTAATAGTAATATACAAATTAAGCATACTTGTAAAGCAGAAAGAAGTTAGTGTGCTGCAGTAAGTTTTTAATCTGCTTTTGTAAGACCTTAGTGTGTGTCAAGGACACTCTCTTGAAAGAGCAGACATAAGGCCAGTGTTTGTAGCTAGATTGAAATATGGTAAGGCCAGTGCTGTCATTGTACAACACAACAAATGTTGTTACCATACTGAGATAACCAGTGAATCCATACTTTTATGTAGACAAATAACCATTAACAATTAAGGACTCAATAATTTCAACTTTTAAGTATTCTGGAATATGAGAAGTGACAAGGTTCGTACTTTGTTTCAGACCCTAAGCAAAATTGTGTTGATATGAGAAGCTGTGATGGGGAATTTTTTTCATAATTAATCATTTTATTTGTTTACATTTCAATTGATATTCCCCTTCCTAGTTTCCCCACAACAACCCCCCAATCTTATCCCCCCATTTCCCCTTTGCCTCTAAAAGATTCCTCCCCCCCTGCCCACTCCTGCCTCACCCCTCTAGCATCCCCCTAAGCTGGGGAAAATAAACCTCCACAGGAGCAAGGGCCTCCCTTCCCACAGATGCCAGGTAAGGCCATCCTCTGCTACGTATGCAGCTGGAGCCATGGCTCCCTCCATCAACTCTTTGGTTGGGGGTTAGTCCCTGGAAGCTCTGGGGGATCCAGTTAGTTGCTATTGTTTTTCCTATGGGGTTGCAGTCCCCTTCAGTGCTATTATCTCTGACACTACTATAAAGACATCTCAATGGTAGTGATTTCTAGTAAAGAAAGGACATAATTCAACATTTTTGGAATGCACCAAATGGAGGAAAGGGTATATACTAAGAAGAAACTATCTTTCTGCCCATAGCATGCCTTCTACTGTTTCATTAGGAATACTGCTTTATTATCCTTCGCTCTTAAACAAATGCTATGCAAAAGGATACAGGAAGTAAACAAATTCTTGTCTGTATTATTGTTGTTATGTTTAGTGCTAAAATGGAGAGAAAATACTTGGAAAATGCAGTGATGTCTTGAAATGGAGGGAAAACCTAAATAAAATAGAAAAACAATAGCTTTGACAGCAGATGCTCTACAAGCTTATAGTGGTCATGTAATAGTGGATTGTGGAAGGGGTATTGACATTTGCTAAGAATTGATGTTTGGATATTTTAGTGAATTAGTGTGACTTTCCTCATGAGTGACAAATCAGTCCATACTGCACAAATATTTATTTCTGTTAATTCTGAATAAAGATTTTTACATTTATTTTGTGCACCATTGAATTATTTTGATTTTCTCAGCTTTTATTTTTATTTAGCTTCTTAATTACCCAAACAGGAGAAGAGCTCGCCCCTTTAGACTGCAGAAGTCTCTTTGACTATAACTCACTAGTTTCATGTTCTCACTCTGCGAGGAGATGGTAATTTGCAGATATTGTAGAGCAACCCTAGGGAGAAGTTTGTAAGACTAAGATCTCCTGCACTCATTTGGATTTACTCAGTGGGATGAAATTGAATCATTGTGAAATATGAGATAATTCACAGAATCTTTTTATCTTACCATAAGGCTTCTCACCAGAACATTGCACCATTTGGCTGGTATTATCTGAGGTCTGAGAAGGCAAATTGAACAAATTCTCTTTTCTATGTTTATAGAACATAAAACATAGTCATCTAGGGAAAACAGGGTCATGATAGTGATACATACAGAAAACGCCAACATCATAGAGAATATTTTTGGAGTCTTAATCATTTGAGTGCCTTAGTAATCCTAGCAACTGATTTGTAGTTAGAATACAAAATATTTCTTTGTTTTCTAATCCATCTATTAAGAGTATACACTGCTAAGTAGAATTTATAGATGGTTCTCGCACAATGATGAGCAGTGTTTACATGATACCTCAGAGGTACTCGAAGAATTAAGCTCTTCTGTGTTACCAACAAGTTCAAAACTGTATTCAGAGTCACTGTGTGAAGTATATTTTATTGTGCTGATGTTTTAGTTTTAAAATTATTATTATAAGACAGTGTTACTCAGTTCAAAACTATATTATATAGAACAATTTGCTATGCTGAATTGACAGTTTCAGTGTATAATGTATACTCAATATATATATATATATATATATATATATGTATGTATGTGTATATATATATATATATATATATACACACACACACACATATATATTACTGTAAATCTTTTCATCAAATAATTTTGGTTGTGCTTAGTGGTAAGAAAAACATATAAGGGATTTGGCTTTAGGGTAAGAGACTGGTGGCTTGTAAGGTCAGAATTTATGTTGAAAACATTGATAAAACTCTGAAAGTATTTTTCATAATTATAGAAGTGTTCCTGGGAGTTGAAACTATGGCTTAATGCATGCTAGGCAAGTGGCTCTTCCTTCCTTCCTTCCTTCCTTCCTTCCTTCCTTCCTTCCTTCCTTCCTTCCTTCCTTCCTTCCTTCCTTCCTTCCTTCCTTTATAGTCTATGACAGGCTCCCTTAAGGTGCTATGGTTGCTGAACTCACTTTGTAGTCCAAGTCTTAAACATTAAATTCTCTCGCTTCAGCCTCTTGAGCACTCAGGATTGCCAGCTTGTGCCACCAGTTCCTCCGAAAGTAATAGAGTTGAGAACGTGAATGTTGATTAGTAATGGACCCTGAAAAACATCTTAAAAATGTTAGGTGATACTTTATTAATGCACCCCTTCACTAACTCATGCTGAAGTCTGGTTAGTAGTGATTCCATGTGGTATTTTTTTGGTAATATGTGGAGGATTCTTTCAAAAATATTTCCAAAAATATATAAAGGTCTGACAGAATGTGCAAATTAAGAAACCAGAATAAAAATTATTGAAATTTTGCTGTAAAATTATCACTGTGTATAAGCATATTCAGATCTCATTTAGAGAAGCTTGAGCACTCTCTCAAGTTGTTTACAGATAATGTATTTTGGAGATAGAGAACCCTGGAATCTCAATTTCTCAAAGCAAAATAGGTTTCTTTACTGTCTGTTGTGAGCTCAATTCTTCCTTGCTCCATTTTGTCTTTGTGCCAGCACCCAGAGTGACCGAAGAGTTCTATTAGGGATACTGATGGTCCCTAGGGGCACAAAGTGAAATATCAAAGCATGAACTTTAACACTTGAAGGTCAGCTCCTAAGAAACATACATCTCTTTTTCTGCCTGTGTTCTATTTCATTTGTGAGGTCAATAGTAATTGGTCAAATAGTTCTTCTACAGTGAAATAATAATGGGAGTCAATGTATCAGACAGAAGGCTAAAAATACTTTGAACAATAGTACACATCTGAGATAGACTTGCTTCTAATTATTTGCCATATGAGAATAGATAAAAATTCTATGACCAAGCATGGCTAAACATCATGCAATTGATATTAATATGTAGTTTTAGTCCATGAATCTCATGCTTTTACTGCCTAATAAGCAATTAGTGGATTTTTAAAATTATTATTTTCAGCACTCCTTCTTTAGCTACTCTAGATTATTCTAATCAAATATATTGTATCTAGTCATACACACTCATGAATATGATGGTGTCTTGTCTACCAGAGGCTGTCTGGTTATTAATTATTAGTAGTTTACATAGATAGTATACTGATGAAATTGGGCCCATGTGAGTTATTCTGGGATACTATTATTTTTAATTATTAAATATGATTAATGTAAATTTTATTTTCAAATAAATTAATGCTACAAGGCATATGCCACTATTCATATTGACATTGACCAATGAAAACAGAGGGTTAAGAGATAAGATAGTACACCCAGGGATATAGCTATGTGCTGCTTAAATGGTATCATAGGTTCTGCAGTCTAAACTGTATTTCCTATCACCTGAATTGCTCACTTACACTTACATATTTCTCTAAAAATATCTTCTATTTTGTCATTTGTGATTTCAAAGTTATTTTCTTCTCTGTGCTTGGCATCTGTGATTTTAAAAATGATGAGTACTGGGACTGGAGAGATGACTCGGAGGTTAAGAGCACTGCTTTCTCTTCCAGGGGTCTGGGTTCAATTCGCAGCCACCACTTAAGGAGATCCGATGTCCTCCTCTGATGTATAGGTGTACATGCAGATAGAGTACTCATATACATAAAATAAATAAACAATCTTTATAAAACTATGAGAACTAAACATATCGTTTAAGGTCAGAGCTAGCATGGATATCTCATTGGACAATACATCAGCCATTTTGAGAAGGATAATCTTGGCCATCTTGCTCATCATCCTTGGTATCAGATTTCAGGGATGTGCACCACTACTCCCTAGTTCAGATTTTCAGTTTTTTTTTTTCCAATTTCACTAGGGTTTGTTATACACAATATTCCAGGCTTGTATACAGCTTATGATTACACAGCCTGGTTCATTCTGTGCCTTTGAGTAGCCTACAGATTCCAGAGAAGTTTATGTACCAAGTGATATAACTGTATTCAGGAATTGTCCCAGGACTACTTTGAGAGACACTTTGCTTTCCCATCAGATCATCATTCTTGAAGCAGGATTAACCCATGTCTTTACCCTTTTGGTACAAAATTATACTTTATATTGATAGAACTTATAGTGAAAATTTCTTTGGATGAGAGAAGAGGAAATGCTTGTCACTTGCTAATACAGCAAGGGACTTTATGAAATCTTCATTGGATACTTAGGTTTCCAAAAGAAACACACCCTGCTTTTATCTGCTAGAGTATCTCTCCTTCTCTCTCAGCCTTCCATCCTCTCTCATGTGGCTCCTGACCATTTTTGAATATTTTGAATGAGCTCTCAACTTATTTTTAAGTCATGTACTTCTTTTTATTCTCCCTTGAAATTGGAGCAATTTAGCCGTTTTAGTTCTCCAGTCATATATATCTGTACTCTTTCTGCTCTACTGTTCTAAAGATGCACCCTCTGGCTACTGACATTTACTCTTCCTTAAGCACAGTGGGGATTAGCAAGAATAAATTTAATTTCTCCATGAGATACATACTTACCTAGCTTTAGATCAGAAAATCTCCCTTATTTTCAATATGTCATTTGAATTTTAAAATTGTAATTTTGATTTTCAGTAAGCTTAATTTTTACTTTTAGGTATTACTTTTTCGTATGTGAAATTAGTAATTAATGTATAGAGGGAATTATAAAATTATACCAGCATCCTGTTCTCAGGTTCCTACAAATACATGATATATATTTTAAAAAAGATAATTAGCTAAGACATACCTTTTTTAAGTGCAGTATATTTCAAATTCTGGCAAGTCACAAATAGAATTATATTTAGGGAAATTTGGATTCCTTCTATTCTTGTCTCTGGCATGGGCTATGAATACTTGTCTTTGCGGTAACAGATTCCTGTGAGCTTGATAGCTGTTACGATCTGTCCTTCCTTCCTCCTGTTCCTCCTACATTTCTCCAGCACTGCTGATCTTAGGACATTGAAGGCTACATAAAGATGCGTTTTGTACTTGTCTAATACATTTAGAATTCTAAGCTGCCAATATGAAAGACAAACTAGGGAATGAAGAAAAATCTTCAGACAAGAGAATATGAGGTGCTTAGAGAAAGATATAAGATTTTGGTTTGAGTGTAAAAATGAAAATTAAAGTTTTATGGCCTGTGTGTCCTGTAGGGAACATTAAGATAATTTGTAGTATACATCACGATATAGTATTTGATTTAATTCATAGTTGTTTTACTATTTTTACTCAAAGCAGTGACATGTAATTTTAAGGATCTTAAGTTTATTTTTGTGAAACATTAGGTATTTCCTGTAGTTTATCTTAAATCTTGTTATTCTGCCACTTTAATATTGATACGTAACTCAAAACCCATGAAGGGGAGAAAAAAATGTGAGAGGGGAGCAAAGGTCTTGAAGTAAAATATAGAGTGCAATGTAATATTCACGAGAAAACGTCAGGAGGGCTAACAGGAAATGAACAGAAAAGAATCAGCTAGAGAGGATACAGCAGGACAATTGTATATGTGGAATAAATTAAAACAAAGTATCTATCTATCTATCTATCTATCTATCTATCTATCTATCTATCTATCTATTATCTATAAAATCTTGATTTGTAGGGTAATCTAAAAAATTTAATCATTAAAAGAAGACTGTGGAATTTCTAGCTGATAAAATTGAAAACCATACCATAGCTTTCAAAGCTTGGGTGTCTTCTCATTTTTTTATACTTCATAAAGTTAACACACTTGTCTGGTAAAGTGGGTTGCCAGAACATTACCACATATTTCACTAACATAAATATATGATTGTGGGGCAGTAGACCATGTCAGGAAACTTGGTAAGGTTGAGTGGGCTCAGAAGCCCCAGGACCTCGTTCCAGAGGAGGTGCTTCACCTGCTCCTGACCAGGTCCCTGTCTTGTGATCACAGCACCCAATGGAGAGGATACACACACACACACACACACTAGAACTTTTGCTGATAACATTTTAATTGGAGTGAGATGGTACCTCTTTTGTGACTTGTGTTTCTTTATATCTAATGATCCTGTATATTGTTGTACATATTTGTCAGCCTATTATCTTCCTTTTCAAAAAGGTATTCATTTAGATCATTGCTCATTTGTAAATTGCATTGCCTTTCTTACAGTTTCTTTGGCTTTCATGCCTATTCTGACATTAAACTTCTACTAGATAAAAATTTGAGGTATTTGCCTAATATCTTTTTCCCCTTGGTTCTTCTGACTTTTAATTTTTTTTGTTTGTTTCTGTTACAAAGCTCAGGCTGGCAAGAGTTTGCATGATTCTTCTTTCTCCTGCCTGATGTGTCAGCTCTATAACACCACATTTCAGTTTTTGATAATTTCTTTTGTTGTATTTTGTTTGTTTGTTTTTGTTTTTCGAGACAGGGTTTCTCTGTGTAGCCCTGGCTGTCCTGGAACTCACTCTGTAGACCAGGCTGGCCTCGAACTCAGAAATCTGCCTGCCTCTGCCTCCCAAGTGCTGGGATTAAAGACGTGCGCCACCACTGCCCGGCTTTTTGTTGTATTTTAATGTAGTTCTATTCTTACATTTTTATTTGATTTCATTTGCTTTGAGAGCTCTCCCTAGAGAATTATTATTAGTTTTTGTGTGTAGGGAAGGAGGTAGGAAATAGAAATGATAGAACCTTTCTCATTTCAGGGACACTTAGCACAGGGCCTGGGTTTCAGGCTGTAAATAGGCACTGAAATCTCCAATGAATAATGGCTTAGGATCCTTTGTCTCATGAACTTGAGGCATTAATGTAATAAACAAAGAGATGTTTTAAAAGGAAATTTATTAAGAAAAAGCAGAAAGAAGGAAGATTTATTGCAGAGAAGGTAGGCATAGCTCATAAAGTAAGATTCCAAAAAATATTAAGACTTCCTAATATACTGTGAGGGCACCTCAAAAGGGACTTACCATTTAGCTGTTTATCTAGAGGATTTTGTAGGACAATGTGTCAGAAAATTGACAAGATTGATTTAATTTCTGTTGAGATTTGTAAAGTCTCTGGGTGTATCATGGGATGTACTACTGGGGGTCTGGAGTATCTTGGCATGTCTTCTTGGCCCAACCATGGGAATGATCACACCTTGTGCTTCTATTATTTATTCGGTAGGGAAGTTGTCACTTGTCGAGTCTTCCTTTTTCCATCCTTGGCTTATTTGTTGGCTGCTGACCTTGGCTTGTTTGCCCGCTTCCAGTCTTCGTAATGTTGCCAGTCATCAACTTTGTAAAAGTTCTTTGTCTCCAACTTTGGCAGGATCAGCTAACTGTTAATTATTTTCTATTTATTTCCAGTTACATGACCAACTTGGAGTTTACAATGGACTCTTGTCTTAGCTACCAACCAGAAGCTAATTGGATGCAGTTACTAAATGCACCCGCAGTTTGTTTGTTTGTTTGTTTTGTTTGTTTGTTTCCAAATAGTTTCATGTCTTGTCTGTGGCTTGTCTGGAGTTGATCATCCTGGAAGAGGTAGAGACATTTAAAGAGATGTTTATACCCATAACTAAGAATGTGAGAAAGGACAACTGAATCTTGAAGATATTCCTCAGAGACATCTTTGTAGAAGCCAGCTGGAGGCTGCTAAAACTGGCTTTGTTTTCCTAGACTCTTGGCCTTCCTTTGACTTTTTGGCTTGCTGTCTCATATCTACCTGTAAGGCCTCTTCTTTGTCTTCTTCTGTGTTGCATAAGTCACTGTTAAACCTAGCATCTCTTTGTATCATTTGTACCAATGTCTTAAGGTGTTTGACTTTTGTTTATTTCAATGTGCATATGTTGTACATTAGGCCTTTGATCCATTTTGATTGGATTTTACTCATAATCAGATTTAGCAGTGAAGTTTACGTATGTAGAAATTTAATTTTCCCACTGCCATTTCTTGGAAAAACCTGTCCTTTGTAAGATGTCTGCTGACACTTAAAGAATCAGTTGGCTATAGGTCATTGATTTAGCTCTGGAATGTCTACTCTGTTCATTAGATTATTTGTCTGCTTTGATGTCAATATAACACTGCCTTGTTTACTATGTCTCTATCTTGAAGTGAGGTATCGTGATGAAAGTTTGCCTTTTTTTTTTTTTTTTTTTTTTTTTAATGTACGGTCGATTTGACAGTCCAGGGTCATTTGTGTTTCCACAGAAATTATAGGACTTTTGTGTTTTTCAACATTTGTGAAGAAGGGATTGCTTTGGATAGAATGCATATTTTAACAATGCTTTCTTTGCCTAGGCCATGAGGTTGGACATGCCTTGTATCTTTCAGCCTATTCATCAAAGTACTAGAGTTCTCACTTTAGAGGACTTTTATCTTTTTAGTTTATTTTCCAGGCATTTAATGTTGTTGTTGTTAATGGAATGAATAGGTTTGCCTTCATGGATTTTATTTTTTGTTTGCGTGTGTATTGCTGGTGCTGGGAGATATTACTAAGATTAAGATTATGTATTAAAATTGCAGAGAACCCATGTTTAGTTCCTAACACACAGGTCAGGTGCCCCATAACTGCCCAGTGCATATATTCATGTAGACATACTCTCTTTTCACCCCTCTACAGACACAGACACACACAGACACACAGACACACACACATGCACACACACACATATTTGGATGCAATTCAAAATAAAAATAAAAATATTAAGGAGTGAGAGAAATATGTACTTTTAAGTGGTATGTAACATTATACTGTACACTAACGTAGAATATATTTGGGGTGTCCAAGTAAAGATTACTGTATGACCTAGGAGGCTAAGGAGGCTGAGTACAAATTGCTCTGGGAAATAGAAACAGAACAAAAGAAAATTTAAAAAGTATGTCCAAAGGATGACATATGAACATAGAAATTATAAATGAGGAAAGCTATGGAGCAGCAGTTTTGTGTTTGAAGTAGGGTGTATGGATAAATGTGGCCAGAAGATGAGGAAACCTGGTTTTTCTAAGATAATGTTGAAAAGAGGATTGAAGAATGGTTATTTATACATTTATACATTATCAGCTGCCCCAGAATATTGGGTAAAATTTATTTCAGTCCTATCCCAAGGGGAGCTAGAATGTTATAGAGGATGTTGGATGGCTTTATTCTTCCTATGTGATCACATTTCTACTTACACTGACAATCAATTTTTATTAAAATTTATTCTTGTCATATAAGTATATTTTAGACTGTTCAGCTTTCCTCTTGCCCCTTCCAGAGTAGCTAAACAATCATTTAGTTTGGATGAATCTATGCGTGGTATGTGTCTGAGGTTGCAAGAGCACTGGGGCAAAGATATGCAAGTCTAGGAAGTGGAGCCATATGTCATGATAACACATTTACATACTTCTCTTTGTGTCTGTTTCTAAGATTTCTTTTTTTTTTTTAAATTTATTTATTTATTATATGTAAGTACACTGTAGTTGTCTTCAGACACCCCAGAAGAGGGCATCAGATCTCATTACAGATGGTTGTGAGCCACCATGTATGTGGTTGCTGGGATTCGAACTCACGACCTTTGGAAGAGTGGTCAGCACTCTTAACCACTGAGCCATCTCTCCAGCCCTAAGATTTCTTATTGCAACTTCACATTCACCTTGACATCTTACTCCTTGGGTTGCTCCCTGTTGGGAATCTAGTGCAAGGAGGTGGTTTTGTTCTGACAGCATTAATTATTCTAACTTATTTTCTACTGATTTGTTTTTGACAGTTTCTTGTGTGTGCATGAATATAATACATTCTGTTTAATTCTGTGTCCCATGTATGTTGTTGTTCAATTAACTGTCAGCTCTTTAAAATGCAACTCTCTTGTGGGTGTAGGCTACGAAACTAGAAAGATGTTGAAGGCTCACACACAGTAAGAAAGTGGCTAAGGAGTCATAGAGCATTGTGGGGTGTAAGGGAGGTTTCAAGGGTTGAGGGAGAAATGGAGGAGAGGAAAATCAGCAACTTACCTTTATTTGAAAATGCCATAACAGAAGTAAAAATTGTGTATGTTAAGTAAAAAGCAGATGGATAAAAAGAACTAACAAAAAAGAGAAAGCATTTGTGACAGATAGATAAATCTCTAGAAACACAAAAACAATAGTTTCCAACTTGGATTGGTGTATAATCAGATGATGACTACATATTTTATTGTACAGATGCTGAAAAAATTGACCAGCAAATGAGTCTCCCTCTGCTGATTTACCCTTTGATTTCATAACTGCTTCTTGTGAATGTCTTAGCTTACTTACACATTAAGTAAAAGTAAAACTAAATATTTCTATACACTTAAAACGTGCCTTCTCTTTGAAAGCCATTCGTGCCCTGTGTGGGTTCCTTCTGTTTTGTTTGTTTGTTTGTTTGTTTGTTTGTTTGTTTCTTGCTCTTCTGCCTACTGTCCATGTTACAGATTTACTTAACCTGTTAGGGAATGTAATCCCTTCTCATGCTTAGCTTTCTGAATTTTTTTCATGGTGCTTTATCTTGTAAGAGTTTTCATTCATACTTTTTGAATTAAATTTACGAGTCTTCTTTGTAATTTCTAGATTTGAATCCTGGATTTACTACCTTGTCAGATAACAGCTAGAATACTAATTCTTGGGTAAAATTGATGTAATTAGTTGAATTACTATGGTAAGAGAAAACAACAATTTACCAATGAAGTAGTATCTCAAAATATGAAATTTTCTAAGTACCATGGCTACATATGAGTAATCTTATTAGGAATCTGAGGCAGGAGGATAGCAGATTTGTCAGTTGAACTACAAAGCAAATGCTTTCTCAAAATAGAACAAAACTTTAAGTTTAGTTTGACTGCTTCTTTATATGTCTTATCTTTAGATGTATCTATATAATAAGATGTATTATTGAAATTATTAAATAAAGACATAATTTATTTTTAATTCTACATTATTGATTTTCACTGTTGATAGTGCTTTTAACTTATATGTTTGATTTTTTGAAGAAGCACGGTTTTTATCAGTTGTGTATTTGTTTTTAATTTATATGTTTTGCTTGTCTAACTAACCTGGATAGTCCTTTTGATAAGTGGATAAATAATAATATGATGAGATCAATTTGTTCATGACTTCTGCAGTGACACCTCTGAATTCTCACTAAGCACAAACATTTCTCTTAGGCAGAGTGCCAGTGTTTTCTAATCTTCATTTTCCTCTTCTTATTTCAGCATTTGATATCTGCAGCTCTGATAGGAAGTTGTGAGTCCATGTCCTCTGCTCCATGTTCCTTTCAGCACTGATTGGCTACTCATGTTACTAATTCTAAACTGCAAATGATAATTCTCCTTTGTTCTATACTTTTGGCTTTTCCAAACAGTATGTATATTAAACTTGTCTTTCATCTTTTATTTTAACTATTTTCTTTTTTTTCTCCTAATTATGGGCAGTTTGTGCTCTTTGAAATATTCCTCATTATGAAAACTAGTCATTATCTTTATTGGTAAGGATTTCTATATAATTTGTTAATTTTTTCAGAGTTGTCTATTCTTTTACATTATTTATTATTTTATGGCCTCTATTTCCAATTGCTTATTTTTAATAAAAGAATATATAGTAAAAATTTCATCTGTACTTACACATTTTTTTTCTTTTTTATATTTTTTCACTACAGGTAATTTTCTGATTTTCTGCAGTTTTCATGTAGTATCATTGCAATGAGTTTGCAGCATGCAAAATTTGTTACAATTGTCTCTTTCATAGAAGCTTTGTAAATAATTTCTTTTGTGTTTGTAGCTTGATGGTCTTCCCAACCTAACTGCCCTTTTCTCAAGGCAGATGACACAGACACAGACTGATTGCTAATTGTAAGATAAATCTCTCACTTGATCTCAAGCTGTCTCTGTCTCTCTCTCCTCCTTGTCTCTCTCCACCACCCTTTCTTCCTTCTTATCCCCCATTCTCTCCCCCTCTCCTTCCTCCCTTTACTTTTCCCCTCTTTCCCTCGTCTCCCCTCCACTTTACCCTCTCCTCTCTCCTTCCCCCTCTCCTTCCCTCCTAATTCCCCCCCCCCTTCTGTGTAAGTAGCTCTTCATGGTTTCCACACCTGTTCATATGTCCCAGCTATGTTCTTGTTACTCGTTAAAACCTTTTTCTTTACTGGAGTTTGTACACTCTGTAATGTAGAATGCACACAATTCCTATAGTTTGAAATCTGAATTTCAAATATATCTTAAATTGGTGCAGATGCTTTGAAAATACCATTTGTTATTCTGCATTTCTTCTAGGAGAACAAAAAAAATTTATTATGAATGTGTCTTATTTAGCTCAAAAATTTTAGTGTAATTTTGGGAGAAAGAACCCAAAACAGTTTTTTATTGTTAAAAGATATGAATAATATAGGATAATATAGGGTGGGTACCAGATACTATTTGTAACAAATTAAATGTTATGTTTTACCTTTTGATCTATTACATGAATGTTAGTATGGGGTAGATTAAATTAAATCGATACTAATCCTTTCCACAAAATTAGCTGAGTGTTTTGTGTTGCCTTCCATGAATAAGTGGAGTCTACTTTTTTGCACTCAAGTAATTCTGGGATGGCTTTCCAACTCCATGTGACCAGGGCATCAGAGCAGAAATGAGATCATGGACCATATCAGTCAGCCTCAAAAGACGTTGATTCCAGATATTCTGTCATTGAGCCAGTCTGCCCATTGTACAAAGATGCCAAGCTAGCTGCCTTGCACACAAGAGACCATTAACCAGCAGCCTGGTGAACATCAGTACTCACTGGCAGATAAGCTTTCCATCGGCTTTTGATGAGGCAGCAGCAATAGACCTGTCTAGTGATTTGGGTCACAGTAATGGCCTTAGGTGAGACCAGTGAAATATCTGTCCATTTGAACCCATGCCCCAGTTGTGAGCTGCAAAGCTGAGTGAACAGTTAGGAAGCTGCTGCCTTTACCCCCATGAATTTTAATGCTAGTGTTATCCAGCAGTAGAAAAACTGATGTGGTAGTCAGTATATTGAAATTTTTACTACTTCTGTGCTGTGGATCATCAAATATGACATGAGAGTAGCTCATGCATTATTACAATATTTAAATAATAGAGTATGCTACATTATAGAATAAAGCATTAGTGATATGATGAAAATAAGCCCTTTGATAGTAAGGCTTGTAAATATATTCAGAATGGCTCTATATTAAATCAAAGATTCAGCCTTATAAATTACAGCTCTCACTTGAATTATTTGGTTGCAGCTGTGTGCAAGTGAACATAAATGTTTCAAACATCAAACAATTGGTATAATAATTTCACATTTCTTAAATATTTTACATTTGAG
Organism: Uromys caudimaculatus; assembly: GCA_028551405.1. Lineage (NCBI taxonomy): Eukaryota > Metazoa > Chordata > Mammalia > Rodentia > Muridae > Uromys > Uromys caudimaculatus. Next base: position 46,461,650 of record CM052711.1, read on the forward strand.
ATTGCTGAACAATTTTCATATTTGCTACTAGGCACTTACGTGTCACATTAAACTTATCTCTGGAGGGGTTTCAATCATTCCACGCAGCAAAATCTCAAATTGATTTCCAAACAGAATTCCTTCGAGGACATACAGGATCCATAGAGAAAAAGTGGAGTTCTAGGATTGAGATCAGCATGTTCTGAAACGGAAAGCTGTTGTACTCTATGATATGTCTCCCTGACCACTCTACTTTGAAATACAAAAATAAAAATAATTTCTTTTAGTGTAACTTTAAATTGTGACAAAAATATACACTGTGTAATTATGACTACATTAAAGGTACAAAATATTTCCTTTAAGGGGTCTTCCTGCCTCTATGGTTATTTTCTTATACAACCAGTGACCTAAACTACATTATACTTACTATACTTTTTTTTTGGAGTCTATATAAGTTATGTCGTGCAGCTTTTTTATTTGTGGACTGGCTTCTTTCACTTAGCATATGATTTCGGAGCAGTGGTTCTCAACCTGTGAGTTGCAACTCCCTTGGCAAACTTCTATCTGCAAAAATATTCACATTACAATTCATAATAGTAGCAAAATTATAGCTATGAAATAGCAACACAAATAATTTAATGGTTGGGGGTCACCACAATATTAAAGGTTGTGGCATTAGGAAGGCTGAGGATGACACTTAAGTCACCTTAAGTGTCTACTGTGTTAGGTTGTATTGTTGAGTATTATGTGAATATACAAGTTGTTTATCCTTTTGCTTGTCAATGGGCATTTGAGTTGCTTCTGTGTTTTTATGGTAATTAAACCCACAGACATTTGTATGTCCCCATCTGTTTTCCAGAACACAGGTTCCAAGCTCCTGTCTTTGGATGAAGCATGTAATGATACGGCATTGTAGTGTTAATTTATAGCTCCTGGTGAGTAATATTTTTGAACAACTTGTATTTTAGATAATCTGATCTTATTTTTCAAGTTGTCTGTTGGAGCACTTGATCTGTGTCTTCCTATTAATTACTTTGTAGGAGTCTTTTCTATATTTTGGATATGAATCCTTTGCACACATCTGTAGAATACTTTTTAACTGGCTTGCCCTTTTATTTTTCTGAGAGTATTTATGTAAGCACTCAGTTTGATTTTGAGAAAGTGCATTTAATCAGTGGTTTTTGCCTGTGGTTTGTGTTTTTAATGTCAGATATGAGATCTTTTTGGTTATTTCTCAAGGACACAAAAAATATTCTCCTGTGAGTTTGTTTATTGTTCTTGTATTTGCTTCCAGGTCTGGGATCCACTTTAAGAAAATGTTTTTATACTGAAAAGGTTAAGATATATTTATTTTTTCCTGTGCGTATAGAGCTATTCAAGCATTTTTTTTCCATGAGAGAGTTCTCTGCATCAAATTACTTTGCTCAGGTAGTTGAAAGACATTTGAATATCTTTTTGTACACTATTAACTACAATAGGATATTTTTAAAGAGTGTGTTTAATTCTTTTGTATGTCTAACTCATAAACATGGCTAAGTCATCTCCTAACACTTATATTTAGGAGCACCAGTGTATCACTAGCTAAGGGATAAGACTGGGAAAAGACAAGCTGGGTTACAGAGACTGAAATGCTATGTGCTGCAGATTTGCTAAGGAATAAAGAGGTAGAAGAATACTCAAAAACTGAACCCTAGATGGTAAGAGAAAGTTATTCTGATAGAGAGGTTATTAAGATAACTCAATGGTTAATGGTCCTTGCCCCTGAAGCCTAGAAACTGGAGTTTGGTCACTAGATAGATAGCTCTTATAAGTAGAAGGGGACAACTGCTTCATAAAGTTGTCCTTAATTTCAACATGAACTCCATGGGCACAAACTACCCACACAAAACTTCAACAGTTTTATTTAGTTCTGTTAAATGTTTAATAAGTAGACATTTTAAATTAAACAGTGAATAAATTAATATATTAATAAATGCAAAAAATGTGTCTGACAAATTTACTCTTGTTCTTCGTACAGCTGTTTTTAGACTGGCTATAGGTTTTGTTCTAGGACTCATTTTGTACAGTGCTAGTAATAAGAGTAAGTATAGATACATTTTGGTAAAGGTTTATTGATGGACTTTTTCTCTCCCTTGGTGATGCAGATATAGGCCAGGTTAGACCAGATTAAAAGCAGTCAAAGGCACATTTAATTAAGTGCTGCTCCTCGGCAGATTCATCAGTCCCAAAGAACTGAGCCAAAGAAGTTGCGTACCCTGCTAGGGCGAGGAAGATTTATCGGCTTGTCAGCCATAAGCTGAATTTGTGCCCAAGTATGGTCAAGGGGGAACTTGGGTGGTTAAGAGCATTAGGGGAAGAGGTTGTGACAGCTGCCAAGAATGCAGAACTGGGTTCTTGGAGTTAATCCGTTGTTAGGAAATTTTCCAGGCTAGTGTGTTGGGGGGAAGGAGGGCAGACAGGGTTTCCCAGTTTGCTTAGGGACAAGCAAGGGGTGCAGTGTAACATGTATCATTTTATGTGTTAAGGAAAAATTTGTGCGGCCAGTAAGATTATGTTCAAGTCGTACAGCAAATGGTCAAAGGGCGATCTGAAACGAAATCTTTGAGCTTTTTGTATGAGATTTGGATTTCTTCTGGTCTGTAAGTTATTGAGCAAGCCCTGTCCTCAGTGCTATTCAAAGCAGTTGTATCGCCATTCCTATCAATATGGGCAGCTAAGACAAAGTTTGGAATCTTGGAAAAAAACCTTAGAAAAAGTCCAAGGAGGAAACACTTTACTCAGAGTGAATATGCTTTTTCTTCCCTAGAAGGTCAATTTATGACTAAACAATACTTCAGAACCTTATAATATGTCTTCTGTACATAATGCCTCAGTGCCCAAACCAAGCCAGAGGTACAAACATAGAACCCTTTTGAAGGGTTTGAGTAGGGCTGCTCCTATAACAGGCAAATGTCTGTGAAGGACACAGAAAGAAAAGAAGCTGTGGACAGGTTGCTGCTTCATTCTATCTTTTGAATGAACATAAACTCTTGTGTAGCAAAGAAATCTTTTTACTTCTCAGAAAACCCTGATAGTTTTTGAAAAACCAAATAACCTGATCAATGCTTGAAAGACGAGTGAAGGGACATTTAGTCAGTTGCAGGAGATATAGAATAGCTTCAGATCAAAGCTAAACCCGGAACCCAAACTAATCAGCCGGTGGTAGTCTAAAGAAAGAGAATATTTGTAACCAAGGAGACTGGTTAGTGAGTAGTAGTATTAGAGTAAGAAAGAAATGGATGTAGATGAGTGTAAAGCCTACCCAGAGTGTCTAGAAAGAGAATATGCCGATCTATAATTTGTATTCTCTTTGGTTGTTTGTTTTATCCTTATTGAAGAAAGCAGATTTCTTTGTCTGATATCATTATGTATCAGTATTTTAAAAAGAGATTGTATTTTAAAATTTTACATTGTGTAGATGTGTGTATATGTGTGTGTGAGCACGCGCATGTGCGTTCTCATATGTGGACATACTTTCTCACAGAAGCAATAGGTTTTGACCTTGGATCTCCCTGGAGCTGGAGTTATAGGTAGGTGGTTAACAACTATCTGAAGATAGTTCTAGGGGCTGAAATATGATCCTCTGGAAGAGCAGTGTCTGATCTTAACTCTCCCCCCAACCACTGTGCTTTATGTCCCACTTCTTTGACTCTGATTCTGTGCTTATCACAGAATGTTCAGTTTATACAGTCAGTGGCTTCTCAGAAGTCGGCTGAGGTGGACTGAGCACTGATGATACATTATTAGCTTCTGGTCTCCTGAGTCATTAAAATGTTAAAAGTAATTGGGCAAAATGCCACTTTGATACATACCATAACCTCTTGTACCTTGAGTAGAGAGAGGCTGCATCTGTGAATCAAAAGATACAGATTAGGAGATAAACTTCCATTCGTCTGCAAGGAGGAAAGGAGCACAGTATAAAGAAATTACCATGTGGGTACAAGCTGTGGCATCATGTGAGATTTTAGGAATTCATCTGAGGGAATTTCATATGTTGAGATTGTAATTTTTGGAATTCAGATACAATTTTTATCCATGGTATAATTATATGAGCTTCTACTGTTCACTGTGAAAGCAAACATAAACAAACAAAAATGCAACACATAGATTATTCCATTTGTAGCATAATGAACTAAACTCTTTTGCAGAGCAGGGGTGGTTTCCATTACAATGGTCCATGAGGAACAGTCTGTAGCAACCCTCTGGACCAGCTACAAATCATTATATACTGATCTACAAGGATGAGGGACACAAAGATGAATTCCCTTCACCCACAATGAGATTGTCCAATACGAAGGGGTATAGATATATTATTAATGATTTGTTATTTATATGTTTTATATGTGTTTCTGAGACTTATGTTTTTAAAAAGTTGTTTAAAAAATCTCAGTAAGCATTTATGTTTCTCTTTAAAAATTAGCTCCTAATTAAAAAAAGCTTATATTATTAAAATAGTCACTTAGATGACTCTTTTTTTCTCAGAGCTATCATTGATGTGTGGCAAAAGATATTAGAATTGTCAGTTGACATCAGCAATAGCCCTTTGTTGCAATGCTGGTTTGAATGGATGGAATCTCAAATTTAGATTCTGAAACATGAAACATGTCTATGAAAAATGATACTGTTCTCAGCAAGATAATCTCTCATGATGTTTGATAATGATACAGTCTGACAAAATATTACTGCGTAAAAAATTTGTGGAGTAATAAGGGTACAGAACTTCACTATTATTTCACTACTAAGCAGAATTTAGGTTTCTGTGACTGCTTTCCTTGGACAGAGTTAAAAAGTTATGGATACATAATCAAATAAAATACATCCATGTCTATTCAGTTAAGAAAAAAAGAATGAATACCTTATTCTATTTGCTCATTGCAGATGAAATCAGGCATTCTCTCTCTTTAATAATATATAGACAGTACCATGTCATGGATTCTGAGATGGTATTTGGTGAATTAATGAAAGCATAAGCTTTAGCCCTACTCCTGTGAAAATTAAATGTGGAATTCAATAGAGTGTGTCTAGACTGAACAGAGCATTAAATTAAATTTGTACTCCTTCATTTTGGCTTAAGAAAATAAAGGAATTATTGGCGGAGCAGAGAATGTGGATTATTCACAGAAATGTAGCAAATTATTGAAACAGGCAGGCTTATTTATATTTAAGGGAATATTTGTATACTTAATGTAAGCCATTATTTTTAACTCCTAAATATACAAGAGGAGAAATGTGTGTGCTAAGGTTGAAAGGTTCAAAAGTATGTATTTATTTGAAAAGGATTTGTGCAAAAACTAAATTAGTCAACATATTCTATATAGTGAAGAACAATGTTTAGGAGAAAAATTTAAGGGGAACTTTACCCTACTGAAACCATTTAAATACTTTGAGGTTCTTCCTATGGAGAACTTAACTATGTAGGACTTACCAACAAGTTGCAGGAGTCTGGCAAACTAAAGGAAAGATACAAACATTTATTTGATTTATGGAAACACATAAAGCATGGGAGTATGGTCCTTGGAAAAAGAGAGCTTTCTGACAGGAGGAAATGTCTGGGCTGTAGCACAGACAGAAGTATCCAAACAGATCTAGAGCTTAGGATGAATTCAAGTGCAGGTAGAACAGCTAGGGATATCATGGCAAGTGGCATTTGCAGACAGGGTGCTATTGAATTAGGACCCACATATCAACAAAGTAGGCCTAGCAAGTCTTTGTGTATGGGGAAATGCCACAAGTTCAAGTAAAGGACAATTGTGAGGGAGCCAGAGGTCATCTATGCTTGGAAGTCAACTGTATTCCTAGAAGTTGAGAGACTATTATAAATATTAATGGTATATGAATAAAACCCATTACAGTATCTTCATAGGTGTAGGGTTAAACCATTTGTTGATATCCTTGATCAATACAGCTAGTAGAATTTGGAACCATATGTAGCTGTTCATATCATAGACTATTTTGTGAAGGCTAGTATCAGTAAGCTTCAGCTACCAAGGAGAATCTAAAATCTCACCCTTCAAACAGCAAAACAAACTCTTTTGAATTATTAGATTGTACCACGCAGGTGGCTTTCTGTGTAGTTTGTGTAAACACTGTCATATTTATATCTTGTTCTGACATTCTACGTATATGTGTTAAGGATTACACATCTATATTCTTTCCTGAAAAGAGGAACAACCTTGTAGAGCAGGTCTTGACTGGCATGAATGCCTTCTGTGAGCTCAGATGGTGCTTTTGATTTTTCACATCCAGCCCTTGGATAAAAGAATCTAGGTAGGAAAGAGACAAAGACATCCATGAGATGTGGAAATTCCTTGGTCTATTATATAATGGGCCCCTTTGAGAAATTTGTTAACAGTATACTTATCAAATAACCATCATTCTTAGGCTCTAGTGTTACATGCGTCCTATAAAAGAGGGTTGAGCTAGAATTAGGTTTGAATCATGCTATTGATTTGGGTCTGTTAATCCTGTTTTGTGCTGAACGTGATGCAGAAAGTGGTAAAAGGGTGTGTTTGACCTAAGGTGTTTGCCATAGCAGTTGAAAGACGGCCTCATCTACAGATGTTAAGCACATGTTTAGAGCCAGTCCTTAGTGTTTCCTGTAGACATCTTGGTGAGGCTGAAGAGGGAAACATTAAATTTGTAAGAGCTCTCTGGTTCAGAATGGAGCAGTGAACTTTGTTGGCAACATTTTGCGAATGCTATAATAGGGTATTGTTTCATGAAAAATTGTTCTCCCTGTAACTTTTAACTGCCCTAGAAAATGAACTTCATTGCTTTTCAAGAAAACCAAAAGTAATATTGAAGACTCATAATGACCAACTTCTAATGAAAATGAATACTGGGGGTGGGGGCGCAGTAAAATATGATCCGTAAGCAAGAATAGCATTTGCAGAACAATAGGCCCAATTAAGACAGAATTGGTGGAAATGCCAATCATGACCTGGGTGTGGCCTTGATATTCACTAAGTAGGATCTAAAATTTAGAGTAATTGAGATCTGCGCACCTTTTCAAAGAGTCATTGGTTGAAATGAACAGTTATGTAGAAGAAACTGTAGAAAAATTTTATTACAACTTGAGAATATAGTATTAAAAATTTCACAGCTAAAGGACAATGAAAACAGTGTGAGCATAAGTTAGTGACCTGTGTTACAGCACCCGCAGACTGACATACAAGTAGTTAGATGTATAGATCGGCTCCCTGAGAGATGAGGGGTCCAGCTTCCTTGAAATCTGTGAGAAATGTGAGCTCCTAATAATGTGTAAAGAATCCTGGCGGCACAGACTAAGAAGCCACAAAGATATGCTATATTCACAGCAGTATCAAGAAATCGGGGGCAATATAGAGAATCAAAGTTTTAAAGATTACATACTTATCAGCAAAATGATAAGCTAAAAGGTAATGGTACTGTATCTTCAAATATTTGTAACTATCATTACTGTTCTAGTCCATGAAGATGGCCAAAGGAGGACCTCACCTGAAGATGTCTGTGAACAAAACCCTAGAGAAGTGATTGTGAACAAAGGGACATTTGAAGTAATATTAAGCAGGTTCCTTCACGGTGAAGGAAATGATATTAAAGGAATAAAGAATTATAAAATTGGAACACTAATTATATACATAAACATAATAGGAAAACTGCCGTGTCTATAAAAGTAAAGTTGAAGAAAACTATTAAACCTTGTAGCAGAGAATTGGAAGTATTGTTTCAAAGAGTCTCTTATGCACAGTGGTTCTGTGTCAAGGTAGAATGTGATATGTTACATATGGGCAATGATAGAGGAACAATGGAGAATCAGAAGGTGAGATACTCATAGTGAAATTAATATGAGGCACTAAAAGATAATTACTAAGAAGGGAGGAAAATGGAAAACAAATTTAAAAATTGTTTTCTACTTTTTTTTCTACTGTGAAGATTGCCCCTGGCATTGTAATGGGGATATTAGTGAAACTATAGATTGCTTTGGGTGAGTTGGACATGTTAACATTTGTTCCGATCCCTTAACAGTAGAGCCATTTCCATCTTTCTGTATCTCCAATCCTATAATGATCTCTAATTCTCACTATTGAGGTGTTTCACTTTCTATTTATTCATAGGTATTCTCAAATTTTTTTTCATGCATTGTGAATGAAATGGCTTCTAAGATTTTTCTCGTCAAACTTGTTACTAATGTCAAGAAAACAACTGAGTTTTAAATGTTGATTTTGCATCCTGCCACTTTCCTGAATTTATCATTCCTAATAATTTTTTTGGTGGAGATTTTAGGTTTTCTATGTACAGAACCATGTTGTCTGGGGCTATCTAAGTTGGCGTTCTCTTTTCCTGTATATCTACCTTTTATTCCCTATGCTCAATTCATTTGCTAAAATCTATTGTTCTATATTGAGTAGGAGCAGTACCCACTCTTAAAGTCCTTCCAGTTTTGTCTCATTCAATATGACATTGGATGTATACTTGTAATACACAGGCATCATTACAATAAGGAATGGCATGATACCAAATCTGATTATGGCTTCTATTGTGAAATGTGTGTTTAGTATTATCAATTGCCCCTGTATTATATGATAAAATCCTTCTATTACTTTTGTCTTGCCTTCTGTTTATGGGAAGTTCTATGTAAGATTGTGTCTATTCAACCATGTTAGTGTCCCCAAGATAAAACACTACTTTTTTGATAGTCTGTTGAATTTGATATACTAGCATTTTGTTGAGGATTTTGGCATGTGTGTTCACCAGCAATCTGGTTTCTTTTTTTATTGTTGTTGATTTTCTTGTATTCTTGTCAGTTTTGAGTAATGGAGTAATATTGGTCTCAAAATCTGCAAGGGTTTTCTCACTTTCAGTTCTTTGGGGTTGTTTGGGAAGCGTTGGTCTTCAAAGCTGGGTAAGCTCAGCATGGAGCCCTCCATTCGCACCTCATTTGTTTCTGTCATGTGGCTTTGCTGCTGGTTCACTCTCATAAAGTGTTAGTCATCTCTCAGGTTTTTCTCTTAATATTCTAGGTTTAATTTTAGCCACCCATGTGTGTCCAGAAGTTAATTCATATCTTTGAAATTTTCCAGTTTATTAGGCAGGATATAACTTAAAAAAAATCCTTTATGGTATTTTGGGTGTCTATGGGTACCACATGAAACTTCTCCTGTGTTACATCATTTTTATTCTTGGAGGTTTCTTTATCACTTGGTTATTTCTTTTCCACTTTATTATTTTCAGAGAACCAGCTCTTCCACTGTTCTTCTGTGCAGCAATATATATGGCAACACACACACACACACACACACACACACACACACACACACACACACACACACACTTTGATATTGAGGTCTCATTCTTCTATTTATTTTGAATTTTATTTCTTCCTGCTTTTCTAAATCCTAGATACGTGTCTTTAGATTATATGTGAAAATATTTATATATTTATGTAGGCACTGTTTGTTATATCCTTCCGTATTAGTGCTACTTATGCTGGCTGCCATAGGATTTGGTATGTTGTGTTTCCATTTCTGTTATCTCAAGAAATAGTTAAATTCCCCTTTCGATGTCTGGGTGACTCACTGTTGACAAATGTTTTATTTGTTTGTTTGTTTTGTTAAGTTCAGTCTTAGTGCATTGTATGAGTGCTATAATTTCTCTATTGCTAACATAAGGTTTCATTCTTTTCTGATATGAAAAGACAGAGGATGTGATTTCAATTATTTTGAATTTATTAAGATGTTTATGGTCTAATGGGAAGAACTTGGCAGTGATTAAAAGTGAGTATTTTGAAGTCCTTTAACAGGATATTACATAACGGTCTGGTAAGTCCATTTGGTCTGAACTGTAGTAGATTCTTTTGTCTGGACCTGTGTCTGTACTTTATTCAGATACTCCACCATTACATTGGAGCTTGTTTCTCCATTCAGACCGAATAATGATTTTGTAAAATTTTGGATACTTAATGTGCCATAATTACAGATTTGAAAATTTCATGTTGACTAGAGAATTACGTAGTTAATTTGTATTTTAATCTTTAGTATTCTGAAAATGATGTACCAAATAATGCCATTTTTCTTTTAGCTTCTTTGGTCTGAGATAGTTTAAAAGACTTGTTTTTAACTTTGATATTTTTCTCTTTATTTAGTCTATTAAATAAGACTTTTGTCTTGTTTATTATTTTTTCTTTGCCAATATCATAAGTGCATATACTACACTAGTCCTCACACGTCCTTATCCTCCCAGCACATTAGCCACCCCTCCTCAGTCTTCATTCCATTTTTATGTCTTTTTAAAAAGAAAATTACGTCATTTTTCTTCTTTCCTTTCCTCTCTCCAACCTATTCCATATATCCCTTCCCTTTGAAATCGTGTCCTCCTTTTTCTCTAGCGGTTACTGTTACATCAATATACATCCATACACGTGTATAGATCTCTAACTATTTAACCATTTTGATATCTTTATTCCACTTTCAGTTTTGCTTTGTGGCTAAAGTTTCAGGAATGTGACCTGTAGTATATATTAAACTCAATGGTTCCTGACCTTCCTAATTCTGGCCCTTCAATACAGTTCTGCATTTTGTGGTAACCCCCAATCATAAAATTAATTTTTTTGCTACTTCAGAACTGTAATTTTGCTATTGCTGTGAATCATAATGTAAATATCTGATATGCAGGATATGGGATATGTGACCCCCAAAGGAGTCATAATCAGCATCTTTGTAAACATTGTTAGAGATTGTAGTAACATTTATGTTCATAATTTATATTCTTACGTGTGTTTATGGACTTTTCTCCATAATTTCTCTCCATACTACTTATATTCCTTATAGTAAAAATTGAGATGTAAGACCAAATTGCTGAGTCAGCCAAGTGAGTCCTCAGTGGTCATGTCCTTCTGATGGTTATTGGATATAAGTCATGATTTATATGCCTCTTAAGTTCTCACTGTCAAATCTATGTGAGTTCTTACAGAAACTTTCATAACCTATTACAATTTGATATATTCAAATAGTATTAAAAACTTAACCTTCTTAAAATAAAATGTAATAGACAGTAAAGTCTGTCCTATCAGGTTTATGGATTTGTGGGTATTTTGGCAAGTGATAGAGCTGTTCATACACTACTAGGTATATTAACTCCCCTTGTCTTTCTTTGTCATCAGTAGTCTACATTGATCCCTGGGCCATAGCAATCCTTGTTCTCATCTTTTTCCCCCGTGGCTTTGCCTTTTCTAGCCTGTTCTAAAAATAGTACCCTGCAGTTTACAGTCTTTTGTGCTTAATGTTTTTTGTTTTTTTTTTAACATGAAATTGATACTTTTGTTTGTAGGCATATTGTAGGTATTAGTAGTTTCTTACTTTTTATTCTGTAATAGTGCTCTTACTATAAAGATATCACCATTTCTATATTTAGTAAATGATGGGCAGAAATTTTAAGTAAGGGTTTAAAGAAATGTTAGGTTTATATTTCTTGTCAGATTCAAAATAAGGTAAACAGATTAATGGAAGATTAAGAACATGATTTGAGAAAATTGATGATATAGTACTCAGAACACAAGAATATGGATCTAATTGGTTCTTCTAGAGGCCAATGGTTATTCACATTGTTAGATGAAATTAAAGTAATTTTGATGATGACTACATGGAATCCCCAGCAAAGCTATCTCGGTAACAACCTCAGTACTTGCTCATCATTTATGTTCATTTACTCTTTCATTCAGTTTCTTTATGCATATTGCAGACTCAGTGTGGTTCCTGAACCAAGGTTCTGTTATCACGATTGAACGAATTAGTACTCAGAGCTTAGAACAGGTTTACTGTATACCAGTCAGCTATTACTGAGTTTGTTTTTTTCTCATTCTTACAAATATGCACATCAATACGGATTCTTTAATGTTTTGCTCTGCTGCTGTGGTCACTTGTAGGTGGTCAGATATTCAGTGTTGAGTGGCCTGAAGCATTGTGAATTCATGTGCCTTTAGAACTCGGCTAACTTTTCATTTGGATGACTGGGAGGTAATTGTATACTTTATCAGTCCAAAATTAAGTCTATTCTATTAGAGTGTGATTAATTAATAGAATAGTCTATTCTTGCACAAAATGTATTTTCAAACCTTAAAACACACAAATAGGTTTTTCAGTTTATTTTACATTAAAATTCAGAAACTGGAGTACGTTTATGTAGTACAGAATACTGCTATTTTCTTTATAACTTAAAACTGTAAGATAACAGATTTTTACTTTTATTAACTTTGCTCAGTTTTTGATTCTGGAGAGCAAAACTGTTATGGGTTAAGTTTAATCTGCTTCACATAAAGTCTTGACAATCAGTGTTCATGTAGAACCTGAATTGTAGTAGCTATCTAAGAGCCAGACTACACCTTTGGTTTCTCAGGCAGTGATTTGCAGTGATCTAAAGAGGGACATTTTCTCAGTTGCTTACTGCAAAACATTTTTTCTTACTAAATCAATCTTATTTTTAAAGATAAACCAGAAAGTTACAGTGAATAAGAGATGAATTTTCTTATACCTTGCATGGTTGGAGAAGAGACTTGAGATTACACCTGAGCCTCAAAATTGGAAAAGCAAAAACCAAGGAATGTATTTTTTTGGGGGGAGATTTCAAAGTCTTTTCTCCCCTTAAGACTACAAAACAAAACAACAAAACAAAATAAAATTTCTCCGTTTCTAGTTGAGAAGATTTGTTTGTAAAGCTGTTTAAACAACAGGTAATGAAGAAAGTTCTTGTGAGCATTCATAATAAGGATGTATGATCACAGTGATAAGACTTAGCTTCCACTTTTAGTCAAAGAAAAGTCTATGAAGTAGAAATGGTTGTGCAACATATCATGTGTTCATACCATTTTTAGGATTTTTGTGACAGATAAACTTCCAATCACCCTTTTAAACATTGTATCTTGTCGGTTCACCTCAAAGATTACTCTACTATATAAGAGGAGCATAGTCCTATTTATTGTTAAAACAACAAAACCTTTCCTGACCCCTTAATCTCTAGCACGAATGGTCACCTCTTTTTGAGAGCCATTAACCATGTGAGTTCAAATGTCAAATATGAGTTCCACAGCCAGCTTTCTTTTCCTTCTCTAAAAAAGGAACAAGAAGGTTTTCTTTAGTTTTCCCCCATTTTAGACCTGTGTGATGCCCTTTATCTGAAAGACCATATCATGTTCTACCCACATTGACATGAATGTCAGGCAACCTGAGCTCCAGAAATTCTTGAGTGTTGACTTGTAGCATCTTAGTCAATGGTTAGAAGTGAGATTCTCGGTTCTGTTGAAGTCAGAATAAATTCTAAATAGAATGAAATGGTCTCTAGGGACCCAGTTACATCTTTCAGAAGTTTGGGGACAATTATGATTTTTTATTTATCTTCGAGTTTCTCTTACCTTGTGGGGCACAAATAACCAGCTCTATTGATAAAAACATAGTACATATATTTTTAGCCTTAAAATCAAAATATTTTAGTGCTGAGCACCATCATTCATACTCTTATTTATATCTTGGTTTTGTATTCTAAATACCTTTGACTTCTCATAAAAAAATAAGTTTGTATTTTTTAGAAATTTCACTCACAGACAAACTTGTGGCTCTTTTCTCTTTCCCTCTTCCCCCACTACAAGTGCTCTGGTTGGAACCCTTTTAAGGCTCCAATATCTTCTAGCAGGTCAAAATTCTGAATGGAGCACTTCTTAGAGGGTCAAAACCCTTTGAAATTAAAATGAAACAAAGACTGATCCTAGGATCATAGTGCATTGAGTTGTTTGTGGCCTTTTGTTCATAGCTACTTGATTACTCCACAGACTTCACTACTCCATCTTGCTTACAATTCAAAGAAGTTATATGAAAGCAAGTTATATGAAAAAATCAAAACTGTAAAATGTATTTAATAGCATATAAAGTATGGATATTCCATTGATATAAAATGTATTGACAGTAAACTTTATTTATTTCAAATTGTGTGTCTTTAATCTTTTCAAAAATAATTTCAAATTCTTAAAGTTAATGCCCATCTTCTAGAAGAAAACTTCTAGTGAGAAATCTCTGAATTCTCAAGAATTTGTTAGTTAATTTAATTGTGTCTTAAGATGCCATTTAAAATCAAAGTATATGGTCTGTAAAATCATTCATTTAAAAAGGATAAATTTTTGTTTAATCATTATGAATATTATTAATAATTGCTATCAGAGACAATCACTATAATCCATAATACTAATACTTCCAGCTACCGTGTGCTTTCCACATGTCTGACTTTGGTGTCTCTAGAAAGCAAGTCTGCACAACATCACTCTGTGTTCATGGAGAAACTGTTAAGTCTATGATTTCTTGACCTGTTGTTTCAAACTAATGATAGCCCTGGTTGTCATGTGTACTTGCTCTCTGTGTGCATCCTAGACACCCAAGCCTCCCCCACTTTCCCTCACAAGGATCCTAGTTTCTGGATTTAAAGACACCATAATCTCATATGATCTCAAGTTTTCTTGGTTATAGTTACAAAGATATTTATTTGTAAACAAAGTTACATTAATAGTAATATGATAAAAAGAGCTTATACTATAATATATAAAATGTAACATACTATAAACAGTGTAGTCAAAAATAAGAAAATTGAAGTGCAATCCTGCTATAAAATATACTTAAATATTGTGGTTAATTTTGTTGTAATATATTGAAAATATAAAGATAATTTTAAAGATATCTCATAATTTTTATTCTAAGTTGTCTACATTAGTATAGAAAACTAGATTATTTTATCACTATAGAAAACTAGATTATTATATCACTAAGTACAGTGCTCATTTATTCATGAAGAATTTTTTGTATAGTTAAATTTTCAACCAAGAGCAACCTTTTTCTTGAGGATGCTACGAGTGATATTACTCCAATGATAAATAGCTCCATCATTTCTGTAGGCCTTTTTTTTTTTTTTTCATATTTCCAGTTTTGATTTCAATAGGAAAACTTTCTAGAAAAGTTATTGCCAAAGTGAGGTAGATAATAGTTTTACAGTTTCCTCTTGTTCTAAACATCAAAGTCTCCTAGCAAGCTATTTTTCCCCTTTGAATGTGGTCCCTCAGGCTCACTGCACAGATCCTCAAAAAGTCTTCCTGTCTTTTACACATCCTCCAAATGAGGGATATGGAAGTCCCAGTGCTCAGTGTCTCTGTCCGTATGTTTATTGGGCAGTTGAATGGGCTCTATTCCAGTATGGACTAGTTTTGCTATTAAAAGGATACTTTTAATATTAAAGGATATATTAAAAGGGATAAATATGTTCAGAGGAAATGTGAGGAGACAGGGAAAATGAACTGTGAATTACAATGCAGATTTTGTCTGAGGTTGCTAGGAACTAGTCAAGAAATGTGGAGCTTTTCTCCCTATCTTCAGAAAAAAAAACAATCTGTTGACTTCTGATGTCAGACTTTTGCTCTGGTGAGTTTACACAATGGGCCACCTAGAGGAGTCCCAGAAAAAGAGATGTACTACCACTCTTGTGAAAGACTCCTATTTAGATGAATCTGTCCAGATCAAGTACAATCATTTGAGTCTTTAAATATACTAGAAATATGCATTACTTAATTTATGTGTCCACACTTAATATATAATTATAAAATTTAAATACCAGTTAATGTTTCTGGTTTCTTCCTAGATAAGCATTTAGGAGACTAATAGATGGGAGATTAGATGCATCTTCACTAAGAATCTTAAGCCCAGACAAAGCCTCTAATGATACTTTCTTTTTCATGACTGCTGACATTTTGGAGGATATTTTTTTAAAAAAGTTACATGCAAACCCATAAAAGTTGACAGAGCGAGTATACAAGGGGAAATGAAACTAACTACATTAAAGTGGATGCATTTTAAAAACATAAAGATGCTTGTTAAGACAACATCTGATTGCCTTAGGATCCTTTTTAAGGATTCATTCATTTGCAGACCACTTCCTTAAGAGCTGAAGTTGTTCTAAAAGCAACTTGATGCTCCCTGGATTTCATTGCCTTGTTCACAGGAAAGCTGCTCTTGAAGTTTCATGTTTCATGTAAGATTTTTTTTCTTACCTAGAGACTGTGGTATAAACATTGGAATAAGAGTAAAAGTTATGTTGTACAATTTTAAGATGGTTATATATATATATATATATATATATTCATATAATATATGAAGTATTTCTTAAGCTTGACTTTATAAAATACTTAGTGTGTTTCATTTTAACAATGGAGTTTTCTCCTAGGGAACTGTAGTTGAAAAGCAGAGGGTCCCAGAACAAGGCCTTGTGTTATCATATTTCACGATAAAAATCCAGCTGTGGTCAAACTCTAGTAATTGCCTTAGGATACAGCTGGGCGTAAGGTCTCATAATTGTTTCCCATAAAGGTTAAATGTAACTATAGAAATGAGGTGAGTGCCTTTTTGTAAAGTACCATTATCTTATTGAAAGATATAGAAAATAGCACAGAATAATAAGATCATCTTAAATACTTTTCCCTTCCAAAAGGGTAGTTTTGAAAAATTTAGTAGCAGGTATTCTATTAATGCCTTATAGAAATTCACTTTTATGAGTAAACTACTTATTTGGCCACTTTCCGAAATGTTTCTCAAGTTAAAAGTCTCTAAATAATAAGCTTTGTTTCCTTCAACTAAGCAACATTACTTCTGTCCTTGAACTTAAATGACAGCGGGGAAGCAATTAAATAAAGTCACTACATAACAAGATATGCTTAAAATTTTCATGTTTTCGTTCTTGCTTACCTGGTCTCTACTCTCTTGTATATAGTTTTTTCCTAATGTTTATTCTTAATTCTTTGATATTTGTTGGGAGAGATATTGGCTTTTGGAAAAAATATTTTTTTAAATGTGATACAACCATTGTAGCAGCTGCTCCTGTGGCTCATTATATTTGCATAACCGTTTGTTTGTCCCTATTGATTGATTGATTGATTGTGTGGAGTGGTATTGAGGTTTACACCTAGGCTCTATGCACTCTAGGTAACCATTCCACCATCTATCTCTATCCTTATCATTCTTCTTATTTTTTTATTGAGGCTTGATATCAGTAGGTTGCCCAGACTGGTCTTGATCCCTTGACTCTGTGTCCACGAAAGGAATGGTGCTTATAATCCTTCTAACACTCAGCCTTATGAGTAGCTGATATTACAAGCTTGTCCCATCAAGCCTGGCTATATATCTGGTTAACTTTCTTATAAATGCCAGCATAAGTCAGCACTTCATCACAAAAGTAGTAGTTATGTATGCTGTTACCCTGAAATGGAGTAAGCGTGTATGTTTCAATGACTATAGAGATCCTAACATTTTACAGAGTCAGAGGTGATGCTATCCAGGTGATATATGTGTGGGGGGGGGAGGGTTTCCTTAGGAAACTCTGGAGTAGTCATCTTCTAGCATGTCTATTGTGTGGTAGTCCCATAAAGATTGTGTTTTTCTTTATGCTGTAGTAATTCTGATAAAAGTGATAATGTGTTTTTGTTTCTGGACCTTGAGTACCACAATACTTGTCACAAATGATTATTGAAAATAAGCGAAAGTGAATTAAAATTAATATGTGTGCAAAGGGATCTGGGAAAGATAAAATCTATGGTTCTTTCACATTATAACTGATACCACTGTCCTGGATTTTGAAAATGTATCACTTAGATCTCATTTCATGGGCCAGATTTATTTGAGTTCCCCAGTGTTGTAACATATAGGTTCACTCTGACCTGTGTTCTTTACTGCTTAAGCTGAGTCTGGACTGATAGGGAGCTAATATTCTTTCTTTTTTAAAAAGCTGTTTATTTATTCCTTTGATAGAGCCTTTGACTTGAGGACTCACATAAAATTCCCGTTGCAGTGCTTTGAGGTTCTTGCTACCAACTGCCTTTCTTCCTTCCTTTCCTTTTATAAGAATGACACTTATCAACCAGTTTATGGTGCTGACAACTACATTTTCCTCTCCATCAGTAGTTACTCAATAAAGCCCTCATACAGAGCTGTAGACTAACTAACAGCTTTTACTGGAGCATCCAATAATTGTATGTTATGTTACATGCCAAAAGGGAATTGAATATGGGATTATAACAAGAGTTTAGTGATGGGGAGAATATACCATTGTACTTAATATAAATGAATATAATGTGTCCTTGCAAAGAGGCAGATAATCAGAGAGAAGGACAATAAGACAACAAAAGCAGACGAAAGGAGGAAACGGACCAGTGAGCAGAGGCTTAGATGATGCAGCCCAGAAAACCTGGAGTTCTGTAGAGCAAGAGAGAGATAGATTCCCCCATAGTACTTGTGGTAGGTGTTATGAAATATAATATGGCAAGAGGGTGCCTGGTGGGCCCATGCCTAGGTATGCCCCTGAGTAATTAAGCCATGCAACAGATCTGGTATAACGGGGTTTGTTTGGGAGAAGAGGGAAGTGAGCATCTGGAGAGGGGGTAGAGGCAGAGGATTAGACATGTTGACAGGCAGACAGATAGGAGCCGAGCCTGGAGGACAGAGAGGAGGAAGGAGCACACAGAAGGACAGAAAGGGGAAGAGAGAACAGGTGGGAACAAGTGGGAATAGAACTAGAGAGAGGGGGAGATGTGGAGAGAGGGAGAAAGGGGGGAGGGGAGAGCTGGAGTGGTGGGAGGAGTCCTTTTAGATGCAGCCCACACCTGATGCACCTGGCAGAGGCAGGTGCTGACCTAAGCCTTGCTAGGTCCCTGGGAGGAACCTAGTGGAATTGCCTGTAGGCTAAAAGTATGGATGGTCTTTGCCATTTTAGGAAGATCTGCTTTAAATTCTGACCTTGGGAATTATACCACAGTAAATTTGTGTTAAGTCCTAAGTTGATCATGGCGATGTGCTCCAGCAACAGCCGTGGGAAATGTGAGCATCACCCACCAATTTTGTTTTGACATCTGCTTCTCTGAGGACTTAAGCTAAACAAATTTCAGATAAAAAAACACTGCAAATGTTGATTTAAGGGATTATTTATAGAAGCATTCTGTTGTGCCACTTTTAAGAGTCTGCAATTTTAAATGAAAAATTTCAGAAGTAATAAAGTTCCAGAGAGAAGATAATCACCACCTTCAAACTGTAGCCTAAATCATTTAGAAATATTATATGTAATATCCATTGTTGAAGAAAGACATTTCAGAGATGCATTCATGGATAAAATATTTAAAAAATCATTGTAAATAATGAATAAGGCTGGTTAGAGATGGAAACAAGAGTCTAAACTATTGTTATCAAATACAGTGTCTAGTTTCATCTATTTCTAGTGGGTTGAAACAAATAAGTAGTATTAAGTATTTCTGCCTAAAAACATTAACTGGTATAGTATGGGGTACTCTCAGCCAATCTTACCTTACATGCTTGAACATGCATAACATAGCTTTGGTCCTGTCTTACAGCATAGTTATTGTTAAGGTTCAGACTTTCTCTCCACATAGCTGTATATAGTCTTGAGAACACATTCTTCACAAATAGTTTTGTTAGCAGCCACATTCAAGATAAGTTTGTCTATTAGCTTCTTGGATTCCTTAGAGACTTAAGAATCAAGTTTTCAGTTAAACTCAAAGGGGAAAAACTGTAAAACACATTATCCTTCTAGCTTTTGTCTTTGTGTGAATGTGGCATATCTTAGCCTGTTATCCATTCTGCTTTGACTGCATGTATTCCATTGCATTCTGTGAAGTGTACCTGCTTCTCTGGTAGTCTGAATTGAATTAACTAATCATTAATGGTTCTTATTGTTAAAGAAATTTCAATTTAAATTGGTGGGGATTAAGAAGATTAGCCTTTTCTCTAAATAAAAAGAAATGCCAACAAAACTATAATTACCTATTACAGTGAGAGTATTTGTGAAGCTCCTAGCTTAGTTTTGCAAATGAAGTAAAGTTCCATTTTCCAAATGGCATTTTGGAATCCTTAGCATTAAATTTCACATGTGCCAATGTAGTCTTTAACACAAAGGGATTTAGAAAGAAAATACCATGGACAGATAGATTTAAATCTATGTCATAGCTAACGTCATTATTTTCTGATTTTATATTCTAAAAAGCAACATTTTCGAGAATTTATGTTAAATGCAGAGAAAAACGATAGCTGTCACCTTAGATTATTTCACAGCTGAAGGGAACTGAGTAGTTGAATAAACCAACTGATAGAACATTATTATGTTCAAGAAGTTTAGAAGATTATGCCAAGTCCAGCCTCTAGGTGGGGTAGGAAATTCATCTTGACAGAGGTGTGCCTCAGCTGAGATGAGGAGTCAGTTAACTGAGTAAGAGAAGGAAAGAAGGGAAAGAGAGGGGAGGGGGAGGGGACTGGAATAGAGACTCTGCCAATTCTGTACTTGGAAAGTAGTTTGGATTGCGATTGCTGATAGCAAAGGTGCTTTTAAGGCAGTTACATGAGGTGGGAATTAAATAATAGGCAAAAGAATTGAGTTCAATCAGTACCATTTGAGGCTACTTTCTTTCCCTTCAGTCACAAACAGTACCTGTCATTTCGTATTATTTATTTCCTTTTTTTTTCTTGTGCCATGATGTTACATTCTTTTACTTCTTCTTCTTCTTCTTTTTTTCCCCTGTAAATGGAAGACAATAATTTGTTTCAGATTTAGTTTGTGATTTTTGGCTTTCCTTTTAAGGTATGGCTCTACAATGTATTTTTCTTTGAGTCTTGGAGACTAACTTTTGATGTGTTTCCTTCTCCAATGTGCTTTACTGGCTCTGTCCACTTTTGTACTTTCTCAGACCTGACAACACAGTGTGGATATTCGCTGTCAAGGAAAAATAAAGAGTGGGAGAAGTCTGAGAAACTGGGTTGTCGTGATTACATTTACAAGAGATTATAATAGGATATTTAATTTGGGGACATTTCCCCTGATAGTGAAATTTGTTACAGTTGGGTTTGATGGAGCTAGAATAGAAGAACATGGGACAGGGAGGATAGCAGGGACACAAGAAGGGTAGAAATAAGGGGGGAGGGGGAAGCAAGGAGACCACAGATGTACAGATGGAACCAGTGTTGTTCTTGGCAATTTGTATGTTTCTGAGTGTTTGAATAGTTGCTAAAAAGATTCCAACTGAACTACAAAACAGAATATGGAAAAAATATAGCATTAAGCTACTAAAACAATATAGAAGTGGTTATAATATGGATTTTGGTGTTGAAGTGCTGGTGATAGACAATCTCCTGAATAATGCTAAGAAAGTTCATAGTAGACATACATCAGGGAGTGTGTGCCAGGCACCATTCTAACTGTCTTACATGGCTACACAGTCACTAGCTACTCACGAATTAGTTTGTTCTTTTGATCACTCCTATCTAACATATCAGGAAACTTAGACCCTCACCAACTTGACTAATTTATTGATGAATATCGATGGTCTGATACCAAAGCCCATCCTACAGTGCCCGTTTTCTTTCCTGATACACTATTTGCAAGACGAGCAGAATAAAAAAGAAAAAAAAATGCATTCTGCTCTGTCTGAAATGAGACTATTATTTGTCAGTGGATGAGGAATTGACTGCACGTGAACATCAAAGGGAAACAGAGCGAAAGAAGTCACAGTGTTTTTTAGAAATAAGTGAAAGAGGGTATTGCAAGGAAAAGGTAACAATAAGCAAGTTCTTTGCTCTTTGTGGCTCTCTGCAGACACCGAACTGTCACCATGAGTCACTTCTACCAGTTCTGTATTTAATACTTGACTGTATTGTATGCTATCCTGGCTCATTGTTTGACAGTGGTATGTTGGAGTTGTTAATCTCATTGTGATAATCACTATAAACCTATGTAGGATAGTATATTGTATCAGAGAATAATACTATAGGCTCATTTGTTCTGAGGAAATCAATTAAACATAGAAAAAATCAAAATAAACAATATGCTGCTAGTGAGATGGCTCAGCAGGTATAGGCCCTTGTCACCAAACCGGAGGGGCTGAGTTTGATCTCTAAAACCCACTTGGTGGAAGAAGAGAGTCTCAGAACTGTTCTCTTACTTACACATGTTAACTGTAGTACATGTGAATCCACACAGATATCCATATACACAAAATAAATATATTAATATAATAATAACGAAATGAATTCCTTTTCAGTGTTTGAAACTCAGATCTGTATTTTGTGAAACAGAATATTCACATATAAATGTAGCCAATGTTTATATGTGTATATATATGCATGTGTGATATACATGTGTATGTATGTTTGCATGTGGCCATATGTGTGCCTATATGTAGAGGACAGAGGTTGACATAGAGTGTCTGCCTAAGTTTTTCACCACTTTCTTTTTGAGATATGTCTTTCACTTGAACTGGAGTTCTCTGTCTCTAATATTTAGTGCAAAGCCATCCTATCACACTTGGCTTTTTACATTGTTGCTGGAGGAAGGACCTGACCAACTGAGTCACCTTTCTGGTCTGCAAATATTTTATAAAGCTGTATATCATTCTTAAATGGCACACAATTTATAATTAATAAAGTTTAGAAATAATTTCTTATACATATATAAAAGCTTGTTACTATAATTTTTACAAACCTATAAAATTTTACTACATAAAACATGTTGAAATATCTGTTTTTTTGCCTTGGGCTTTAGGGAGATTTTATATTTAAATATAATATATGTGTGTGTGTGTGTGTGTGTGTGTGTAATTTCAGGTAATCAACCAACATATAAGGGGTTTTAATTACTTTAGTAAATGAAGAGACTACAAATAATTTGACATGTCTGCACAAAGCTGAAACTTTCAGGATCCAAGAAGGTTCCTTTCTGGGTTTATAAAAGCAGTCAACTACTGCTGTGGAGAGGAATTACCTGACCATGGAGCTGCCTGCCAGGTGTACAGAGAGCTCCAGGGTTGCAATGTTCATGAGTTGCCATTGTGTTGGGTGAGGTTTAAATGATGAGTCATTCTGACTCTTCTATATAACTCCATCACCAGATTCCTGTTACTGGTTCACCAAGGTAGACTGTTGTATAGTCACTACTTTGGTTTTCTGTGGGCTTTATTTCTCGACATGTATTTTCTGGCTCAAGAAAATGCCTCACACACAGTAGATACATAGGCTGTTCTTTGCCCCATTTCTCCCGTCTTCATGCATGCACCTGCACAGTGATCTGCACAACCATGAATATAACACACAGAGAACTCTCCTTCATGTGTATCCATAAAAAGAAAGGTAAGACATGTATTTTTAAAATAGAAAATGAAATGTATAATAGCACCTAAAAGGAAAAAATGGTAAGACAGTCTGTAGCATTAAAGTAGCATGTATTTTTAGATGCATTTTTATCTTATATATCTTTTACCCTAAGTTTGCATTCTAGAATTCACTTTTGTTTTCTTGCAGCACTGAGTATTGAACCTCAGGGCTTGCTTATGTTGGGTTAGTGTTCCCAGAATTTTCTTTCAATAAGCATATATGAACATATATAATCATTCTAATGCCCATAAATATTTATTTTACTAGTTGCTTTTATATGTCCTTTTACTCTCTTTCTCTCATATGACTTTATTCTCCTGCATTTGCACATGTTTGAGACAGCCATTGACATTCTTCTTGTGGGAAAGTGTGAAGAATGAGAGGAAGGTTTGGCAGTTGTATCTGGTGACAGAATTCATCATGCAGATGGTTCTTGCAGCAGTCCTGGAAGAGTAGAGTGCCGGAAACAACACACTGAATGTCTTAGAACATCTTTGTTAACTAAGGTAAAGGTAAAAGTTTGAGCCATCTGAAACATAAGCAAAAATACCTTAGGGAAAAGCCCAACTGACCAACTTTGGTAGCCAGGTTGGTTGGGAGGGCATAGACTGTGAATTGTAGCCTGTGGGTATGTAGGGTTTGTGACAGCCAGCATTGTCCATACTCACAGACTTATCCTTTGCGAGAAATATGATAAGGAAACATAAATCTAGTTCCATCCTTCAGTATGGTGGAGGGTCTTAAAGCTCAAGGCATACACATTATGCTTCTTTTTATTTCTGATTCCTATTATGAAACCAAATGATGGGAATAACTGAAACTGGTTATCAGAACAACCTACTTAAGTAAAATGGCAACGTAAAGATAACAAACCAGTAGGGCTCTAATTTACAGAGGAAAATCATTAAAATCTAATCAAACTAGAATTTCAGAAAAATGTTAGTTAACATTTTAGTATAAATTTATTCTATATATTGTTTCTTGAATTTTATCTGGCAAATAGAATACTGGATTTCTTCACACCATTGATAATATTAAATTCTTTAGCACCACTGTGTATATGTGTGTGTGTGTGTGTGTGTGTGTGTGTGTCTGTGTGTGTGTGTTTGTGTGTGTATATCCATACACTCTTTGACTTAATTAAGTGTCCAGTTTGTTTGCTTTCTTAATCAAAACCATTCAGTAGTTCGACTGTAGCCAAGATGTGCAATTTGATTATTGTCAACAGAAATTCCATTGAAACTGTTTTCTGTCTTTTTTCCTTCATAATATCAGGTATAATAACACTCTGAAGCTGTGCCAAAGAAAACTATAAAATCTCCAGTTTTGAGGACAATGTAAATTGACATCTCATTGCAGCTTTCCTGGAATCTGAGGGCTCACACTGAATGTGAAAACCGGATCTCAGTAGCAAGACTGCTGTCCTGCATTATCCTCCTTGAGCTGACAAAGGCAGAGATTTCCAACTGCAGTTACCATCCTTTATTTCTGCCTTTGTTCATTTCTCCCTTCTCAAAACTAAGCACCGACTCCCATTATTTTTACCATTTATCTTGAAAGCTGAAATGAATAGGGACATATTTTTCTCACACCTGAAATGAACATAGGATTTTCTCTGTAGGATGCTGAAATATGTAATTACTTCCTGCCGACTCCATTGATATTTGAAACTTTAGCTTTAGGAATCTAGATTTTATATTCTTGTTTACATTTAAAAATTTTAGTTACAAAAGAAAGCTTGAATACACATGGATAACAATGATGGATAAAAAATCAGAATGACAGAAAATGGTGCATGAGTTTTTATTAATGAGCTTTCCACATCTTGTCATATCCCGGAAAGAGCTATTTCCTTAACATGTTCACATACAAAGACAGAATGCACATGAGATGCTCTCTTTAGTTTTATGTTTCTCTCTTTAATATTATTAGGCAGTTCATGTGTGATATTTTCTGATGTATTGCTAGTTTAATTTAGAAATTTATTTGTTCATAGGACTTTAACCTCATTTTTATTACAAGGTAGCAATTTGACACATTTTCTTTCTACTAGGATGTATTAGGTTGTATGCTATTAACCCGATATTATGGCTACGACTTACTGTTATAAATGTTAGTAAATATTTATTGAGCTCTTGAATTTCTGTGTTACACTGCTTTAATTTTGCATTAAATCAAGAGTGTCACTGCATAATTTTGAGTTGGATTATTCAACTAGGTTTATACATGTATGAATTTACCACTGAATCAAACCAAATTAGAGAATCTCACTGAACTGACATTTTGTGATTATAGGTATGACTTAATAATTTCATATAGGCTGACATTTAAAAATAACACCCGTATCTAATGAACTTTTTATTTTTAAATAAAATGTTTACTTTTAAAACAATTATTACCACTTGAAATATGCTTTTATCCCTGAGATTTTTCTTATATAATTCACTTTTTTTCCAGTTTGATACTGTATTCTTTTACTGACCATTAATAAGAGTAAAAATGAGAAGAAGGTGGCTTAATGATACTATGTATATAGAGAGGAAGAAATGATTCATGAAGATAAAATTCTGTCAAGAACCTTCCTTTTTGTGTCTTGGTACAAGAATGATGTTTTTGTTTATATGCCTGGAGACAAGCGATTTGATCCTTAGCATTATGTATCAAGTATTAGTGACCTCGTTTGGCAACAAGGATGGATGCTGGTATAGGAAGCTTTAGAATAGGAAAACATGTGGTTTTCTTTCTAGAATACAAGACAGACAATAAACACAAGGGCATAGTGGACCAAGAACATGCATGTAGACATAGAAAACATTTTAGTATATAAGAGATTTTATATACCAGAATATAAACTAGTTTAAATGTGTAAGTAGATAAGGAAATAGAGTGATGTTATCATATTTTTGACTATTAGTTTCCCTTTAAGATTAAATATACTTACATTGCTTTCCCCCTCCCCCTCCCCCTCCTCTTTGATTTCTCCCATGTCTCCCACCCATTCAGGCTTCTTCTACAAGTCATGCCTCTTTTACTTTGTTATGTTAAACCCCTCACCTCCCATAGATAACTATATAAATACTATCTTCTGAGTTTGATTAGTATTACTTGTATGAATATGTTTTTAGGACTGATTGCTTGATATAGGATAGCCACTTAGGGGCTTGTGTGTAGGGAAGAGTAATTAATTCTTCCTATCTCAGATGTTCTTAATTGTCTGTTGTTCTTTGTCTAGGGATAGTCCTGTCAAACTTTGCCCATCTACAGTGGCATGTGACTTGGTGTTGTCATTGTCAGATTTTATTAAAACAGCCATATTGTTAAGATTTCCTTGATGTATTTTCCTTGCCATACCTAGAAGACACTATCTCACAGTGGAATTCCTTGTCTTCTGGCTCTTGGAATATTTACTTTCCCTCTTCTGAGATGTATGCTGAGGTTTAGGGGCTCTATTACAGATGTACCAATTGGGGCTGGTTTTCTCACAGTAAGTAGTTCCCTGACTTTTGACAAGTTGTAGATTTGTGTAATGCTCTCCATGTGCTGCAACTAGGGCTTTTTTTTTTTTTTTTTTTTTTTTTTTTTCCTGAGAGAGAGACATACTCTTTAACTGTGGGTATAAGGCTAGGTATGTAGTACACTGGGCAATATATATTTTCCTCTATGATAGATAACCTCACAAGCCATGGGTGGATGGCTATGTTTATACTATCAACCACAATTTCTCTCTTGGTGAGCAGATCTTAAGTTTAATTAGATTGCTGTTGGCTAATACCAAGATATAGGTGCCACTGCTGAGCTAAAGGATAGATTGCCATTTTGGTGATTGTTTTAATTCCTAGCCACCACAGCTGAGTAGGACTAGGGATTACCCCCACTCCCCCAGCAATTTGCAATAATAACTTAAATTGTTCTGGGGGCCTCTGGGACTCCTCTGACCAACAACTCAAAAGAAAGTTTCTCATGTCTAGTATTGGAGTTTTTGGTTAGTCTGTTGCTTTTGGGGGTGGCATTATCATCTTAAAAGGCACAACACTTCGTGTGTGTAAATTTATATGTGTTATATGTAGTTTTAGGTATATAAAATAATATCACTCTATGGCAAATAATATTACTCTATGGTAATTTAAAAAGGTTTTAGTGTTTATTCTTTCTCCCTCTTCTTCCATATTTTCCTCTGCCCACACCTCCACAATTAAAGCACTCCTTTAATTCTGATGTAAAAACTATGGCAACAATTCAGGTCTGAGTAGATTCATGTTTTAAAGTTGTAAGGGGATATTTCATTCTAAAGATATAAACAGAAATGAATAATTTCTGTTAGAATAGAATAGGAATAATTTTATTATGATTATCTAAATTATCACGTTTTATATTTTGACTGTATATGAGTTTCATTTTCAATTATATCCCTTACCAATGCTACTCAAGAAAAGGAAGTTGAAAAGGAAAAACATGCAAAGAAAAGATACCTGGGATGGAGTTTCCTTTATTTCCCATCTCTCTGCTTTCGTTTCTTAATTCCTTTCTTCTTTAGAAAAGGAAAAAAAAATAGAAATAGGAATAATATTCTGTAGTATTATTTTATTCCTCATTTTTTGCTCCTATTTGATAAAAACCTACTTCTGTCAATTTACATATGATGAATTATGTAGCACTCATAATGCTTAGAAATATCTGGAGCTAGAGAGATGTCACAACAGTACACTAAGAAATGTACTAATCTTGCAGAGAACCTGAGTTTAGTTTCCAATAATAGTGGGCAACTTACAACCACCTGTGACTCCAGCTCTAGAGAACCTAACACCCTGGTATGGTCTCTCAGAAGCATTGTAGAAATCCTCATATATTCATAATTAAAAATAAATTTTATAGGAACCATTTGAGTTAATCACAGGTAGTTATACACCATAAAACTATAGAGTAAGTGTAGTTTTTTTTTTTTTTTTTTTTTTTTTACATGAGAATATTATGTTTGTTTCCAAGAATTAGGTGCCTGGTTTGGTTCTGATAATGTGTTATGGGCTTAGTGAAATATGAGAGAGGGTATGTACTTAATAGTGGCTCTGTACTGAAGGTTCAATGGTCTTATCTTCTATAAATTCTTTTCACTGTATGTAGTCATGTGTGGAGGGTTCAATCAAAGACAAGACAATTAGGCATCAAATATAATCATCTTTGAGAAAATATCGTGTATATTTGTACAATGAAGGGCAAGCTACATAAATGGCAACAATTAGTTGAAAATTTGAAAGTCAGAGATGTAGCACGTGATAGAAATGTATAAGTGTAATGCAAATTTTTATGATACTGGAAGAAAGGTTGGTAAAGCTTATATCTTGCTAGGAAAGCTATCAAAACTGAAAACTTCTAAATGTATTACAAGCTAATTAGGAAAGAACAAATATAGCAGGCATTTGATGAAACTGATTTAACTGAGTAAATAATTCTCTCAGATAATAATGTCATTGCAAGAGGAAGGCATGTTGAGAGTTAGCTCATGGGTAATGCATTCCACTTTATGAAGAATGATACTGAGAAAAGATTCAATCTCCACTGAAAATAGATTTCAAAGAATTATGTGTAACAGTGTAGATTCTTAAAGATTTTTTATTAACTAATTAGAAGACTCAGCACAGGCATGCCTGTATGTAGAGATGTTATATGAACAGTCAAAAAATATAACTATATCGGGCTGGTAGATTTACATCAGTTGGATTTCTTACTGTAGGCTAAGAACAGTCAGAAGAACTATAGTGCTCTCTGTGGGTTCATTTAAGAAACTAAAGATGAACTTGGTAAACAGCTTTCAGTTTTGATGGGCTAGGAAAAAAAAACGGTTCAGATTTTTTGTTTTTATTGGATGAAACATGTAAACATTCTGTAGGAGATGTTAAAGGATGGACTTGGTAAAGGCAATTTCTTCTTTCTTTTAAAGTCATGGATCTTGTTAAAATGATATTCTGAACTAAAGTAATATAGTTCCCTCACTTTGAAATCCTTACTAAAATAACCAACCTGATATTACAGGAAAGAACTCTGTCATAGCTTGACATTAATGTGAGGCACCATCATTAGGGAATTCTTCGATATGGAGAGCAAGAGGGACTTTGATGAGGGACAGATGCCTAATTGACCATATATAAAAGACGCTTCTCTTTAGGCAGCACCCAAGAGTAAACCTGGCTGGATAGACAACTAGGCAAATGAGTGCAGGTGGACAGAGGTCAAAGTACATATAACGGTAATTATTCTTCTTACTAAGAAGTGTGCTCATGCAGTAATTGATAAGCTTAAAGACAGAGCCAAGCTGGCTGAGTAAAGAGTCAAGCTAGGGCACCTAGATTAGCTGAGCTGAAATGATTTTAGCTCCCCTCCCTGCCACTCTTGCAACTTCAGATAGGTAGGTTTAAATGCTTGTACTCTACATTTTTTTCTGCTATGATTCTATCATGACCTGGAGTCTTTGATAAGAGACTATATTATGAGAAAAAATACTTTTGTGTGTTAAAGAGATTAAAATAATAATAATAATAATAATAATAATATCAGCATTCATAAACCATCAAAGAGTGAGCAGTGAGGAATAGTGTGCAGTATGTGGAAATAATGATCATTTCAAAATATTGAAAAGCTTTAAAAAGTAATTTATTCTGTATTATGGGAATTTAGAAGAAGAGGCAGCTTCTGTATGACTGCTGATGTTATTTCTTTCTCTTGGGAACAATAAAACAATTCCATTTAAATTCTAAAAACTTTACATAAACTTCCACAGAACTAGAGAGGACTAAAACAAAGATGATTCCCCCCTTTACTTAACATCAGCAAATCTTCGTTACAGGTTTTAGAGACTAAACACTCACTCAGAACACAGTTCCCTAAATAAAATTGCTCCACAACGTGTAATGGCATGATTCTTAAACCTTTGCTATGTGGAGCCAGTGCTGTCATCTTTAAAAGGGACAATGATCTTGAAATGATTAAGTTATCAAGGAGAACACAAGGTCTTCTCTGAAAAACTGCTAAATGATACAAGATGCAGCCAGTAACCAACAGATTGTCCCTGGTATCCAGGACTCTGGGATAGTAGATAAAGCAGAACTAAGGATGAGGTGACATTCTGCATTTATTCTTGAAGAAATGATTGTGAATTAGGCCAGGTTTAAAGTCAGGTGGCTTGGAAGCTTTGATTATTGCAGAAGTTAGAGTTGCCAAGCTTAAAAGCGGCTGCTGTGAGAATATTCTGATAAGTGCAGATTCATCCTATGAATGAAGAGCAAGCCTTATTTACTATCTCTTCACTTTTTTATGCCACTTTCAAGGGTTTTAAAAAAGTAGATCCAGCCAGAGCAATCATTTTCTTTCAATGGGGAGTAGGTCCTTGGGAGATTATGAAAAACCTCCAGAATGATCAAGCATTACTTTGCAGGAATATTTTAAAGGACATTTACATGTCAGGGAGCAACTAGAAAAAAAATTAAGCTCTCTTTAAGCCTTGGAAATGTGGGCATCTCACATATCTAGATGTGTTATTGTAATAGTGGCACAAATCTTGTTGGTGTAACCCATCAAAATCTGATTTGATTTGTAGCCCATCTATGAGATATCACCCACACTTGAAACAGCTCAGGTGGCACAGAACCAGAGACTAGATAGGGCATGGACCTAGGGGAAAACCAAATATTACTGTTTTCCCTAAAGCTACCTAGCAACAAAATGACTCCTGAGGATATTTTGCTATACTCAGAACAGCCATCATCGGAGAACTTTTCTTCTGTGGTAGATGGAAGTAAATACCAAGAGCTCAACAATATTCTCAGAGTGAAAGACCTTGGGACATTCTTTCCTAAATGGAATGTTTCCATCCGATCTCTCTCCTCAGAACTTTGTGGAAGAAGAGACCAAAAGAAGCCAGAGAGGTTGAAGGACACTAAAGAAGAAAATCCTTAACACAGCAGCCGATGCACATGTGAACTCATGGATTTTGTGGCAGCATGCACAGGGCTTGCTGTGTATGCAGCTGTACCAGAGTAGGTTCACCTGCTTGTAGGAGGAGTGGTCACAAGCCTCATCCGTATCCCAGAAACTATACTGAGTTGATACTGCTTGCAAATAAATTGTGTCCCTCTAATGCAGTCTTACTAGGGATGCAAATCACTGGTAAGGCCAGAACTCATGGCCAGCAATAGATGACCACACAAAATGAACTCATTTACATCTTCAAAGGTTCTGACAGGTTTGACAGGGCTTTTAATAAAACCTTACCAGGCTCCTTGGGTATATATTATGGC
Organism: Uromys caudimaculatus; assembly: GCA_028551405.1. Classification (NCBI taxonomy): domain Eukaryota; kingdom Metazoa; phylum Chordata; class Mammalia; order Rodentia; family Muridae; genus Uromys; species Uromys caudimaculatus. Next base: position 46,493,157 of record CM052711.1, read on the forward strand.
TACTGTTTTTATATTTTTAGGAGATTCCTGTGTGAATGAACATGTGTGTCTCTATGTCTATATGTGTATCTCATGTTTTCTTGGGCTTTTTTTCTGCTTATTTGTTTTGTAGTATTCCAGTTTGTTTTTGCTTATCTTATTTTAGTACTGTTCTTGAGGTGCCTGTTTGTTTTGTAAAAAATGACAGAAGGGTATGGATACTCTTGGAAAGGATGAGAGCATCCTAAGAGTAGCAGGGGGAGGGGAACTCATAATTAGAATACATTGTATGAAAAAATTATTTTTAATAAAATAAAGGAAAAAGAACAATAAAAGAGAGGACAAAGACAATGACATTTAAAAAATTTAAACAGGAATTTAGGCAATATAGTGTCCTAACCAGATCGTGCGAGTGTTGCTCTTCAATATTTGTTCAGACTCATCTTTTATATGTTTAGTAATGCTTTCATAACTAATTTCCACAAACTGTATGGCTCAAAACAGACATTTCTTCTCACCGAGTTCTAGAGCCAAAAATCTGCAATGAAGGTGTTGGGGCGGTTGGGTCCCTCTGGCAGCTCAGCAGGAGAAAGAAACATGTTTATGATTGTGTGAAAGGGTGGAAATTATACTTTATTAGATTCTAGAGGATTCTATACATAAATTAATTGGTAAGAGGCACTGGTTTTATTGATTATTTTATTTATTTGCATTTCAAATGTTGTGCCCTTCCCCGTCTCCCCTCTGCAAACCTCCCATCACATCCCACTCCACTTTGCCTCTAAGAGGGTGCTCCTCCACCCATCCACCCACTCCTGCCTCATCCCTCTAGCATCCCCCTTCGCTGAGACAACAAGGCTCCACAGGACCAAGTGCCTCCCCTCCCATCAATGTCAGATAAGGCACTACTCTTTTACATATGTAGCGGGAGCCATGGACCCACCCATGTATACTCTTTGGTTGGTGGTTTAGTCCCTGGGAGCTCTGGGTGGTTCAGTTAGTTGATACTGTTTTTCCTATGGGGTTACAATCCCCTTCATCTCCTTTAGTCCTTTCCTATCTCTTCAATTAGGGTCCTCGGGCTCAGTCCCATGGTTAGCTGTGAGTGTCTGCATCTGTCTTAAGTGCTGGCAAAGCCTCTCAGAGGACAGCGTAAGGGGCATTTTTAAACCCACTAAATCTTTCATTGCACAGTTGGAGAATGTGTGTCAGAGAGGGTGTGTTAGTGTGGAGTTCTGTTTTGAGTTTTTGTTGTTGTTGTTGTTTCTCTTTTGGGAAGTAGGATTATTAACTATAAAGTCCAAGATGATGGCAATTTCAATACAGCAACCACAATACTGTAAAGAAACATATGTAAATAGACAAAGGTAGACTGGCAAGGTATGTTATGGTTGAAGTTTGTGTGGCACCCATCTGCTACTAAGAAATTTAGCATCAGATTTTATATGATGGGCTGCAGAGTCCACTTTGATGCTAAAATAATTGTATTTTAGGCTTTTCTTTGGACCATCAATAATACGGCTAGCCGAATTCCATGTTCTTCCTCAAAATTTTCTAACAACGTCATGTTTACATAGACTTATTAATCATTTTTCTTTCTACTTTGTACTTGCCTTTTATAAATTTTGATAGTGTGTCAATAAAGATTCTTCATGTGCATTTATCTCAGATAGGCTATTTAAAATTGTTTACTCTATTTACTGCTGTGAAATTGTTCTTATCTATTTACTATATTTTTTTCTTACATATGTTTAGTAAAGTTTTATATGTGAATTTTTTATATTTCCCTGTGTGAGTTCAATCTGCCATTTCGTGGATGCACAGGGCTGAGGACTACCCTGGATTTCAGTCCACACCGTCCACCTTATTTTCAGACAGGATTTCTTATTCACTGCTCTCTATGTTCAGATAGCTTCCTGCTTGCACCTCACAGTAGAAGGATAATCTTCAAAGATATTTATTACTATATCAGTACCTATAGACTAAGACAGAGACAGCTGTGCAAAGAATTAGATAAGAAAACCACCACCCTGAAGTGGCTTTCTCTCTGCCCCATGGTACAGTTTCCTAAGGTAGATCCAGAGATGTCCAGGCAAAATTTATATATTATGCTTAAAAGTAGAAAGCTCCTTTTATTTACATGTAACCTCACTCCGAACTAAGACTTCTTTGCCTCAAGTGAATCATATGCTTAATAAGGTGAGAAATATGCATTTGAAAATGAAGAATAATTTGCATTAAAATAAAATGAAGCTTGTAATGTTCAATTGCCTATAATCTCACTAAGCCATTCTAAAATGTTCTTTTCTTGAGTTTCAACAATTCACGGCATGGCTGCATTAGGCAGCACACTTCAGATGGAGAAAGGAGGAGCTTAGAAACACCCAGAAAGAGGTTTTATTTAAATGCAATGAAGATACAAAGAAGATTAATGAGTAGAAAATAATATTCATTGAAATTAAGTTTTTTTCTTAATTATATATTCTCCATATCATGTGTCTGGCACAGAAGTTCACTATGGTTTCTAGTTTCTTCTGTGTTTCAATCTTTCTGACACAGCTACTTAGAAAATAAATTAGGAATTGTGGTAGCTGTGAGGGGGGTTATAAGAAGGATCTGTCCAGCATTTGTCATTGAGAAATTTTATTCTTTTGACAAGATGGTGAAATGAAGGTTGTAAGATGATAACACCACTTAAAATATACAAATTATTAATGGCTACATGTTAGATTAATGTTTGTTGTCTTCTTCTCATGTCTGAGGACTTTAAACATTTGATGATTTTTAAGGTAGTAGAATACTAATTTTTGAGCACTGGGACTTTTATTTTAATGCATGTATAATGAGTTTCTGCTGTGTTCTAATCACTTCTGCCCATGTCTCAAGTTTTTATATGTCCAGAACAAATGTATGATGAAATTTGCTATGAAGAACATGTGTAATATGTAGAGAATAATTCTTACAGATGATACCGCAAGGAATAAGTAAATCAATGCATATTAAATAGTGTCAATCTGGCATGCACAGACATTGTGGTTTCATTCTCTGATGACAGTTTCATATTGAGGTGGCATCATGAACTCGTCTGCTTATGCAATGTATCAGTGCCTTTGACATGGCCTTTGGATTTGTCAGCTACTTTTCTGTTATCAGAGAGAAGTACTTTAGGTCCAGAAACACTAATATTAAGAAGTACTATTTTATTTACTCCAGTGCTTTATAAGAATAAGCATATTAATTTGTGCTATCTTAGCTCTGTCCTCTGGTATAAATTATTGTGGTATCATTTCTTAGAGAAAGAAGTGTATAACATCAGTGTAAGCAATTATGAGTCAAATGTATTCTGGCAGTAGTTTTGAAAAACTAAATGAATAATCATGATAGCAACTTATAAAATGAACTCAGAGCCTCTTACCTCTGTTGTGTATCAATTGAATTACAAATGAAGAGGTTACAAACAGAAAATTCATGACATTTACGAAGGATAATAAGTTTAAAATATTTATAGGCAAGATCAACTGTATTATAAATGCTACCTAACCTATTTTTATAAAGCAAAATTTTAAGTGCATACATAAATTATACACATAGATACAGTTATTGTTGAGGATAGAGCAAAATACATCTGTTTATTAGCAGGTGTGAATGATTATTTATAAAGGAATCACTCTTTCACAGTGAAAGGTTGGTGTAAGGAAGCTGAATATTTCTTTGAGGTCAATCCAAATATGGATAACTGCTGGGTGTCACATAGCAGAAACAAGAGGCATCTGGTTGTTAAGCATTTGGTGGCAAACTAGCTCATGTTAAGATATGATATATGCGGAAAACTCAACTTTTATATATAATATTAAAAATAATGTAGAACATTTGATTTATAATGTTTTAATTGACTTATCATTTTAGTATATTCGATTTTATTTGTGGCTAAAATTAGCATCTGTGTGTGTGTGTGTGTGTGTGTGTGTGTGTGTGTGTGTGTGTGCATGCGCATATGTGTACAGGTGTATGGTATGTACAAGCCAGAAGCTAACATTGGTCTCCTTCTTTCTCTTACTTCCTTATTTCTTTGGGTTCAAGATTTCTCACTAACCAAGGAGTTCAGGAATCAGCTATACTGGCAGTCTAGCAAAGCGTTGGTCTGTATTCCTGTTTCAGTCTTTCCAGGGCTGGGTTTATAGGCACACATGCCATGCCAGGGTATTTTGCCTGGATGCAAGGGAACAAATCAAATGAAGGTTCTCATTAGTCATAGCTAATATTAGTCAGCACTTTAAAGACTGAACCATCTTTCTAAGCCACAGTTTTTATAATCTTTTTCATTGTGGCTGCTAGAACTTGTAAAATCATGTGACTCGCTTATGTTTTTTTTGTGGACATTGTTAGACTAGTCTCTGGCAATTTTGTTTGTCATGAGCTCCCTTCTTTGGTTTCTACATTTGGACCATGAGCGGCTCTGTTTGATCTCTAAGGTATCTTCACCTCCAAATTGTGCTATGAGTCAGCTGTGAATTGAACTTAATGCCCCAGAACTAAGACTTATACGGAGTCACTGACAAGATATTTTACTCCACAAGTTCTCTGGCTTTTGCTCTGAAGTAATTTGCCTAAACGAAAAACCTTTTAGTCAAGCTGATATATGTCAAAAGAACTGGTTCAAAAATAGTTTCATAACATGCTACATATAGATTAATATTATTCTGATACCTTCAGATTTTCTACTACTGGCAGAATTTCCTACTTTATCCTTACTATCTCTGAGGATTAACATTGGGTGGCAAATATTACAATAACAATTAATTTAAAACTATCTTATGTATTTGCTCTTTGAGCCATTAATAAGAAACATTACTTTCTTTGTAGGCCAATCTAAGAATAAACTCGTGGTATAATTATCTTGTGAACCAAAGGCCTCTTTGTAATTACTCATAGATTTCAGTTAACAATGATCTGTGATTAAGACATACCCTGAATGCTTAATAGTCTTTATGCATGGAAAGAGGAGAAAAAAAAGATCACCAAAAGATTCTATTACCTCTGGCTATAAAATTTGGAGAGAGAGTTAATAGATTTCTTAAGTGAATAATAATAAAACGAATATTACATAGCCTAGGCTCATGGCTCCATAATGTGAATTCTACTGCTTATTCAGTGTCATTTTTTGAGAGGGAAAAGTCTAGAAGATAAATTGGAACAATTAGGTGGATAAAGTATTTGGATGAAAAATGTTTCTATTAAGTTTCCCTCTAACCCTACTTTTTAAACTTTAAATCTTTTGCCTTTAGTGAAAAATGAATTTGTTCCCTCATGCTTCTCTGGATCTCATGGAAAACAGTGCATGTACATTGGAATCATGTGGGTCTGATGAGGCCAATCTGGGGCTTAAAAACACTGAAGGGCAAGAATGCTTTCACATCATGATGAAGGTTTTCTCAATAAAGTTCAAGCAGTTGCATCCAGTGCAGTAAGAAGGCTTGAGGACACTCTATTTTAAAAATGTCTATTAAAGAATGGTTTTGCCATAAATACTTGTGAGAAGGAGGGGAAGGGGACAGGTATAACTTAGGGAGAAGCCCAATCAAAAATGGTACCACTGGTAACATTCTGAGATGGCCCAGGGAGCACTCCTAACTCAATCTTTTGGAAATAGCTAGTCTTAGTTGGATCTTTAAACTGCATATGTCAAGTGCATAGTAGATATGGGTGGATGGGAAGGCATGACTTTTGGTGAGATGGATTTTTTTCAGCAGTAATGGTCACCACTCATGTCTCCTCAGAAAGGCTTGGCATTCATCACCATATCCATCACAGATAAATTTGCAAAGTATGCAACAAAAGCTGTAACACCTAAATTTTGATGAGGTTTATGGATTCATTCACACAATGTATCAAGCATTCTTCCTTTCCAGGAAACCTAGAAAGAAGATGAAATCTCAGTCTATGAGTCTTATTGGCCAGTTGACTGTCACTGACTCTTTTGCTGTATCCACAGTTCTGACTTTTGAAGAATGTCTAATGTATTGGTGTTGGGATCTTTTTATAACGTATCATGCATTTAATGTCCATTATCCCTTCTTTGCTCACAATATATTTTATGAGTCATTATTGTAATCACAATATTATAATAATGTGATAATACTGTAAACACAATTATTATAATACAATGCAGCCTGACACCCATTATCCTACATTTCTCTAGTGATGACATCCCTCATACTGATCCAAATGACTACCCACTGTGTGCTCTTAAATGCTTTAATGCAAATTCTCCTAGAGGATGAAAGCTTTGATGAGTAACATTGACTAATTTCAGTGATGCAAATGTTTGTGTGGAGTCTAATTTTAAATTATCCATGTGACATCCCTAGAGCTGGAGTTTGCAGAGTGTGTACTGTCAGTTCCCTGGGGCTCATAAGAGCATATCTATGTTTTGTGTAATTCACATCTTTTTTTTTTCTCTTCAGCTTCACAACAGTTTTCTACTCTTTACTTTCAGTTACATCACTGAAAAAATAAAAATAATTGAGGAAATGTTCCATATGTTTACACTAGAAACTCTGTCTAGTCCCTTCTCTCTTCCATGGCACTCAGTTTTACTTCCATTGCTGAGACAGATCTCAGGTCAACACTCTACATGCATCTGTGGCTTGGGATCTCTCTCTTTCTCTTTCTCGGTGGTCTTACCCTGCATTGTTCTCTTATCTCCATGTCATCATCACCTTTTGATTTACTGTGAGCATCTAAAATTTTCTTTGTCTTATTGTGTTTTAAGAAAATTAAATAGTCAGCCTGGACACTTTGAATTCCCAGTACTACGTATATTATTTTTGTGTTAACCCTATTGTTAAGAAAAAATGATAAAAATGTTTCAAGAAAAGGTTTATTTTTTCCTACAAATGAACATGTCTTCATAGTTGTAAAATCAATTTTGAGTAAAGAGGAATGGAATTATTTAAAAAGAAATATAAATGAAATGTCCAGTGGTAAATTAATTTAAGGGATGAACCACTGATCAGATAGCTTATTATAGAGGGAGAAGATATCTTAAGGGAGATGTCAATATTATTTCGAGCTTATTTCCCATTGCACAAATGAATGCACAAATTGCCTGACACCTTGACTAAAATAACTGAACCAGTGCTAAGCTCTCAGTGAAGATCAGAGTGGCCTAAAAATAAATGCAGAGGTGATGAGTCAAGTTAGAAATCTAAACTCAGTTACATGAGATGCCCAAGTGCAGTTATTATGCACGGTATGAAATTATAACTCATAAATTTTCCTCTGAGTTGTTTGTTACCTAAGCATTATCTGTTATCATCATTTTATGATAAGCCTTAGGGGTTGAGGCCTAGATAGCTTAGTTTATGTGGACAGAAAATAGTGGAGCAGAATTTGAATATTAGTATAAACTTCTTAGGCATCTCTCTCATTGAAACATGGGATTAGGGTTGGTGCTTGTAACTCACAATTCATGTGGGAACACATAAAATACTTAAAACTCAGATTTCTAAAAAAACAGATATTTACTTATGTTGCACATTCAGGAGACTGTGGAGTTCAGGATGTATGCACTTGCAGATCCAGTGACTGGTGTGGTCATGGTCTATGTTTCCAAACTCACAATTTAGTGTTTTGTCCTCAATGAGGTGAACTGCGTTTTCATATGTTGGCAGGAAAAAGAAGATCTAGGGCTGTGTGAGGTCATTCTGTAAAGGTACTGATGTTTTTTATGGAAAGAATCCTTCAGGGTCTGAACAATTTCAGAGGCCTCTCCAGTAATCTTGATTCACTAATTTCTAAATTTAAACATGAATTGTGTAGAAACACAAATATGCAGGAGTTCTCAGAGGTGGCAGGATTGATTTCCCCAGAGCAAGCTCAAAGTGGATGGAAAAACAAAATCTTGAAAATATTCCTTAAGAAATGTGAACAAAAAATGTCCTAGGAAAGACTGAAAAGTAGAGAATCACAAGAGAAACACTCGGGGGAAGGAGGATTGTTCAAAAACAAAATGAATGCCAGCACTCTAAGCTCACCCAGTCAATGAGATGATGCCTGAAATAGTTAGCAATGAGGTTGGGCTCTCTGTGACAGCAGAACCAGAGCAGTAGCAGGAAGAGAAACCACAGTTCAATGAATTTCCAAAAGCAGAAGTCAAGAGGCAAGAAATTCTCTGAAATTTTACCACAAAGGAGTGAGAGCAAATGTTAAAGGGGAAATAAAATATCAAGAGGTTGCTTATGTATTTTAAGAGAAGAAAATGAGCAAATGCTGGTGGCATGAGGGCAGCTAAGGTGGAGAGGTTAAAGGTATTAAAGAGAAAACACGAAACATGAACAGAACCTTGTATGTGTAGGTGGTGAGATGCTTTAGGAGAAGGGAGCAATCCCATATTTCCTACAAACCCTGCTACTTTACACAAAGCAACCTTAGTATCTGAGGGAAAAAATTATTCAACAAAACTATTGACAAGTTAGTCCCTAGCATCTGAAAACACACCTTTTCAGAATAGAGGGGGGAGGGGTGTCTTTAAGTCTGTTTATTTCAGCAGCTAGTTTATAAGTTTTTCAAGATTATAGCATGAACTTGAGTTTCCACAGTTTCTATATCAGCCCCTGAAGTACCTATAATATTTCATCAGACTTAGTCTTGGTTCTCTAGACTCTACTTTGAATGAGTAAATTTCATATTCACCTATTCATTCCTGCCATTTCTGAAATAGGTTAATTATCAAGACTTGACATTCTAGATTCAAAAGTGTATCCACACACAATTTTTCCCATTTTGTAAATACAAAGGTAAGTTATGTTTTTCAATATACAATTCAAAATGTGAAGCAGTATTTGCCAAGGAGGGACAGAGATCAGCCTGGAGTGGAAAGTAGGAACGTGCAAGTTAGTTCCTGGCTACACATGTTTTTGGAGAAGACTTTTATGGGAGCTACAACATTGTGCCATTAGCATGTGGAGAGCCATGGTGGGAGGGCAGGGAGTATTAAGAGAGAAGAAAGAGTCGATATTGTAAATTCCTATCACCGACAAAAAAGGTTCACTATGGCAAAATGTGACTTTCTGGCTTATCTTTACATCAAGGGAATATCAAAGAATTCAAGGTCTAATCCAACTGTCTTTTCATCAACAAAGTCCCAGGATTGTTAGCTAAGTGTTCTTGTTGGGAATTTGTCTTGAGTCTGCAGAGAAAAAGGGGTAGAAAATAGATCATTAGCTGAGTCAGTAGAAGACTGGTTCTTGGCATAGGATGGAAAGGAGGAAAGATAGGAGTAAGATGCAGGACAGAGAAATGTGTGAGGAGTTAAAAAACAGCTGGAGTGACTTTGGGTAGTATTTGACATTGGGGTCCAAGTAACTGATAATTGGTGTTCTCAGTCTTCTGTACCGTTGGAGACTACTTAGAATAACTGGGCTGCAAAGAGAGAAGTGAGTATGTGATTCCCATAAGATAACTATTCCAAGTCCAATTTTAGAAATTGTAGTATATTTGTGTGGGCTATGATATGGCTTCTTCACTGTGTAGGGAGTAGCAGAGAACTTGAAAATACAAGCTTACCTTCCTGAGTTACCTTGCAGGCTTAACTGACAGAACACAGGCCCTGGAAAGGCTTTGTGATATATACCTTCAATTGCATGCATGGGGTTTGAATGTAAGTTTGAAAACAGCCGAGTTACTGTGAAAGAAGTCTGTTCTGTATGTTTAGAACTTAGTAGAAATAGTCTGTTGAATTATGTAAACACTAGAAATTGACCTTTCTGCCTCTGACTGCTTTTAATCTTTGCTATGTATCCTGCAGCTGTGTTATGATATGGATTCAGAAATTTTGGAAAAGTCTTTCTGTATTCCTAGTTTTCCTGATATTCCATTCCATCTAAACTTCAGCAGAGAGTAAGTTTTTTTTTCTTATTTAAATCCAGACTCTTCATGGAAGGCAATGAGCATAGTCTCACTAGGTATGCATAATTTAATTTGGTGACATCTTTACTTTTTTATTTTTTGATTGGAGATATACTACAATGTTTAGAATACTGAGTCAGGATGACCAAGGAAGAGTGGGACATAATATGGATGCAGAAAGCTGGCCTAAGATTAAATATAAGTTCAGCTAGGTCACAACTGGGTAGAGCATTTAGCCCATGGAAGGTCTTTTTCTACATCACCCTGCAAGTATTATCACATTCAGTCTCTGTAACAATCATATGCAGTAGATGCTATTATTATCCCATGTTACAGATGAGGAAAATGAAGCATCTGGCAATTAAGGGGCATATCTTAGACTGTGCAGCTGAGTGGGCCAGAGCCTGTCTTAGGCTAATTAAGGAGCAGCTGAGCATAATGGTTAACTAACACCATTGCCAGTATATTGACTCATTCTGATGGTTAATCAGCCTTGGGTTTCTAAGCAATTTATAAGGAATGATGCAGAGGACTATTTCAAAGAACCAATAGCATCTGTATAATTTAGAAGAGAATTGAGAGTGATAAAACTGTCAGTGCCCTCTCCTGTGGTGATTATGTAAGGCAGAGAAACTCAATTACACCCAATCAAATCTCAAACTGGAGTGTGGAGTTTTTATTAGTAGTAGTGAAGGAAGAAAAGTACGCATTCTGAATATAAAATTAGTAAGACAACCAAAACAAAGAAATTAAGCAGAACATTTTAAAGTCTATGTTCTAATTATTGTCTTTATTAAATTCTAACATTGAGTATTTCCAGACCATGCACCTATAATGGAGTATATAACCTTGCAATGTGCTATATGGCTTAGGAAGATGCTCCTGGAATATCATTGCTCTCAGATCATTTAAGAATGGATAAGAATATTAATGTAATCTATCACACGGAGTTTCACATATGCATTTGTTAATAAAAGCACAAGAATTTATTACACTATATTAATACCCCTTCATATCAATGAGGGAAGGAAAAATTAGTGAATGGTACTGGGGTCATCAGATAACTAAAAATGATGCAGAGAGGGTATTTATTTAATTCCATATACCAATATCTACTCAAAATAAACTACAGTTTATTTTAAAATAAACTACTGCAAATGTACAGTTTAAAGTGGTCTGAGATCTCAGGTTAGGCACTTAGAATCACACAACATAGGCTATTCTGTGTATTCCGATTAGAGTGACTGATGGAGATCACCCCACAAATAGGAGCGAAACAAAAAATTAAGAGCAGTTTGTGATTCCTATCCTAACTTGGTGAGCATGCCTGGCAAAGGGGAAATTGCTGAGCAGCAACTCAGCCAAGACCTCTCTCAGGGATGGGCCAACATTGCAGGGATCAGGCCTAGGCATAGGTCCTCTCATTCATAAAGATTGATCTTGAACACAGAAATGAGTGTTGTCCAATGTAATATTGTAAGAAATACAGCTATTTGGTCAGTTTTGTGTACCACGATCAATGAAGACTCTCTATTTAAGTATGGGAAAGTATGGCAAATTTGAGAGTTCACTGAATTGAGGATCAGTTCCTAGGCTTCTGTTTATAGGATGTCCGAACTTGTAACCTATCAATTACAATTAATATGGAAGGGACTGCAACTTCACTTTGGCCAATAGACTTATATCACAACAGAGAGAAAGCTTAGAGACTGACATCAAGTTAAAGTTATGTTATTTCTTAGATGTATTGCTAAGTTTCCTTAATTAAAATACAAAAGCATTTAACAACTCTGATATCCTTTACAATAAATGGTCAGCCATCTCTTCTGAAATATCTAAGAATAATCCAGAAAATTCACTCTCTCTCTCTCTCTCTCTCTCTCTCTCTCTCTCTCTCTCTCTCTCTGTCCCTCTCTTTCTCTCTCCATTTAACAGTTGGAAATAAAATTACACTGTGTATGTGTATGGACGTCTTGATCTGCTGATTGTATAAGGCACTTGCCATCTTTGTGTCTTCTCATTCATTTCTCATGCTATCAGTACTCTTCACATGGTGGTTAGTAATGAGAGAGACATCCATGGTATTGCACAGGCAAACTGGCATAGTTTAGAGGAACGACTATGTCACAAAACGCAGTACTAGCTGGATTTGTGTCAACTTGACACAGGCTGGAGTCATCACAGAAAAAAAGGAGCTTCAGTTGAGAAAATGCCTCCATGAGACTCAGCTGTAAGGCATTTTCTCAATTAGTGATCAAGGTGGGAGGGCCCCTTGTGGGTGGTGCCATCCCTCGGCTGGTAGTCTTGGGCTCTATAAGAGAGAGAACAAGCTGAGCAAGCCAGGAGAAGCAAGCCAGTAAGTAGCATCCCTCCATGGCCTCTGCATCAGCTCCTGATCCCTGACCTGCTTGAGTTCCAGTCCTGACTTCCTTTGGTGATGAACAGCAATGTGGAAGGATAAACTGAATAAACCCTTTCCTCCACAACTTGCTTCTTGGTCATGATGTTTGTGCAGGAATAGAAACCCTGACTAAGACACCACTTTTACTATATTTGGCCACAAAGCTTGGCAAATGTTTTTTTGAGTCTTACCCATATTTTCTGTGTTACACTGAAATAACAACTTCTATTTGTTAATACAGTTTCAGACATGCTGTTTTATGTTACACATGATGCCTACCTCAGTAGGTATCTTGTGTTGCCCTCCTTTTAAATCGAGGGACTACAGGATAGTAGTTCAGGAGGTAGCCTGAGACTACATATCTGAGGTGTCACAATAAGAATTTAAACCAATGTTAACTTTATTTCACATTCAGTTTTCATTTAATAAAATATATTTTACTTGTTATTTTTCTGAGTTGTCTGTTTTATGCTGAGATTTTAATGTCAAATACCTTTTAAAATGCTTCCAGGTAGACTCAATCTTTAGTGCTCTGTTATAGTCTAGAAGATGAACTGAAAAGAAATGAACATTTACTTGAACAACATTCTTAGATCATTTTAACCTACTGTATTGATTGCATTCACAAATAGTAAATCAGTGTAGTTATGAGAAAGCTTGATTTATTTTTAAAATGACTGAGTTAATCAAGTCAAAAGTAAAAGCTCATAAAAAGAACTTTAATTTTAAAGAATTTCCGAAATCTAGCACATATTATGCAGCTTGTCAAAAGTAGTTTGTAAACACTACAACATTCCCAATATATTTGACATATAAAGGAATTTTCCTTCAGTAATTATTAATTGGAGACAAATATACTTTATATTTGTGCATAAATGATGTGTGCCTATCTCTGAAGTGTGTGCAGGTAATGCCGAACAAATGAACTTGAGTGCATTTGAAAGTTGTTTCAATGCTATTTGATATTTTACATGAATTTTTTATGTTTATTTTGTGATATTGACCTTTAAGACTGCTGAATATAGCAATATTAGAGCAGCGAGAGTGCCATTGTATTTTAAATAATTTTGAAGTGGTGGAAGAAAGTTATATTTGTCACAGTTGAAAACACTCTAATCTCTTTTGATTTATGGAGCTCAGAGTTCCCTGGAGAATTTTGTAAATCAAAGTAATACTCAGTTCAAATTTGCTTTTAGATTTCTGATTCAGATAAAGATTTGCAATGTCACAATTTTGACAACTTTTACTTTGATCTATTTTCAGAGAAAAGACTGTGATTTTATATATGCTACATTATAGTAAGTGAGCAGTTTAGGCTACCCGTGAAGCAAGGGCAAATTCTAGCATGAAAGAAGGATATTGTTTTAAACTTACACCCTTACACTCTGGATATAAGATTCAGATCATGAAGTGTTTTCTTGTAAATTATGTCCAGATACATGTTTTCATAATACAATTTCAACTCTGTCTCCCACTGTCCTTGGAGACTCTCCCATAGGTAATCACTTTTCTCAAACTCCTTACACCATGTATTCTCTCTCAGTGTTTGTTCTTGTATTTTATGAAAGGTTTCTTTAACTGGCTTATCTTACTTTCCTTCAGGATTTACACTTACCTACATCTGTGCAATGTCATGATGACAGGTGGCAAGCAGAGGAAAAACAAGAGACACAAGGTACCTTTAGAAGCCTGCCTACAGTGACTTATATTTCTCCATAAAACTATGAATTTATGGATGGACTAATCCCCTGATTAGGTTAGGATAGCTAATCTCTTCTCAGGGCTCTACCTTTAGGCACTGGTCCATTGAAGACCAAGAATTAATATATGATTATTTTTGGGCGGGGGAGAGTCATATTCAAATGAAAATATTGTCTTACTTGTCATAGACTCTGGGAGTTTGGCTTTATGAATTATTTAGTTTCTGCCTAATTTCAAAGGTTATCTTCCTTTGTCTATCCTTGTAGTAAGTAAGGTATTGATAGAGCAAATACAGAACTTCTGAAACTGAACAATTGTGGTTGGTTTGGTGAGTTCTCCTTTTTTTCAATCTCAGATATATAGTTTAATATCTATTTCAATTTAATATTTTTTGAATTATGATTTCAAAGAATAATTTTCAATATCAGTAATTTTTACGGCCCCTTCTATGTTGGCACTGACTTCCAGGTGGTACACGGCCTTAAATTGTGCTTTTTCTAAACTGGATTCCTTTCACATGTTACTGAGTATTCATTGGTCTATGCTTACATCATTCAGTTAATGAGGAACATGCTAGAAATATTTGCTTTTTCTCTTGCCAGCCAAGTTCAGTGGGACCCTAATTATTTCTGATTGTACTCTGATGCAAATCTTTAATATTCATCTTGTTTTGTTCATCACCAATATTGTTCTCTTATGAAAATATTATTTTGTTAGCTCACTAGTCAGAATTACTAAGCTTGAAAACTAGAAAGGATCTATCATTATTTACATATTTACTGGTTCTTGAATATTGAAATCTAATTATGTTTTTTTAGTAACTTAAACCATTCTATGCAGTAGGTCTAAATTATTGCCTAATGTGCAGACTGTGATTGCAGTAGAGTTAACCAACATAATTGTCATATGAGGACTCTGATTTTATTCCATTTTTTATCTAGATGTTGAACATCATTTTTCATAGAAAATCACTGGTTCCTATCAGCAACAAAGAATGAAGATGGTTTTACCCTGACAGGGTGACTTCATAGCCAAAACCAGTGACTGTTTTAAGAGGAGTATTGAAGAAAACTGTCCTCCTGGGCTCTTAATGTCCTAATCAAACAGCTATGATAACTCAGGATTGGGCCTGGTTATTACCCTTTAGAGTGAGGGGTGGGCAAGAATCATTAGTCTCTCCTCTCCTCAGATTCAGCTACTTCCTTCCACTCTCTACCCTGAGTGGTGTGCAATTCTTCTAAAGCTTCCTGTGTCCTGAAAACTGCTACAATATATATAGAGAATGGAAAGATAAAGGAAGGTAAAACTCCATTTCTACACATTTAGGAAGCTGTCATCCATGCTGAGTTGAGATTTTCTAGTAATATAGCTGTTTTAGGATTATGTATTCTCCTTTAAGTAACCTAATAATCTTGATGGTTCACTGAGATATATAGTCTCCTGGTTTTGATCTGTTGTTGGTCTATCTACAGTCAGTGGACATTTGTTTACATATCCTTGGAAAAATGTCATGAGATAGTTGCTGGGATAATGCAATTATGGATAACTAAATGAGAAGGATCTGTAGGTGAAGACATCTATTAAATAATGTTATGTCCATTAGAAGAAGAGATATAGAAATAAGGTGTTATTTCTTTGGGCATTCCTACTTGGAGGTATGATGACTATGATTATTGAACCTGAGATGTTGTAGCATAAGACCATAAATAATCTGACTCATTATTGATATATTTGAACAGTCACTGATGTAACAGTGGAGGTGTCTATTTTAGGACCTGAGTTAAAGTATCTCTCATATATCTATTTGGCAAGTTGTGTGTCCTTCATCCCAACATTCTAACTGATGAAATTATATCAGCATCACTGAGAGCTTTATGAAAGTGTTTATTTGAAAGGTAATTGTGTTGTAGTAAATCTGGAGATTATTGTCAGCAAACCATATCTGTAACTCTCTGGACAGGAAATTGCAAGAACAGCTAGGTTTGTAAAACACTGGAGCTTCTGAAAATGGTTATTTCTCTAGCTAATACCTTCTAAGATCTGACCTCTGTAAACCTCTTTGTCCTCTCTAACTTTATTGTTCATGACCCTATAAAAATGCATAAAGTCTTCAAGAGCTACCAGCTGCTTGGAAGTTCACAATTGGCTTCTCAGCCTTGAGTTTTTCTAAGAGTGTGGTTTTCCTTTATGGTGTTTGGTTTGGTCTGTTTCTCCTGTGATTCATTTCCTGTTATATATTGGAGTAAGGGTTGTACTTTGTCCCTGTGCTACCCCTTTATCTAGAAACACTGTGTTTTACAGTATATAGGACGCAGCAGCTTAGTTTGACTTACGTGCTGCATCTGCTGTTAGGTTTAGAGTTTCTTGAGGAGAAAATGTGGTGTTCTATTTCACCTCAGGCTTTTGTTTGTCCTACTAAATTAATTGCATACAGGTACTCATAGAAAAGTTTTAAAAGAAGGACTTAAATTGAAGAAGCCAGTACCTCATCTCTGTTTCAGGAATACGTTAGGAAATGCTGGCTCACTATGATACCTTAGCAAAAAGCTTTTGCAACCAGAAAATAGCTGGAAGAAAACTATCTTTTGATTGATTGAAGTGTATGAAAATTAAAACGATATTGTATGAAAGAAAAATTTGCTATGAAAGCATATAAATATATATATGCCACATATTCCATGTATACTCACTATAATAAAACTCATCTGAGTATACTATTTTATTTTAATTGAAGTTAACTGATGAAAATGTTTAAATAGTTATACTGCTGTCTTCCATGTAGGATACTATGTAGTATAAGTTACCTTAACCAATACATTTCTCCTCCAAAATTGGAGAAAAATTATAAAGAATATATGTGGTTAAATGCATCAAAGGACTGAGTCTATGTAAGGCAAATACAAGACTCAGGCCAATGCTAAGTGAATTATTAAGCAGAGCACTGAAACTGGTCTCTTTCCTGAAGGCATCTAGTACATCTGACATAATCGAGTGTCACTCATCATTTTTAGGATCTTTATGATAACATGGAAAATTAGGGCCAAGATAAAGACAACAATCTTAACAGGAGACACCATGTAATAGCCAGATTAAAACTCTATTTATGGATATATCTGCCACTTCCAATAACTTGTGAATATATTATGATACATTAAATTAGCTGATTTTCCTCCTTAAACTCTAAAGGATATTCTGGATTGGCCAGTTGAGCCCAATGCAGTCTCAAGACTGGGGAAGTCAATCTGATACTCAACTAGAAGCTGCTTCTGTACTGACTAATATTCATCATGCTAGTGGTACTTGGCATGCTACCGAAGAATCAACTTCACCATTAATATCACTCAGCCATAATTATGGTGAGCTTCAAAAGTGACTTGTCTGAAAGATATACTGGTACAATAGTATCATATATGTTATATGAGTAACAAATCCCTTTGGGGATTAGATTTAATTTATACTCCATGAGATGAAACCAGTACCTTCTACTGCAAAAGTGGACAAGAACCGGAGACTGTGTAGGTCATGCGATTAAGGAAGAATATCCAACTATTTTTCTAAAATATCCTAGCAATCAGTTGAATCCTAATCATATTCTGTTATACACATGATCAGTGCCTCGCTAATTCCTCATCAGCAAAGCTCTTTCGTGTTGCAGGTGGAATAAGACACAAGGACCCACTGGGCAGTGTGCACTGAGTGAGAAACTTTGCAGCACTCATTCCTAAGTTAGATGTTTTTCTCAAACTCCTTCTCCCAAGTCTTATGAATCTATGTGGAAGAGGATACAGAAAGATTGTCAAACTCAGATTTCATTGAATATTGTTGGTTAAGGGGTGAGAATAACAATCTATTTTGGTATCAAATTCTCCTACTTTATCGAAGGAATCAAGCTAACTGGCGAGCTGGCTGTATAACTCTGAAACCAGAATGATAATTTAATTTATTAATTAAATTATTATTGTGTGGCAGATAGGAATATAAAGGCTTTTTAGGAAACTCCACCATTAAGTCTGATAGAAGCCTGATGATAGTACAAACTTGCTATCAAAGGTCAAAAAGTAAACAAGGAAATCCAAAGTAGGCTGATGAGTAGAAATGATCAGGACACGCCGAAGAATTAGGACTTTCAGGACCATAACAGGTGTACTAAGACAGGTTAGAGAAGAAAGGGTATTAAGATACTAAGAGAAGTTCAAAGGATCGAGATAACAACAGTCTCAAGGGGATATGAAACAGGACGTTTTGGAAAACCAAAGAACAAGTTGTGGGGGGAAAACTTTCGAAGTGGTGTTTAACGAGAAATTTCATTTTTCTTTTGCTATAACTAACAACTGAGGAACTTACCAAAACCCCACGAAGATTCATTTACTTAGAAGTTCTGGATGGTAGGAAGACACTCAGCAAAGCACTGGCACTGACCCTACTTAGCCCCTGGAGGGGGCCTTCTTGCTGCACCCCCACACAGTGGAGTGGCTGACCTAATTTGTCTAGATAATTCGCTTTTTAAACAAAGCCATTTCTGTGGGAACCCACTGATCCATTTTTCCTTTCATTACCTTGCAGAAGTGCCATTGACAAACACCATAAACAAATGAATTTGGGGATCAGATTCCTAAACATGACTCTTTAGATACAAATTCAAGCTGAGGCAGTTAAGTGAAGAGTATCTTAGGACAGAAAATTTAAGTAAGACTTAAAAACTTAAATATTCATTTTTTTATACAGAGATAACATACTGTGAAAATAATAAATACATGTTACAAGAAATAAAGTTTCATTATGTATACAATAAAAGCTCAGCAACTTGCTATGTTCAAGATAGTATGTTAGGTCTTGTGTAATGTACAGATATTTTGTGTAATGTACAGATATTTGTGTAACATACAGATTTTATTCCACTTCTTACTTTCATGATGCTTACAGTACACAATAGTGTGAAATTTGAGAACACAATTACTTATAAATAAACTCTTCTATTTTTACTACATGTATCTGACTGCTAGGATATTTCCATCTCCTTAACTATAAGAACAAGGACAAAGGAAAGAGAAAAATCACCCAGCTGTTGTAAAGTACAATTGACTAATGCCTAAAATTTATTGATATAATTGGATATTTTGAGTTATACATATTTATGGCATCTATGATATCTCCCATATGTGCAAAAAAGTAAATTAAAAAATTAGGTGTTTATCATCGCTGATATATCTGAGGGCTGTTATACACCTAGAAAAAAATGACCATATAATTATAAAGATAGTGTACTTAACTGGTCCAAGATACACATGGTTACTCCTATTCAACTTGCTTGGATATGTGCAAGTAAAGAGGACAGAATTTGTCATACAGGAGATGATTAAGTACACACTAATTGTACATTGATGAAGTAGTTATGTTGGTGAGTTATGCTTTATCTTGTTCCTTCTCTGAATGTTTGCACCCCTCTTGTATTTTGATTTAGCCCAGGTATTTAAATGTGTTTTGCACTTAACTGACAATACTAATAAAGTTCTTTCAGATGAACACAAAGGAGATTAATTAATGTGCTTCATGTGTTTCCAGTGTATCACACCGGAAGTCTTACACAGCCTTGTACGTTCCCTTGATGGACTCTCAAAGTAACCCATGCTCACCTGTCTCAGCATAGCATCATCTTCATAACCTGTCCATATCTTCCTAGAGTATTATGATCACTCTGAGTTGTCTCTATAGCGGCCTTCGGACATTTTAATGACAGTAATTCTGTAAACTCTCTAGAGGTTAGTTAACAAGCAGATAGAATGACTAACTATGTAGCATTTAAATCAACTTCATTTATAAACTGTCATCCTGAGAATTACAGTTTAATAAAGTTTGAATTTAAGCAAAAGTTTTAAATGTGAGTGACTTGCTAATAGATTACAGGAGATAATGCAAAATTACAAAATTTTGAAAGAGGAAAATGTGGCGCAGACTTTATGTTCTTTTAATATTTTTTGCTTATTTTGTTTATTATTGTATGCATGCATTAATATGCATTAAAATATGTATTAAATGTATACACATGATATGTTTGTGTGGTGGGCATGTACCACTAGATACATGTGGAAGTCATAAGAGAACTCTGCATATATAGTAGGTTATCTTCTACATTCCACCTTTATAGGCTTCTGGGAACCACCTAAGGTGGTCAGCCTTGTGTGGCAAGAGCTGTAGCTATTGAGCCACTTCGCTGGCCTGTTATTTATGACAAGACTTTTTTTTGGGAGACACAACACACACATCTATTCATCCTTCATAGGGACCCCAATGGGGATGAAAGTACCAGTCCTACCAAAGCCCAAATTGGTGAATCAATGATTTTTATTGTAGTTAATTTCAGAAATACAGGTGAGAGGTTACTTAAAACAGAGCAAGAATGACTCAGCAGAGAAGACTGGAAAAAGGCTGCATCACTGAAACTGACCTCAGCATGGGTGTCATCTCACAAAGACTGGGTATCTGGAGCATACTGCACAGCCTGCAGGCAGCTCAGTGGGTAGTGTGTTCTTTGCAGGTGGCTCAGTTGATCTACACTTATCCAGGCAGGTGGACTGGTTTCTGCTTCCTTCATAATGCTTGCAGTTTGGCTAATCTGAGAGTGTTCTTTGTAGTTTAGCTTGTGTGGTGTGACTTTCAGCTTCCCTTTTGTTTACTTTGGAAGTGGCCACGTTAGTTCCAGGCACATTCTTTTGACTTGTTTACCTTCAGTTTTAAGAAACAGGATTAGATGCAGAAAGGAATGCTTACATCTTGAAGGAGACTGCTACAGAGCAGGTGTGTGTATGAATTCTTGAGGATCAGTAGCGTGTTTCTTTCAAGGCTGAGAAAACATTATGTACAATTGCTGTTGTGTCACCAAGAGGAGCTAAAGAAAGTTGAGGGCATTTGATGTGAAAAGAGGAAACTTTATTCTGGTTCTTTGCCTGTTGCTTTCTTATGAAGTAATTTTGTCTGTGGTGATGTGTCTTGTATTGAAACTTACTTTGTATGTTACTGAGAGTGGCATGTTTTATCTCAAGATTCTACCTCATGTGTATTTTTTTAGCCAGGTTTTTGTATTTAGGGTGATTTTTATAAATTTCACACTTACAAACGATGATTGTCCATATTTTTATAGAAATATTAGCTTAACTTGGTTTAAAATTCTTAGATATTTAGATTTAAATTTACTTTTTATTATTGAGTCTCTTTGTTCTGCCTCTCTCTCTGTTTCTTTTGATTTATTTTTGTTCTACTTTGTTGCTCCATTGACATGTTAACTATTCCTCCTTGTACTATATTCTTGTTGACTTAGAAGCTGAGTATTTATTATAGTATTGTGAACTAATAATAAACTTTCTGGTCAACATAAAGACTGCATATAAATGTCATTACTGTTTTGTGCTGGTGTTCATATATAATTTACTCTTACATATTGAGCATATCACAACATTTTACCTTGTTGATATTCTTCAAAATATGAATTAAATTTTATTTATATCCATTTGTTATTTTTTCCCTTTTTTCCTCTTACTCTGGGATCATTTCTTGTCATTTGCCTTTGATTGGTTTGATAAAAGAAACTTTGAGGATTTCTAAATCTGTAGCACTCTAGAGCAAATTACTTCAATATTTATTTGAACATAATTTTGTTGCTTTCAATATCAAGGACATTTTAATTTGGGTATTGATCCTGTGTTACATGCAATGAACACACACTCACACCCCCACCTACATACACAAATACACACACACACCCCACACAGGCTCTACTCTTGTTTGTACATTATGTTTCCATTTGAGACATGTTTTACAAGCCTCTTTTGAGTTCACCATTCCTTTGCTCTTTTGGATCCATTCTGCTGTTCGGCCACTAAATGATTTTTCTACTTCAAGTAGACATTTTTAGTTCTAGAGTTCTTCTGATTATTATTATTTTTTTTCATATTTAGCTTTCTGCATTTTTAAAAGTTATTTTTCTTTTACATAAATTTACTCATGTATTTATTTAGTAGTATTTCTTATTAATTTGAGAATTTTATATGCAGTCTATGTGGAGAATGTTCAGGCCCTCAACTCCTACCATTGCCATCCTCCCAAACCATCCATCCTTCTAACTCTACTTTAAAATTTTTCTTTTTTCCCCTCTTCTTCCCACCTGATTTGTACTGCCTAGATAATCTTAGGAGTAGGACCTTCCCTTGTGTTTGGTCAGTCTGTCTGGGGTCATATCATTAATAAAGACGAACCTTCCGTCTCTTTCCCACCGTTTCATTCCTACTCCCATGACCCCATTTTCTTCTCAATATTTCTCATTCTATTTTTTTCTCATTCTTTTTTCACATCTTGCCTTTTTTTGATGTTTTGTTACCCAACGAGTTTCCTTTTAATGACTATTGATTCTGTATACAAAATTGTTCAAGAAATTTAAAGGATTCAAAAAATATACCTGTAAGCAAAGATATCTTAAACGCCACTGGTCTATATATTCCAAAAGATTAAAATGTTATTTTTTGAAATAGATGGCAAAATGATATATTTAAATGATTATGCTTTGAAGTTGAACTGACTTTTTTCTATGTCTCTCAAAGGCATATTTGACAGCCTATTATTTCCTGTCAAAGTGCCAATTTGTCAAGTGTATGAATAGAACTATTTGTAATGATCAGAATTCTTAACCTTATCTATATATTCCCCTTTTCAAATAATATATTGTGGGAGGGCTAAGGCTCCCATATATATGTGACTTATATGTACCTTACCTGTTTACGTTGCCTTTTCTGCCTCAAAGTTCTCTGTGCCAGAAAGCTATCTCTTAAGATGTTCTGAGCATTTTGTCTGCTCTCTAGAGATCCAAGAAGCACAATCTGAAGCCAATTTTAGTAGATCAACCATGCAGGCAAAAGACTTTTCTATTTCCTTCTTTTATTACCATTTTCTTCAAATTTCTGAGACAAATTAAATGCTTAGATGAAGTTAATGGTTGGCTTGAAATTAACTGCTGATAGATATACTGGATACACGGAGTTACTTAATAGTTCTTTGGGGCTTTCCTCAGGCTCTCTTTCATTGAATTATAGAATCTCTGGAGTTAAAAATAGCCTTAAAGATAATTTAGCATAACCTCCCACTCAATGAGAGGCTCCTTTCCACAGCATCCCTGACAGATGGTCACTTAGCATCTGCTTGAGCACTTCTAGTCACTGAGTTCATTTCTTTCTACAACTGTTGTGTGTAGAACAGTTCTTATGATTTAGAAATTCTTTCTTATACCCATCCCAAACATGCATCATGGCAATTTCCAATCACTGACAAATTATTCCCCCAGTATCTTTGATCTCTTCTCCATCTGACCTGATGTGTGTACCATTTATCTCAGTGTACTCTCTGGTAATGACATTTATTTCTTTACTCTCAGTGGGGACTCTTGGAGACTGTACTGAATTTAATGAATGGATGCCAATGATAATTATGCTGATAGAGTAACTTTAAACCATCTCAGAAAAATTTTGCTCGAAATGTTAGAATTCAGCAGTTCAATACCCAGGACTCACGGTAGGTACCTAGTAAAGGTCCTTTTCATAGAGTTTGATTCCTGATGGCCACTTTAGTTTGGAAGGAAATAGGAAAAGACATGAAAAATGCACTTCTGTGATTGAGTAGTCTTATGAATATTTACCAAAGTGAATTCCTGTAAATCCTCAAAAATGTTTTATTTATACTTACCCCATGATTTAAAATGAAAGAAGTCAACCTAGCGGCTGTGTTAAGTAAGTATATTACCTTTAACAAAATTAAGTCTTTGAAATTTAGCCTTTTATCTATGGAAACAGTACCTAAAGATTAAGATAACCACAAAACAGACTTCTAACAATTTTTAAAAATAGCTTTAAAAATTTGCATGTATGGCTATCTATCATCTATCTACTATGTAGCTACTCTCATTCATCTATCATGTATACAGGTATACATGTATATATGTGTGTACTATATATATATATATATATGTGTGTGTGTGTATATATATATATAATTTGTCAATTATCAACCTTATCGGTATACCTAATCTATCATCTATCTATCTATATATATCATATATTATCTCATGTGCGCATTTTTTTTTGTTTTTTTTTGTTTTGTTTTCTTTGAGACAGGGTTTCTCTGTGTAGCCCTGGCTGTCCTGGAACTCACTCTGTAGACCAGGCTGGCCTCGAACTCAGAATTCCACCTGCCTCTGCCTCCCAAGTGCTGGCAGTTTTTGTATGTATGTGTGCCCATGTGTGTGTATATGATATATGTGTGTTTGTCATGTGTTATGTGGATGTCAGAGAACAACTTCCAGTGGTTGGTTCTCACATCCCACCTTTAATTCTATGACCCCTACTGTTTCTTGTCTTACACCATTCTCATATCTCTACCTCTCTCTTACCTTACCCTGGTAGGCCTGAGCTTATAAAGAAACTCTAACTGAATGTTGTATTTTGTGTCGGATCTGCAAGTCTGAACTAAGGCTGCTTGGCTAGGGTATTGTGGTGGTTTAAATGAGAAATGTGTTTAATAAATTTCAGACATCAGAATACTTGCTCTACCATTAGTGTAACAGTTGGCTAAGATTTGGAGGTATGGTCTTTTGGAGAAGGTTGTGAGCTGTCTTGAGCTTTCAAGCCTCCTGCCATCCCCAGTGAGCTCTTTGCCGCCCTCTTCTGGTTTTACTTGTGAGTATTCAGCTGCTCCTGCTGCAATGTCTTCACTCCACCATCATGGACTCTTGTACTTTGAAATAATAAGTCTAGTTATACCATTTCTTTTATAAGTTGCTTGGCAATGATTTTTTTTTTTACACAGCAGTAAGAAAGTAACTAATATAGTTAATACTTGATTTTTTTCCAAGCCATCTACCTGGCATAAAATAGGATTTTTTTTCCATATGGGAAATCCCTTCCTAACCACTTAAAGTTCAAAGTGTCATTATTACCTATGTATGAGTGCCAGCCTTTATTCTGTTGTGATGCATAATCCTGTTTATCAACTTGCTTGCAACTACAAAGTTCAAGTGGCTGAGAACGTCTGTGAGAGATTTTTCTGACTAGAATATTTAAGGTGGGAAGACCCACTCTAAGAAGACCCACAGAAGGCTACAGAAGAAGGACATTTCAGGTTTTGAACTGCTTGCCTTCATGCACACTGGCAAGTATGTATGCTTTGCTTCTTCAACTGGGATTTTAATACAGACTAAAAACCAGCAGATATACAGGAATCCTTCTCGACTTCACCACTCAGTTCAAATAGGGACTGCTGAGATAGCCAATTTCATGCACTGAATAACTTCTAGATTTTGGCCTTTCTGTCAAGAGTCAGTCAGTGGTGGACTGTACAGCACTCTAATGATGTGTGTGCATGAGTGTGAGCATGCATATGTGTGTGTGTGCTTGTGTGTGTGTTTCTTTCTGTCTATTTGTGTGTCTCTGTGTGTCTTATCAGCACTTTTCTATTAGAGAACCATGACTGATAAATATTTCAAGGCTGTTTCCTGAGTATAGCGCCTCCCAGTGGTCTGTACCTGTGTAAAAACTTTCACTATATAGTCTCTCTCTCTCTCTCTCTCTCTCTCTCTCTCTATATATATATATATATATATATATATATATATATATTATATATAACATATATAATATTATATATATTATAGGACCAGAGCTTATTTCAATGACTCCAAAATCCAGAAAGAAAATGGTCTTCAAAGAATTTAATCAAAAGCCATGTTAACATTGCTTTGATGGAAAAAGTATAGCGATCTTTTTAAAGAGGTGAAGGACATGTAAGCACCTCTGTGTTTTTTGACAGATATGGCAGTTCCTATAGTGCCAGAGGAATTCTGTATCCTGAAAGCATATAGGGAGTATTATATAGTATCATAAACATATAGTACTATTTTTATTTAAAAATGTCATTACTAACTGTAGATCCATGGCAAACTTCTCCTCCCTAATATTTATACAACATTTGTACCTCAAGTTTTGAGTTTTGGAAGTTTTGCCATTATATCTTTGTAAAACTTTAAGCTACGCTAGAAACGTGTATTGTTGAGTATGATATTTGAATAGTAACTCCTGAATCTCCTTGCAAATATAAGTAAATATGATTGTTCTGTCTTATGGTAAATTAGAATTTTCTTGGTATCTCTAGTACTTTTAACATTGCTGTACCCTATAAATATATTTTATTTTCAAATATTAAACATTTTACAATTTTAGGTAGTATACAAAGAGACAGATTGTGATAATACATACACACACATATTCTGTTCTTACTCTACTCTTACTTCCCATTCCTCTTTTCCTTTTTTTCTTCTCAAAGAATGTGTTTTATGTATATGTATGTATATTATATTATTGTATATTATATGAATATATGCATGCATATATATTTAAATTAAGATTCTATATATGAAAGGAACCATATCTATTTTGCTTTACATAGTGATCTCTAGTTCCCATTTTCCTACAAAAGTCACAATTTCATTTTTCTTTAAGACTCAATTAAAATTCCATTATGCATACCTACAGAATACATATTTTTAATGTATACCTGTATACATAGTTTTTACTCATCATGTACATGTTTAATGTTCTTAATCATAAGTCACACATTATTTACAAATTAATTTTTGTTGTACCTCTCTGGAAGTCCTCTGCATATTTTTCAGTTTTTGGCTTTAAGGTGCTCAGTAAAATATACTTAATTTCATGGCATGCAGTTTTGGTACTGAGTTCTGCCCTGTAGTTGTTTGTTATGGTTATATTTGCTCCTAAACAACAATAAAGCTTTACATAGGTATCCCATTAATATGCAAAGTTAAGATTGCTTTGCAAAGATAGATGATGAAAAAAATCTTTGCTTTTACCAAATCTAGAGTTAATATTACAACATGAAATATAATCTAATATATTTTAAAATTAAATTATAGCCTTAGCTAACTCATGCATAATCAAATTATTACACAGAAAGATTTCATAATGTGTCCCCTGAACTCTTAAGCTTTATTTGGAGTCAAAGTGTATTTCCCTAAATACTTGTGTTCACTTGACCAAACAAAAAGGAAAAGTTAACTCAAGTATTTTTCCTATAAAACAACCTGTATTTGGGGATGCTCCATCAAACAACAGACTGAACATTTAAAAGGTGTTTTCCAACATTTGAAATTCCCCAAACCTCAGATTAATTATCAAATGTTCCTGCAAAATCAGCAGCAACAGAACCCCAAGCTCACAGACTTTATTTTTTACAGATTTGGCTTTTTTTTTTTAACTTTGTGAACCCTCTGTAGACTTCTTATTCACAGCATTCTTGCTCCTGCATGGAAAGTTCATTTTGCAATTATTAAACTTTAGTCTGGATCCATGATCAACAAACTATTACAAAATGTCAGAAATTGCCTGTTTTACCTCATTCAAAGAAATTCTGTGATTTATTTACAATTTTTACATGGAAATTAAGTTCATAATTAGACTTGATTATTTACTCTATGTTATAATTATGAACAGTGTTGGATTTTAATAGTTATAAGCATTCATTGCTTCTCATGAGTCTCTAAATTTCCCTGTCCTTGTTAGTGTTCATGATTTGGTTCAAGTTCTTATAATGCTTGTATTTGTGTATGATACAGTGCTGAATTTGGAGGTCAAAAAAATATTTGCACCATTAAGCAGCGGAACCAGAGATAAGACTCAGTGTTTTCTTGCTGAGGTCTAGCCTCAGCTTGAGGCGGGTCCTGTGAAAGGAAGAATGGGATCCATGCTGATTCAGTAATGAAGACAGTAGTGGATGCAAATGGTCTCTCTGTGCTCAAGCATTTTTATCATTCTCCCTTCTCATTCTTCATTCTTATTCTTCATTCTGACCTGAGATCCTGAACACAATCTCCTAATTACTAAAGCAACCTCATCAAACCTTTAACTATTGTTAATCGGTTTTTAGAAAGTCTTACATTTACATAAATTCTAAGTATCCTGGATCATTAGTTCCAACCCCTGCTTCCTTAAAATCCATGTTCTTATAGATTTCCACAGCTTGTTCTTTATGGGTAGCTGGACACAGCTCTCGTGGTTTCCTGGTTTAGCAGATGGGAGTTTTTACAGCAACTATTTTCATGTAAGAACAGCAAGGTGACAGACTACTAAGGTTAAAATAATTTCTTACAAAGTTTTAAAATTTATGCAGGTAAAGCAGCTAAGCTCTCAGTAATGTCTCTCTAGGCATTGTCAACTCCAATCCTTCAAGTAGCGAGGAGAGTGAAGTACTAACTTTTTATATACTTAGTGATCACTTTTTTATTCTCTAATCTTTGTTTCCTTATCCTTCCATGGCTTCAGTCCAATATTGACAACCTCTCTATGAACAACAATTCATTAGCCCGCCATTATTTTCCATTAAACCATACTCTCCTTCTAATATTATTTATTTCTAGATCATATACAAGCGTTCCTTCTATAAGATAAACTCATCTATCATTTGCTTTTTTAATTCTTAATAGAATACTTCTTTCCTATCCATGTCTTTTCTTTTTGAGACCACTTTAATTCTTCATCCTTGATGTCCCCAAGCTCACCCAGGATAATTAATACAACACTCATTGGAATGGAGGGTACATATATCTCCTTATATAATTCCAAGTTCAAGGCCAAGTCTCACAATTGAGCAATTTCTACAAAAGGCCATGTAGGCTTTTATGGCCTCTGTAGTGCTATTGTCTAGATCCTTTCCCATGGCCCTAACAGCCAAGCAGGTATGTTCCTTGTCCTCCACAGCTTCATGACCATCTCCATTGCCCAAGGCCTGACACTATTACTGAGGTTGTGGAGCGCTCACAAAAAGGGACCTAGCATGACTGCACTCTGGAAGACCCAAAAAGTACCTGAAAGAGTCAGATGCAGATATTTGCACCCAACCAATGGACAGAAGCTGCTGACCCCTGTGGTTGAATTAGGGAAAGGCTGAAAGAAGCTGAGGAGGAGGGCAACCCTGTAGAGAACCAGCAGTCTCAATTAACCTAGATCCCTGAGAGCTCTTAAACACTGGACCACCAACCAGGGCGGCGTACACCAGCTGATTTGAGGCCTCCAACACATATAGAGCAGAGGACTGCTGGGTCGGGGTTCAGTTAGAGATAATGCACTTAACCATCAAGAGACTGGAGGCTCAGGGATTTATAGGTCTGGTGGGGTGGAGGATGAAGGGTGGGGACAGCCTCATGGAGACAGGGCGGTGGTGGGGGGAATAAACTCTGATCAGATAGGTCTTAATTAGTAAATAAATAAGAAAACATGTAAACAAATTTTTAATTTTTAAATCAGTTATTTATTTACTTTACATCTGGATAACAGCTTCTCTTACCTTCTCTCCTCAGAGTTCCTTCTTCCCATCTGACTTCCCCATCCATCCCTTCTCCTCTTCTCCTCAGAGTAGGGGAGGTCACCTATGGATATTAACCTGCTTTGGCATATCAAGTTACAGTAAGACTAGACACATCTTCTTTTAAAGTTAGACTAGCAGCCCAGTTAGGGGAAAGGGATCCAAAGACAGGCAATGTAGTGAGAGACAGCCCCTGCTCCCACATTAGTAGTCCCACATGAAGACCCATTTGCACAAGATATGTGCAGAGGACTTAGGTATGTCCAATGCATGCTTTCTGGTTGGCAGTTTAGTCTCTCTGAGCCTCCTTGCGCTTAGGTTAGTTGATTCTGTATGTTTTCTTGTTATGTCCTTGACCCCTCTGTCTCCTTCAATCTTTCATTTCTTCTTCCTCAGGATTCACCAAGCTCTGTCTAATGTTTGGCTGTGGGTCTCTGCATCTGTTTCCATCAGCTGCTATGTGAAGCCTCTCTGATGTTGTTTGTGTTAGGCCTCTCTCTGCAGGTATAGCAGAATCTCATTAATAGTGTCAGGGGAGAGCTCCCTCTCATGGCTTGGGTCTCAAACTGGGCCAGGCATTAGTTGGTCCTTCCTGCAATTTCTTCCCCATCTTTTAACCCTGCACATCTTATAAGCAGGAAAAATTGTAGGTCTAAATAAACGTGTTTTTCCTTTTAGCACTACAAATGTCTTTAACTTTATAGAAAACATCCAATATACTTCAAATACAATTAGAAATTGTGATTTTAATGATTTTTTTTGTAATGATTATTTTGGCAATAAATCCTTGTTTATGGCTATTCTTTAATTTTTATACTTTTAAATATGTTACACACTGAATATTTTTAGATGACAAAGCCATATACTTGAAATTTATTATCTTTTTATTGTATAAAATTTATTCATATATGCATGTATATTTTCTATGTAAGATTGTCCCATTCAGTATCTACAAAAAAGACAGACATGTATATTAAATTAAATAAATAGGTGTTCAAAGTCGTTCTCCTAAATTCAGTAAGAATATCATGGAAGAATTCTGAGAGAGGAAATATGTTGTTTAAAGGGGTGAATATTAAGTCAAGGAAACTAAGATGTCCTATTTGAAAAACATTGTGTAGAATTCACTTTTTAAAGATCCATTATTTAATTTTACTCTCTCATTCTCCCTGATGTCAGGTTTTGTGCAGCTATGCTAATCACATTCACTAATATGCATTTATTACAAAACAACCATGCACATCAGTGGTAACTTTCCTCCAATTATTATTTCTCAGTATCAGAGCAAGTCCCTTGGCAAGTTTGAACCAAGATATTTTATTTTCCAAGTCTTTAATGAAGTTGCCTGTGAATGAGACAACAGTGCTGCGTAGGAACTGGATAATGTCTAAATATTGATTGTGGTGTCTGTCACAGCTTTTCAAGTACTTGTATTTAATTCAGTTTAAATAAATCAGGAGTTAGAAACTGGCAGATAAAGATAGCACATTTAGCTTTTAAAACATAATTCAGAATATTTGTGTAATACTAAGAATTGAGAGCTGGTCTGATTGGAAAGCCATTAATATGAACCTATTATATAGGTGCATCTGGCCATTTTGTATTTTTTAGTAGGTATTTTCAAGTCTCCTAGAGTATAGGTAGTAGTTGTTTCACAGAAATCGGCTGAGGAATATATTCAGACTCCATTGTAACTAAGCTTATAAAACCTTCTCTGTGCACTCAATACACTGTCATAGCTGCTACATTGAAAACAGCAGACCTTAGGTGGTTTCAGCAACATATGTTTATTTCTCACAGTTCTAAAACTAGTGATGTCAAGATCAAAGCAGTTCAGGTATCTGTGTATTTCCTTTTCATAGTGTGTAGGCAGACTCTATGCTTAATTTATCTTCCCTTGCAGAAAGAGTCTCTTTTATCACTTATAGGACACTAATCTCATGTATGAGTTTGACCCTTTAAGCCTGTTACCTTCCTAAATCCCTATCTTTGAGTAGCATCATTTTACAGGTTAGTCTTCATCAAATTAATTTTGGAGCTAAACAACATTTATTAATACCAGTTAGAGTTTTGGAAATATATATATATATATATATAATATTTTATTGGATCAAATAACTTATACTAGACATGCTGGTTTGTGGGAGTTTCTATGAAAAGTTTAACAAGAGTACAACAGAGAGAATCAATATTAGTGTTAATTTATAGGATCAAATAGAGATATCCAAGATTAATTTTATGAGGTTGTCAATGTAATTAATATATAACTCAAATAGTACCTGGATAAATCTGAAATATCTCCCAGAGACTCATATATGTAATGCTTGGCTCTTAAACTCATGATGTTATTTTTGGAAAGTTAGGAAAGATTAGCAGCTAGAACTGGCTGGAATAAGGCAGTCAACAGGACATGGCTTAAACAATTCTATCTAGACTCCAGTTGCCCTCATCTGAATTCCAGTTCCTATCTGTTTTAGGGTAAATAGTATCTGTTACTCTATATTTCTGCCACTTTGATGTTTTTTGTGAAAGGATTGGCTAAGTAACTGGGCTCACAACCCACTTAAACCAAAAGTCAAAGTAAATTATTGACCAATTAAAGCTGTTTCTGACAGGCATTCTGCCATAGCAATAGTAAAAGCAACTAATGCAGGACAGATTGTTTACCTAAAGAAAATAAAGGTGTTTCTGATGACTTTCTGCATTTGTACAAGGGCTAAAAATCTCATTAGTCTTTTAAAAATTAAGCCTTAGACAATCAATTTGAAAGTGAATATAGCACAGAAAGAATATCTAAACTTGGGAGGAAGTTGGAAAAATATGTTTAGATGGAAAGGGAGATAAAGTATGGAAGGAATACAGTTCTGTATATATGCATTTAATGAGGCTAATAGAATGTATATATTAATAATAAACAGGAGGCTAGAAAAAAAACATTGGTCAAGCAGGAAGGAGAGAAATTTGGAGATGAAATAGTTTCTCATAAATGGTCCTTCATTATAAGGCCTTGAGCTGATAATGATGTCATTATAGCAAGAAAATCTGTGCCACTAATCTAAAGAAAAGATGTTACTAAAAGAAATTAAGGAAAATCTAAGAGGTGTCAGGAGCTGTCTAGGAAAGGAAAAGGCTAGCAGGTGACCTTCTTATAGGTGCCCCACTGTCTGCATGGTCTGCAACTGGTAAGCTCTGAGAGACAAGATCTCAAGAGACATTGTCCCAGTAATGCTTCTTGCAGCTCGTATGCCTTTCCTATCACTATTACATAGCCTAAGGATTCCTGGGCATTAGCCTACCCTATTGAGCATATCTCTTCCAGATCCACATAAGGATGAACTTTCATGAATTAATATTGTTTAGAGGAATTAACAATTTTATAGAATTCTCAGTTTGATTCAAATAATCTTAGGAAGAAAGCTTTAAGTGACAGTTTTAGTTGTTTTGCTAGAAAGATGTAATAAAGTGAGAATCAAGAATAAAATATGTCTTCTCATAAATAATAAGTAAAGGCTGCATAATAAGAATACAATGAGGTTTCATAAATTACAGTAAACAAAGATACAGGCTTGGGGCAAATTTGTGTTCAAGGAAAACCATTCAAGTCCTAGGATGAAGTCATAGGTCTGCACTATGATAAGGTAAGGTCATGTAAAAACTATTGTTTTGGACTTATAATGAGCTTACAGAATGAAACACTCCTTTGAACTTGTTATTGATATACTTGTGTTTCTTTTTATCTAATGTTTTATCTATGAGTTGATTCTCACATAGAGAAGTGTTTTGTTTAAAAAGCTATAAAAAGGCTGAAAGCAATAAATAAAGGCAGCTTAGCGGTTTTTTCACTTTACCAAGTGTGTTTGTTTTCTATGTGAGTGACCTCTTTTAATTTCTTTCTTTTCTCACTGATTCAAAAAGAGTTAATGAGCTCTGAGATCTCTCCTGGACAGCAAGAGGCTTTTCACTGACTTGCTAGAGAAAAGAGCACCAGCAACAAAATCATGATTCCAATTTCCCAGCACTTATTTAACATTAAAAGTTAAATTTTTTTTGTTTTTTTTGTTTTTGTTTTTGTTTTTTTTTTTTAGCAGTTATAGAAGCACAGAGCAGTAACAAGAAGTTAAATTTCCCCAGCACTTATTTAAGCACAGAGAGTTAAAGAGAAAAGAAGCCAGCATTTTTGTTGTTGCTTGTGTTGTTATTTAGTTGTTTGTTTGTTTGTTTTTGTTTTGTTTTGTTTTTGATACAGAATAACCAAAAGAGTGCTAAGTTTCCAGAAGCCATCAGCTTCTAGCCCTCAGGACAGTTAGAGTTATAGGGCCAGAGATCATCAGTCTTTGGCTTTCATTATCAGACACCAAATGCCAAATAAGTTTTACGTCTCCACAAATTCCTATGTAATTTCACCTTAGTCTTTACACTTACCAGTAGATCTTGCACTTTAAAAGTTGTAAGTATATTCCATAAGTTATATGGAGATTTTAAACATCTATGAGTAAATGACTGTCAATAGTTCAAGACAAAGAGGGTTAACATATCGTACATGTCAAGAGATGATAGAGTCACTAAGATGGTGACTTTTCATAGGCTCTTGGGTATGGTGAATGTAATAATGGATGTCTACAAATTAATAAATGTATGGAACCTTCCTTTATGTTGAAGATACTGAAGACTATGAGACACATACTTTGCTGAATAGGAATTGAATATTCATATTGAAGGTAAATCTTTAACATTATAGTGAGTCTAAAATGTGAGATGATACATCTCTGATTATAAGCCTAAAAGTTCACCAGGAACATAACAAAATTAACTCTGCAAAGAGACAAGATTTCTAAAATCAGAGGGGTAATCATGTAGGAAAACATGAGTATCTTAGTACACAGTATCAAAACATTGTCTTCATCAAAAAGGTGGCATCAGAAAATGACAATTCATTCCCACTTAGGTTCATATTTAAAACTTAGTAAGGACTTTTATAATTACAAAATAGGCATTCCTGGAAGAATACACAAATCTGCACCCTGTACTGGAGTTTAGCTACTACTGGGTAGGAGGAAAATAGAGTCATTAGGCAAAACTTCTTGCATGTACATTGATAGACATTTGATCATCCTGTTCAGTGGTAAGGCCTATGGTAAAAGTATTGTCTCTAGCATTGTTGAGGAAGGATATAGGAGTAACAAATGTTGGACTTTTGAGGAAATGTTTAAAAAGATGTCTTAGTTAATCTTTGCTTTTGGCTATGTTTATCATGGTATCATCAGAACATGATGAATTTAAGAGAGTTGGTTAACTTTTAAAGCAGTGATGAAAGGGATGTAGAATGCTGAGAAGCCAGAGGCTTTAGGAAGCTTGGGAACGGCAGTTGACTCAAACAATCACAGCAACAGAATGTGAAAAAACACTCTAAAAGGTATTTGAATGACCTTGGAGTAATAAAGTACATCCTATATGAAGACCAAACTCTGACTTCTAAGCCTGTTGTATAAAACATGCAGTACATTGTTACTCTTAAAGGCCAGTTTCAAGTTTAAGAAATTGGGCCAAACATTTTTGATTTAATAAAATGATTCAGGAGAAAAAGTTCAAGGTTATCCTTTCAACAAAATTTCAGTCTATGGCTGTTAACATTAGAAGCAGTGTTATTTCCCTTTTGATTTTGTGGGACAGTTTTATATATTTTAGTATTAGAAAGTGCTTAAATTTCTTCTCCAATTCATTGTATTCTTAAACAAGATATTTTTAAAAAAGTGTGAAAATATGTTTAAATATTTGAGAATTTTACCTGATTCATTCACCTCAATTTTCTCCCATTTTGCTCCCATCCCTTTTCTCTCTTGACTTCTTATCCTCTGTTTTTTTCTATATTTTATTTACACTTCAAATGTTTTTCCCTTTCCAGGTTTCACCTTTGGAAAGCCCCTATCCCATCACCCTTCACACTGCCTCTATGAGGGTATTCCTTCACCCACCCACGTACTCCCATCTTCTCTCCTTGGCATTCCCCTATACTGGGGCATCTAACACTCTCAGACCCAAGGGCCTCTCCTCCCACTGATGGCCAACAAGACCCCCCTCTGCTACATATGTGGCCAGCACATGGGTCCTTTAGTTTGTGGTCCAGTCTCTGGGAGCACCATGGGCCTGACCAGTTAACAATATTGCTCCCTCCCCATGGTGCTGCAAACTCCCTCAGCTCCTTCAGTTCCTTCTCCAACTCCTCCATCTGGGACCCCACATTCAGTCCAACAGTTGCTGTCAATTGAATCATGGGTGTTCTGAACTTTTGGGCTAATATATGCTTATCAGTGAGTATACTGTGTTTGTTCTTTTGTGACTGAGTTACCTCACCCAGGATGATATTTTCAAGTTCCATCTGTTTGCCTGCAAATTTCATGAAGCCATTGTTTTTAATAGCTGAGTAGTATTCCCTTGTGTAAATGTATCACATTTTCTGTATCCATTCCTCTGTTGAGGGACATCTGGGTTGTTTCTAGCTTCTGGCTATTATAAATATGGCTGCTATGAACATAGTGGAGCATGTGTCCTTATTATATGTTGGAGCATCTTATGGGTATATGCCCAGGAGTGGTATAGCTGGGATATCAGGTAGTGTTATGTCCAATTTTTGGAGGGTCTGCCAAACTGATTTCTAGAGTAGCTGAACCAGCTTGCAATCCCACCAGCAATGGAGGAATGTTCCTCTTTCTCCACATCCTCACCAGCATCTGCTGTCACCTGAGTTTTTGATCTTAGCCATTCTGACTAGTGTGAGGTGGAATCTCAGACTTGTTTTGATTTGCATTTCCCTGATGACTAAGGATATTGAACATTTCTTTAGGTGCTTCTCAGCCCTTCCAGTTTTCTCAGTTGAGAATTATCTGATTAGCTCTGTTCCCCATTTTTTGATAGGGTTATTTGGTTCTCTGGAGTCTAACTTCTTGAGTTGTTTGTGTATATCGGATATTAGCCCTCTATTAGATGTAGGATTGGTAAAGATCTTTTCCCAATCTTTTGGTTGCTGTTTAGTCCTATTGACAGTGTCCTTTGCCTTACACAAGCTTTGAAATTCTCACAAACCCAAACCAAGAACACTTCAAAATGATCATTCATCATGATCAAGTAGGCTTCATCCCAGGGATGCAGGGATGGTTCAATACTCAGAAATCTATCAATGTAATCCATTACGTAAACAAACCCAAAGAAAAAAACCACATGGTCAGGTCATTAGATGCTGAAAAAGCATTTGACAAAATTCAACATCCTTTCATGACAAAAGTCTTGGAAAGATCAGGAATTCAAGGGCCATACCTAAACATAGTAAAAGCAATATACAGCAAACCAGTAGCCAACATCAAACTAAATGGAGAGAAACTTGAAGCATTCCCACTAAAATCAGGGACTAGACAAGGCTGCCCTCTCTCTCCCTATCTATTCAATATAGTAATTGAAGTTCTAGCTAGAGCAATTAGACAACAAAAGGAAGTCAAAGGGATACAAATTGGAGTGGAAGAAATCAAAATATCGCTATTTGCAGATGATATGATGGTATACTTAAGTGACCCAAAAAACTCCACCAGAGAACTGCTATAGCTGATAAACAACTTCAGCAAAGTGGTCAGATAGAAAATTAACTCAAACAAATCAGTGACCTTCCTATACTCGAAGAATAAACAGGCTGAGAAAGAAATTAGGGAAATGACACCCTTCATAATTGTCACAAACAATATAAAGCATCTTGGTGTGACTCTAACCAAACAAGTGAAAGATCTGTATGACAAGAACTTCAAGTCTCTGAAGAAAAGAAATCGAAGAAGGCCTCAGAAGATAGAAAGATCTCCCATGCTCATGGACTGGCAGGATTAATATAGTAAAAATGGCCATCTTGCTGAGAGCAATCTACAGATTCAATGCAATCCCCATCAAAATTCCAACTCAATTCTTCATACATTTAGACAGAACACTTCTCAAATTCGTTTGGAATAACTAAAAACCCAGGATAGAAAAAAAACTATTAACAATAAAAGAACTTCTGGGGAAATCAGCATCCCTGATCTCAAGCTTTACTACAGAGCAGTAGTCATAAAAAGTGCATGGTATTGGTATAGCGACAGGCAGGTAGCTCAATGGAATCAAATTGAAGATCCAGAAATGAACCCACACACTTATGGTCACTTAATCTTTGAGAAAGGAGCTAAAATCATCCAGTGGAAAAAAGGCAGCATTTTCTAAAAAGGTTGCTGGCTCAACTGGTGGTCAACATGTAGAAGAATGCAAATTGATCCATTCCTTTTTTAAAATTGATCCATTCTTATCTTCTTGTACAAAGCTCAAGTCCAAGTGGATCAAGGACCTCCATATAAAACCAGATACACCGGATCTAGTAGAAGAGAAAGTGGAGAAAAGTCTAGAGCACATGGGCACAGAGGAAAAGTTTCTGGAAAGAACACTAATGGCTTATGCTCTAAGATCAAGAATCGACAAATGGAACCTCATATAATTATCTTCTATTTTTTAAAGTATTGCTGCCTCTATATCTGAGGCTGTAGAACAATTTACTAGAGCCACAAAGAAGCAAAAATCCTGATGGAAACTGAGAGATAATGGGTAATAAAAATATAGTAAACATGCAGAATGAAATATCATTCAACTCTAAGGAAAGATATTATGAATTCATGGGTAAATTGATGAAGATAGAAATAATAATTTTTAGTGAGCTAAGGAAGATCCAGGGAGTCAAAGACTGTCATGTTCTTTCTCATGTGTGGATGAAAGTTTTGAATCTCTAGATCAGTTGTTCTCAACATTTTAGTTGCAACACATTTAGAAATCAAAGGACCCTTCCTTACAGGTTGTCTAAAAGCTTTGGAAAAGAGATATTTATACTATGATTCATAACAGTAGCAAAATTAGTTATAACATAGCAGCAAAAATAATTTTACAGTTGGTAGTCACCACAGCATAAGAAACTGTATTAAAGAGACAGGATATTAGAAAGGCTGAGAACCACTGCTTTAGATACATAAATTTAAATTGCAGTAACTACAGAAGTAGTGAGACTAGTAAGGGGTCATAGAGTAGGAGGGGGGATTTCAGTGTAAAGGGGATTTAAAGCCAGGTGATATAAAGGGGAAAACGTGCATGATAACTAAGAGAGTATTAAATGGTGTGCAGAAGAGCAAAGACTGGTAGAGGAGGGAGCGTGTGGAAAGTTAACACTAAAATCCTTTGAAAGGGACATGTGGAAATGTAGAAATGTAGAAGCATCCTAAATATCCAGATGTTTGTATATGAAAGTAGTTTAAATGGAGTGAATCTGTAACAGAAAAGGGATGGGTAATAATTTTCTCAGGTACCATACAGCATCAAATTAAAAGTCCAGGGCTAGATGAGGGTTACCTTCATTCATGTTGTAGATCTTCAGCATTGCAGACTACTACCCTGTTCTTTATTACATGAACATTCACAGCAATATATATATATGTATATATATATATACATATATATATATATATATATATATAACATATGCATTACTCATTTCATTTTTTTTTTAAATTTAGAATTTTAGGTAATTGATTTCACAGAGAATTACACCAGACATTAGCTCAGTGGTCTCTCTCTCCAAAGATGGTACGTGATACATTATATTTGACTAGCTAATATCTGGGTTCCATAAGATATGTACATATGATTACTTTACAATCTGGATGCTGAAAATTGTAATGAAAAAACACAGATTACTTACATTTTTCATTGGGTCAGGTCATATAGGTAAAGTTAAAAGCAAAAAAAACAAAAGACTCGTTCTAGATCCATTGGTAAAGGAATGTTAAGCAGAACAATAGTATTATTTAAGGTAAATTGATATTCTGAATGGAGTACATTCTATTTTTTTTTTTTAGAAGTATAGACTAGTTGAAGCATGAGAAGCGAATATTTGTATTTCCTGTAATGCCTCATGGATACTTTCGAGAGCATCTTCAAATGTCAGAACCACATAAGCAGTGTCATGTCAGTTAAAACTGTTTACAGATTCAAGTGCATTTTGGCTTTCATTAAATTACTCTGACTAATTTGGAATTCCTGAAAGGGTCAGTTATTGTACTAACCTTAACTGAGGCTATTTTTTTTTCCAAATCTGGCATATCAGTCAAAACTAGAGTCTAAGCTGTCTTATAATACTTAAAAGCATACAAGTTTACTTTGTGTTTGTAATATACACATGTGTGCATTTTCTACTCATTTGCACAGCAGTTCTCATGCTGGCTTCTGGAACACTATTGACTCTCTGAACATGAAGTTTACCATATCCAACAGGGAGGAAAGAAATTGTCACTGGCTTGTATCTTCCAGGAAGTGACAGGTGATTTCTGCTGTTCCTTTGCTGAGGGTAGTGATTCACAAAGTCAAGGCTGCAGTATGTAGAAAGTTTAAGTTTCCTGCAGGCAACAGAATCAACAAAATGGAATATATTTAATATGCTTGTCTGGTTACTATATAGATTAATTATTAAATAACTGTTACAGGAAATAACTTTTTAAAAAAGTATTACATTTATTTGTGTATGTGTGTTTGTGTGTGTGTGTGTATGTGTGTGTGTTATTTTCTATGGCACACATGTGGTGAGGTTATCACCACATTTGGGGAGTCCTTTTCTCTCCCTGAACCATCTTTGGTACCAGTAATTGAACTTAGGTCAGCAGGCTTAGCAGCAAGTACCTTTACCTGCTGAGCCATTTAATGCTATTTTAACTTACCTCAAACTTTTTAAGCATTTGTAATTTTTTTTTTTTTGGTTTTTTTGTTTTAGTTTTAGAGTTAAATATGATGAACATCCCTGTCCTGTATAGACTCAAATAAATTTCATTTGTAATTTTTTGTGCTTTGTTACTAATTTTCACAGTTACATATTAGTTCACAATGAATACAGTATTAGGTAATTAGAAAATATAATTACAAAGGGGGCACATTTCCTGGTACTGTTGAATGTCCTCATCTTTTGGCACTGGTGCAAGTGTTGGCTATGTGTCTGATCCCCATGCCCTGGTGCTTTCTTCCTTTTTAAGATTTTAAATTCCATTCTTTCTCCCACCCCCATCTATCTATCTAGTGTGTGTAGTGTGTGTGTGTGTGTGTACAGATGTGTGTATTTGTGTGAGTTCATGATTGTAATAGTATATGTGTGGAAGTCAGAAGACAACTTATTGGAGTTGGTTCTCTCTTGTCTAAAGTGAGTTCTGGGGTTTGGCAACAAGAATTTTACCCCCTTAGTCTACTTACCAGCCATGTCTTGGTATCTTAAACCTGAAAGTGAGAATGAGAGTATGGATATCAGTGTGGGAAATCCAGTGCAGACCTTTTTAAAAGTTCAGTATCAGAAAACTAGAGAATCCATTTATACACAGTGCTGTTGGTATTCATTATATAAAATGTTCATTCATTTTATGCAAGATGATGACTTTTTACTAACAGAACATGACCTGTTAGAACAAAATAATTAAAAGTGAATTTATATCCAATTTATATTTGTACTTTAGTTAGTAATATTTTCATGTTTTGTTTGAATTGTTATTTGAGGTCACACATTATACAGGTCAAATAGTTCTGTAAATATATTGTTTAGTCATTGTTATTTCTTGTCCATATTCTTCATCCTTACAGAAAACCTAAAGTTCTAGAAAGAAAGCCAAAACACCTTGAAATTAATTAGGAAAATGCTTTTCAGTTCTTCCCTGCTTTAAGACATAGTAGCTAAGAAATACTGTCACCCTTTCCACCATTTTTATTGTAAATTGTACTATGTTTTATCTTCCTAGTTATTGGAAAGTTGGAATTTTAAATAAAAATTTTAAGAAAACCTTTTAAATATTATAAATCTTTTAGCAATATACATGTTTACAATGTTTAAATTTGATTTTTCTTAACATGTATTTGCTTAAATTCTCTTTTTATTGGCAGTTGATTCCTCTTATGGTCCTAGTCATAAATCTTAAGAGTCATTTTTCACTTTCTTTCATTCATTAAATTCAATCTGTCATGAGTTTTGCTTGAAATAGCTAAAAACTTTTAAATTTTATTTTATGTGTATGATAATTTTTCCTGTACCTGTGTTGCTTTACAACTGTTCTGCCTAATGCCAGTGGAGGGGAGACGTAGGAGTCAGATACCCTGTGACTAGAATTATAGAGAATTGTGAGCCACCTAGAAGAAGAGCTAGAGATGGTTGTGAAGAAACACATGATTCTGGGAATGGAGCCTGTGTCTCCTGGAGGAGTGGTCAATGGCATCATAATGGAGCATACATATTTATCAAAAGAGTAATTCTCATTAGTGTATAAATAAGTTTCAGTGAACTAGTAAAATGAGACATTTATTAACATGTCTTTTCAACAATGAGTTCTTTGAATTATATATTTTTATGAAATTTATTCTTTGACAATTTTATATTTATTAAAATCATCTATATCTATATAACGAATTCTCATCGCTTACCTCTACCCCATCTTTCTTGTTCCTTTCCTACCTTGTTAGTTCCTCCTAGTTCCTTCCTAAAAGTCTCTTTCTCACATTTGCATCTCTTAATTTTGTTCTCTGACTGACTGAGTTGAATTAGGGCCATCTGCATGAAAGAGATAGAAGTATTTTTGGAGAATGGTATATGATCTATCTTAGTCTTAGTGTCCTATTGGTGTGAAGAGACACCACGAGCAACACAACTCTTACAAAAAAAAGCATTTAATTGGAGGCTTGCTTACAGTTACTGAGGCTTTATCTATTATCACCATGGTAGGGAACATGGTGGCAGGCAGGACAGCATGGTGCTAGAAAACTAGATGAGAGCTTTATCCTGATCCACAGGCAGAGAAGAGACTGGGCTTGGAATGGGCTTTTGAAGAAGCATCAAAGCCCAACCTAGTAACACACTTCTGCTATCAATGCCGCATCTCATAATCCTTCTAGTCCTATCGAAGGGTTTCAGTCCCCTGTACTTAGCATCGTAATGGTTCTTCTTTGGATATTTAATATTTAAATTATAGTACTTGTCTTCAGAGCAAGATTTCTTTGAGTATTTCATCCTGTCATAGCTTAGAAACACATATGTGGTTATAGTCATTCCAAAGTTGGACTAGTTATAAAGAATCCAAAACAATGTCATCTGATCTACCTATATGCTGGGACTAGATAATGGCTGAAGAAAGCAGCTATCTTTTATATGGCTTTTTTTTAGGGGGAGACTATCTGTGAATTTGCTGTACATGGTATTCTTAATGCTTTCAAGTGAATGTTGAAAATATACATGTTCCATTAAAGAGCGATTCTCAATCTGTAGGTTGTGATTGCTTTAAGGGTCAAAGGACTCTCTCACAAAGGTTGCACGTCAGATATCCTGCGTATCAGATATGTATATTACAATTCATAATGGTAGCAAGAGATTTTAAGGTTTGCTTTTCATTAAAGCACTATAATTGCACATATTTTCATGGCTTGGTATGGTGTTTGTATATGTGCAAGTTGTATAATGATCAAAACATGGTGATTAACATGTACAGACACTTTCTGAATATTTCAATACATTGCTAACCATTTTTTGAGGAGAGAATGTACAGAATTCTTTCTTATGGTTCTTTTAAAATAGTTCATTACTACTAAATGTAGGCATCCACTAGACAGAAGAAAATTAAAACTCATTTTGTGTAGCGGTGACTTTGTTTCCATTGATTAAATTTTTCTTTCTTTTTTTTTCTATCAATGTCCCAAGCCTCTGGTCAACACAGGTTAAAATTTAACAGTCTACTATGTTACCATGTTTTTATATCCTATATGGCCTATTTGTATCTGCTTATTTTACCTTAACACCCTCAAAATTCATTTCAATTCTCTGTAATGGCCTACTAATCAGTAATGGCACTTATGGTTTACAAAGATTTTAGTTGCTCCATATTCTCATGACAAATTATCTTTGGCTGTTCAATAATTCATCTGAATTGTAGTAAAATGATGTTTCTTTTTGTTATATATTTACATTT
The DNA here is from genome assembly GCA_028551405.1 of Uromys caudimaculatus. Classification (NCBI taxonomy): domain Eukaryota; kingdom Metazoa; phylum Chordata; class Mammalia; order Rodentia; family Muridae; genus Uromys; species Uromys caudimaculatus. The sequence continues at coordinate 46,536,588 of CM052711.1, forward strand.
ACATTTTTCTAATAATGACTAATGACTTAGGGTTTCATTGTTTTGAAAAGACACCATGACCAAAGCAACACTCATAAACGACAACACTTTGGGACTGGCTCACAGTTTTAGAGGTTCAGCCCAAAATCATCATGGCAGTGTGCAAGCAGACGTAGTGCTGAGTAACCCAAGAGTTCATCATCTTGATCTGAAGACAATCAAGAGAGATTATTTTCTCCAGACAGCCAGAAAGAGGATCTTCTTCTGCCCTAGGTTAAGCTTAAGCAAAAGACTTCAAAATCAACCCCTCCCCCCCCAGTGACACACTTCCTTCATCAAGCCCATACTTGCTCAAACAAAGCCATACCTCCTAACAGTACCACTTACAATGGGCCAAGCATATTCAAACCAGCACAACTAACACATATTTTCTCTGTGATATTTTTTATATCTTCTTTTGAGAATGTTTGTATTCTGGTCTTTTAAAAACAACTAGTATGGGGGCTGGAGAGATGGCTCAGTGGTTAAGAGCACTGACTGCTATTCCAGAGGTCCTAAGTTCAATTCCCAGCAACCACATGGTGGCTCACAACCATCTATACTCTGATCTGATGTTCTCTTTTGGCATGCAGATATACATGCAGATAGAGCACTCATTTTATATATATAATATATATATATAATATATATATAATATATATTATATATAATAAAGAAATAAATCTAAAGAAATAGTGTGTTTTTATTAATTGTTTAAAGTTAGCACACGAAGCAATTGGATTCACTAGGATCTTTTAATCCATTTATATCACTTTCCTTTTTCTTACATTTTTTTTTTTTTAACCTTGTTGACATCTCATGTCACCCTTTGATCATTTTTCCTGGTCTTCTTCCTTTAGGCAGAAAGTCTCCCTTTGTATTTCATGCCATGCATATTATATTACCCCTATTTTCCCCTACCAAATAAGGTTTCTTCTTACCCACCGTGGCCCCTTTCTAGTTTCAAAATGTGAAAACACACACATGCACATGTATATGCACAGACATTTATTCTGAATATCAACTTCTGGTTAGGTAATGACTTAGAGTTATCTTTCTTGTGCTACGGGGGATGCTTCTCTCTCCTCATTCTTCTGTTTGCTGCACAAAAGCTGCTCCACTTGATTCCACCCCTCTATGGCTTGTTACTTTTGAATTTGTTGCTTTAGGTTTTAATGTCCTTTCTAAAAAGTTGTTGCCTTGTGTTATGAAATTTCCCTCATTTTCATCTTTTGGAAACTTCATAGGTATTTGATCCATTTTGGTTTGGTATCATTTATCATCACAGATCAGCTCTAGTTTCTTGCTTCTATGAGAGTATTCACATAGATGCTTTCATCTGTATGTTATGGGGATTTACTTTCTTTTTTTGGTGTATATTCCTTGTAATTCCACACTGGGACTGTGCTGGACAATGATAGTATATATTACTTTTGTTTTTGAATGAAACCTTCATTCTTTCTAATATGAAGTATATACAAATGTAGATATATGTGCTCTCAAGTAGGCCTACTGATTTTCTCTTTTATCTTACATAACCACAATGTTCTGTTTGATGCTAACTAGCAGGTATTTATATCTAAGCCTCTATTATTTTCATAATAAACCGAGTAGAAATATGATCTTATTTCTAATGGAATTTTAATGTTAATTTTCTTTAATTATATTTTAATACTAAGTATCCAATTTTCTCATATTGAAAGAAAAATGCAAATAATGCAACATATAATGCACTTTCTTTTAGATTTCCTTAAAGAAATTTCGCCAGAAATGCTTCATCACTTTTTATTTAATTAACATAACTTCTTCCCTTTGAGGATGAACACATTTTTTTTTCATTCCTGCTGTATATTTGGTTGTGAGCCTAGTCTTTAGTGGCTGATCCATCTCTCTAGCAGGCAAAATATTTTCTTAAACCTTTTCATGTTAGGAGGAAAATTTTATTTATATGATAAAATTTAATTTGAATGCCTTTTGTTCTGGTTTACATAAATTGCACTATTTCTTCAAAAGTGGTGAATAATGAGTCTTGTGATGTAAACAATTGTGATACAAAATAGAATTTTCAGCCAAATGAAGTTTGACAAAATAACAGTTTTCCAGGGTCTGTATGGTAGACATAAAAGCGTAGCAGGTTAAGAGCAGCAGACTAGTGACTTATATTTACTATGTTCTTTCTAATGTTATTAAATTAAATTGCTTTCATTTCCCACCTAACTGTAGAAGAAGAGACCCCTCTCAATACCAGTGGAGGGTAAAGTGGGAAGTCTCATTTAGTGAGTAGACAGGAGACCTCAGGCTATAGAATGACTGAAATAACTCAATGATTTATTTGTAGGTTATATGGTTGAGTAAATGTGTGGCTCTGTTTTCCATTGAGGCAGAAGAGTGCCTGGAGATTGTTTTTTGGGGGACAACTAGAGTTAGCAGAGCTGGTTACAGTTGAGATGATGCGATTGCTGGCTGAAAAAGTGCTAAGGCTGAGCCTCTGGCCTTATGCTTATCAAGGACAGAAGAAGTCTATGCAGAGACATGACAGTGGGAATCCCAGAGCCCCCCTCATTGTCAGAGAGACTATCTAGGGATGCTTGTCTCTGCTCTGTCCCCTGATCAAGGCCTACAAGGATCAATCTGGCTACTAAAGGTCATTGAGCATGTATTAAGACCTCTGTCCGCTGGAGTCCTTATCCAGTGAGTTCATAACCTGGGACAGAGATGTAGATTCAGTGAAAAGAAGGACTCATTGACCATCCCTGACCACTCCTTGACATTCAAGCAAGTGGCCCTGAAGAGCTCGAGATGTCTCTATTTATACAGAATTTTAGAGCATTCAAACATGCAGTTTCTGATTTTCCTTTAATTATTATCCAAGAATCTCAACAAGTACTTATTAAAATTCATTAACTTCCCTTTTTTTCCCTTTGTGGTCAGTTATTAACCTTTCCCCTTTCTAAGCAGTATAATACTATAATCCATTTGATTATGCCATAGCTAAGTACACCTGGATATTGCAAGCTAAATGATTTAAATATTGTATAGCCAGCCAAATGATTATTTCTAGCCAGGCACACCCAGTTTGAATTGTGCACAGGCAGGCAGCAGAAGTGAAGTTTTAAAGTAAAAGACAATTAGAATACATACAAACAAATTTTTAAGAGAAGTGTAACCTTTGAATTTTATCACCTTCTGATTCAATATGCACACAATGTATTTTAAGTTGCCTTTATGCCAGAATCTGACTTAGTTTTACTATACAACTCTATACAACTTTTCCATAAAGAGCAGAAACTAACAATTAACTTTTTTTTTTTTATCAATTCATACTATTTCTTTCTTTTATGTAAGTCTTACCTAAGGTAGAGATGAATCTATCCAACTTATATTTCTTTTAAGAGAATAGCAAATTTTGCTTACTTGTTCTAAGAATAAGCTAACTTGTCCTGAGAATGAACTCTTTATGCTGACGTTTAGGCTTTATGTTCTCTTAGTAGGTTTTGAACTTCCCCTTTCTTCACTGTATCGGCAGGCTTAGGTTCTCAGAAGAACGAGTTGATATTTCCAAGCTTCTTCATTTTTTCTCATATATTCTCATTAATTTTTGATAGGAATTCAATAAAGAACCTTTTTTAAAGGTCTTGATCAATTAAGTCTATACTTAACCATTAAGTAAGCAGGAATCATGGGTCCATCTCCAGAGGGTTGTTGCAGTCATTTTGAATATCATTCCCTCTGGTCATTACCAAGAGGGAGAAAAGCTCCAAGGGCCTTGCTTCAAGAAGGTCATTCACAGGACATTCATGCACCTTTCCTAGGAAAGACAAGATGACTCCCATTACCTGTCCGTTTGTACCAGAGTTAATCTATGAATCAACTAATCAGCTAAAAAAAATTTTGAGACTTATATTATTCTTAGGCTCACAAATAGCCTCATTAAAATGCAAGAATAATAAACTCAACCCTGAATAACTTCAGGAAACGAAAACCTAAATAATGAACTTGCTTCATTATCAGCCAAGCACAGGCTTTGCCTGAGTCCCTGGAGCAGGTGACAATTTGATTTTCAAGTGGCTCACTGATACTTTGCATTGATGTAGCACCATTCAAACCAAATCTCAAAGTGCTCTACAAAACATTAATTAATGACAGCTCATAATGTCCCATGGAAGATGATACCTTCTCTAGCTGTCCTTTTACAGAGAAAACCTCTAGAGGTTAAGAGGCTTGCTAGAGTCACACTTCAAAAGCATTTGTGAGGCTATGAACAGAGTTCAGATTTGACACCATCACTTACTCAATATATCAACCATGACGCACTGCCTCTTACTGTGTGTAAATAATCACAGCAATTGTGACACGTTGAAAAAAGGAGCTTTAAAGCAAAAGTAGCACAGTACAGTCAATGAATAGTTCTATGCCTTAGAAAATATTTCCACACAGGCCTGATAGTGGCTTTAACTTACAATCCAATACAGGAAGGGTTGAACCAAAAAGGGGCATGTCTCTTTAAAATTTATTTTTTATTTGTACGGATTGTCTAAAAGTTCCATCCATATATACAATATATTTTGATTAGATCTATCCCTCATTCTACCCCTCTAGGTTCACCTGGAACCCTTCCAGCACTTATCCTCCCTGCCCAACTTTATATCCTCTGTGTTTTAGTTTTGAATTTTAATATTATATGTTTTTAAGCCATTGAGTCCTGCATTGCTGTCCATATGTGAAATGCACGGATTCATCTTCTGAGGCACAGGCGATCTACCAGTGGCTCCTTAGGAGCCTAAGGTAAGGAGTCACACTTCCCCAGAGCCATCGAGTGACAACAGTTTCTCAGCTTTGGGTGGGGCATCGAAAGTCTCCACCCATCTATGCTACAATTATATTTTTTAAAAATTTATTTTTATTCTTTGTGTGTTTGCGGGTACATGTGCCCACAGAGGCCAGAGGAGGATATCTAGGTTGAGCTCCTGGAACTGGCATTACAGATGGTTGTGAGCTGCTGAAATTGAGTACTGGGAAACAAGCTTAGGTCCTTAAGAGTAAATTCCTTTAACTGCTTAGCTACCTCTCCAGCAGCACTTGCTAGGATTTTTAATTGGCTCAGGCTTGTGCAGGTAAGTTTATGTGTGCTACCACCATGCCCTATATAGAAAACAGAATTTAACAACTTTTCCATTCCCTATCCTTTGCCTTTTTCATTCTTTTTTTTTCCCAGAAAAAAGAATCATTATTATGAAGGGCACCATCCATTTGGAAAGTGTTGAAGAGGGTTAAATTTGACATTAAATGTATGTTCAAAAGTTCAAAACTAAATGTAGATAAATACCTAATTATAACTAGTTCCTAAAGAACAAGTACAATGGAGAAGTTAGATCAGAGACTTTAAGGTAAATGCAATTGAATACAAATATATTCCCAGATTCTAAATTGTCCTGGCTGTCTAAGCTTCAGGGTTTTTTGTTTCCTTGTAAAATAAACTCTAGATTAGTATGTGTGTGTGTGTGTGTGTGTGTGTGTGTGTGTGTGTGTGTGTGTGTGTGTGTGTGTGTGAAGGAGGTAGTCTCTCATCACTGAAGTTCTCTTTTTTCTTTTTTTGAGTGGCATGTCTGGGATAAATACTAAGGAGGATATTTGTGTGTCTCAACTTGCAGATATATATTTATGTAACTAATTTTGGAAAAAAGCAAGTTATCTCTTTACTAGACCTACCATTCCACCTATGACCTAGATAATCCTTTAAGATTAGGTTCAAAAATCAACCCAAATGTGTATTTCCTAGGTTAGTTATAGATTTATAGATTTACTGATGCATTTTCTTCATATGCTCATGTAAATGAAATTGTTATATCTAACATACTGTATATTAATCAGTTTTTTAATATGTGACAAAATACTTTACGCACTGGGAGTAAATCTTCTTCTTTTTCAAATTATTTTCTCATATATTATGTCCTGACTTGACAGTAGTTTTCCCTCCCTTCCCTCTCACCAGTCTCTCTCCCCACCTCTACTCTTCTTACAGATCCTCCATTCTCCCCCTCTGCCTTCCCTCAGAGAAAAGTAAGCCTCCCAGAGACATAAACCAAACACTGCATAGCAAGCTACAATAAGATCAGGCATATTCCATCACTTCAAGGCTGGAGGAGGCAACCCAGTAGGGCGAAATGGGCCCCACAAGTAGGCAAAAGAGTCAGGGCAGGCCCTGCTTCTACTTTTATGATTCCCACAAGAATACCAAGCTACTCAGCCATAACATAGATGCAGAGCACCTAGGTCAGACCCCTACATGCTCCCTGATTTCTGTGAGCTCCCTGGTCAGTAGATTCTGTAGCCCATGTTCTCATGGTGTCCCTGACCCATCTGCAGTTTTATAAGTTTAAGGTCCTAGAATCTGCACTAATTTAAACTGTTGAGAACTAATGGTAAACACAGGAATATATAGCGCACTATATGTCTTCTTAAGAAGCAGATGAGAGAAAAAGAATGTCTATGACTAGGTTTGTCCATTGTATACTAGCCCTAAGAATTATCTTGCAAAGCTATATCCATAATCCTTAGCACATTGTGAGGTCAATTAGGTTAAATTATCACTATCTTAGAACCATTAATCCTTGTATGTTTAGAATGTATATGTATATATATATATACACGTTTGTGTGTTTAATACATATTACATATGTAAATTTTAGTATTGTTGGGATCAAACTTAGGGTTTTTTTCGTGGTAGCCAAAGGGAGACTGTTCCACCTCAGAGCTCCAGGCCCAGTTCTGTGGAGACAGGTTCTCACGATATAGCTAAGATTTACCTTGTTCTCACTATGAAGTTGATCCATGCTCAAATTCATGTGTCTTGTACCTCAAAGCACTTACCACCATGTTTAACAGGAGCTATCCTCTTTTCCTCTCTCTCTCTTGCTCTCTCTCTCTCTTTCTTTGTCTCTCTCTCTCTCATAATTACATTTGCCCCTTCCTTTTCCTCCCTTTAAATCCTCACATCCATCTTACCTTGCTCTTCTCTTTAAATGAGGACAGTATGATCTTGGTGAACTGTCTGTTTAATGGTGTTCGTAAAGTGGGTGCTATCCAGTTTAAGGATCATAATACAGAGCCCTAGAACACATGCAAATTCTGGGTAGACATGGCATGCTGCCTGTGATCATAGCACTGAGGGGCAGAGACAAGAGACCCCAGGAACAACACAGCAAACTAGACTACTTATCAATCTCTGAGTTTAAGTGAGAGACCCTGTCACAATATATAAAGTGGAGAGTGTCCATCAATCCAAACACGCAAAGGCAGTCCATTGCTAAAAGCACAATGTACATTTTATAAGCATCTGTCTTCAGCAGTGGTGCCTGCTCTCTGCTGTTATGGCTGCCCCTCACTAGGAAAGGAGAGCTGCCCTAACCATGCCAGTCTTTCTGAGATGTATCCTCAGCTGGTGTCTCCTGTTCTGATTCATAAAGGTCCAAATTTCTCTTTCTCCGTAATAAGCTTCACTTTCCCTTTTCTAATAGTCACACACTATTTCTACTTACTAAGTTGCATTATTAACTGTCATGTTAAAAGATAGTAATTTCTTCTAGGCTTTGAAAACAATGAATAATTCGTGATAAATATCTCCATATGCACATTATTGTTGTACGTCTACAGAGATGTATCACTGTTTTTTAAAATTTTTTATTGGAAACCCACTATACCATCCCCCTCCCCCTGCATCTATGAGGGCATTCCTCCCCACCCACTCCCACCCTCCTGCCCTTGAATTCCCCAACACTGGGGCATCGAGCCTTCACGGGACCAAGGGCCTCTCCTCCCATTGGTGCCCAACAAGGTCATCCTCTGTTACATATGCGGCTAGAGCCATGGGTACCTCCATGTGTACTCCTTGGTTGGTGTTTTAGTCCCTGGGAGCTCTGGTTGGTTGATATTGTTGTTCTTCCTATGGGGTTGCAAATCCCACTGTTTTATGCATTGAATATAGGTAGTAACAAAATTCTGTGTCGAGGTTGTATGTATATAGAATAATATTTACCATCTTTTACAGAGTAGTTTTTAAAAATAGAAGCTCTACTAATATCTCCTTATAAGTGTCAATACTATTTACAGCTATTGTCTGAAGTTCTCAGAGCAAAAGCATTTAGCTTTCAGAGTTTTTCAAAAAGGAAGTATCTTGGAACAATAGAAAGGTAATTTATTACAGCTGTGGTCTGGTAGAATTTCTGGGGGAATAACCAGGAAACTTTGGATAAATGCTATCAGGAGAAATGTGTGAAGTCAAAATTGTTCTAGTTTCCATACTAATGTAAAATATGGAACAAAATTAAGGTGTCCATATTCTCCCTTCAGTTTAGAGTTTGGTGTCTTATCAAGAGTAATAAGACAAGAAAGGGAATATAAACAGAACATGTAAAGGTAGAGACATAATATTTTTCTATTGATTTAAATCTATTCATAAGTGACTCAAGACTCACCATCAGAAAGCTCTTAAATATGGTGAACACTTTAATTAGTGTTGCAGGGTACAACATTAACATATACAAATGAGGACCCTTACTATAAAGAAATAATAAACATTCTGAGGAAGACATCAGAGAATGATCCAATTTACACCTACATCAAAAAAGTATTCCTCAGAGTAGCCAACTGGAAAAGAAAAAAACCTGTACAATGACTAGTTTAATATACAGAAGAAAGAAATTTAAAAGATGGAAAGAACCTCATACCCATTGATTAGAAGGATCCACATTGTGAAAATGGCCACACAACACCTGCAGGTTCAATACTATACCAGTCAAAATCCTATTTCCTTTCTTCACAGGACTATAAAAAGAATGTTACAGCTAATGTAGAATGCACAAACGTTCAGCATGGCCAAAGCAGTGCTGAGCAAAATAGAGAATGCTGGATCACCATATTGATTTTCACTTATAATACAGAGCCTTATTAACAAAAACAGCCCGATACTGGCACCAAATCTCAAAGATCAGCATACTAGAAGACACTTAGTAATAAAACCAAGCAACTATAGGTATGTTCTTTATGATAGATGATAAAACTATATAGTAGAGGAAAAACAGCCTCTTCAAAAAATTGGTTCTCAGAACACTGGGTCTCTACATGCACCTACACAAAAACCAATCCAATGGTATTTTATTAAGGATGAAATTTAGAGGACAAAGTAGCAGAAATATTTCAAGATACCAGTAGGGGCAGTGGCTTCCTTATTAGATCTTTAATATTTAATCTTTGATGACAATAGTCATCAAAGCTTCTGCTTAGCAAAAGACATAAAAGATAAAGTAGAAATGGCCAGTAAACATATCAAAAAGTGGTAACCTTATCAGCTATGAGAGATATGTAAGTTAAAATTCTATTGACATTTAATTATTCAATCAGAATGGTAGTCACTAAGAAAATAAATGCTGTGGAGTATTATGACAAAAGGGAACGGTCATATGCTGCTGATGGGAAGGTAGTCTACTTCATGTACTGTGCATGAGTCTGAAGGTCCCTCATAAAGCCCCCAAAAGAGATTTCTCATATTACTTAGCTATCCTTGTTCTGGACATCTACTCATAAGTCTAGAGGTCAACATATCATAGAGATAATTGCATGTAAATATTTGTCACAGCATTGTTCACAATAATGATATATATATATATATATATATATATATATATATATATATCAATGAAGTTTTCACCTGTAAAAAAGAACAAACCTCCATTATTTGCAGAAAAGTATAGGCAACTGAATATAGTTATATTAAAGAAGTTAAAGCACTAAAAAATACCCAAATACCAAGTATGTGGTCTCATTTGTGGTCCCTAGGTTTTACATAGATATATAAAATCATGTATGTATAATGACATTAAAGTAGAGTAGAAACTGCCTCGGAGAACAAAAGGGCCCAACCACAGGGTAAGCAGTGAGAAAAGAAAGCATGTGGAGGTAAGATGGGAACAGAGCTCAAGCACATTTTGTACCTTATTTTCCAGCTTACGTGTATGCATGTGTTTATGTTTAACCTTCAACAGGAGGTATGGTATGGAATTTTCCACCTGTATTGTCATATCGGAACTAAGAAAAAAGATTTGAAATTTTGGATTGAAGACAACTTGTACTTGCAAAATTTGATCTTTGCTAATCTTATAGCTATAAGAGTTTTTAAAAATTTATTAAATACAGTATACTAAAATTTGAATGCTTCTACATAGAACAGTGATTTTAATGCCAACTCATTATACTTACTGGACATTTTGTGTGTCAACCGGAGTGATTTAAATATCTCATGCCTTCTGTATTAACTCCTAGAGTTAGAGCCATGTTGAATCAAACTGTCTAGGAAGGTGCAATTACAAAATTCATTGTTAAAAATAACCCCACCTACTGAAGGATGCCATTCTACTTTTACATTTTGAGTGATGTAGATATGACATGAGGTTTTAAAATCTTTACTCAGCTCCTAAGATAACCCTAACTTAACTAAGCACTAGCCTTATGTACATAATTAGAATAATATATAAGTATATGGTAAAATTTTGAATACTTATTTTAAAGGTCTGCAGAATGAAAGTTTAGTTCTTTTAGTTTGTTCACTCATTTATATTTTTCTCTTTGTTGAAACTAAGTCACAGATTTGGTCACAGATGCAATCTTTGTAAATAGATTTGTGTGCTCATGATTTTATGTCCATGTCTGCCTAACTAAGAGAGTAAAGGCTGTGCCCACCGAAGTCACTTGTATGAGATAGAATTTTAACTTACTATTAAATCTGCTCTAGAAGGAATGGATTCAATGTTAATAAAACTGATGCTTATTTAGCTTTCGTACAAGAAAAAAGCTTTAGACAATTATTGCTGTAATTCTGTGACATTAATTATCCTGATAGTTCAAACGATGCTTTCTTTATCCTGGATAAGCTCAGAATTGAATCATTCTTCTACATACCTTTTCATATAAACTAGGGAGCCCATTTAGGCAGGGAGAAGCTGGAAAGCATATTAACAACAGGACCTAGTTGTAAGATGTATATGAGGCAGAGTAATGATTGATCAGAAAGCTATCAGCAACCATGAGATTTTTGAACTATTTAGAACTTGAAATACTTTCTTACAGTTTTGTTTTTAGACCTTCTAAATTCCACTTTCCGATTTGCATGTATTGTATAAAATAGAATCCATTTAGAACTTTTCACACACATATAATACAATTTCAGAATACTTATTTCTTTTGTTATATACTCATCTCCCTTTCTGATGGTTCCCTTCAAATTTCCGATTAATTCTACTTCTATTTACATGTCTTTTCAAAAATCGTGTATTTCACACATGAGAGACAACATGAGATGCTGATTTTCCTGTGTCTTATTTCTTCTAATATGAAAATCTATTTTCACTTGTCTTTATTTCAAGTAAACAATGTCATTTTTCATGTGTAAAAAATTTCCATTCTAGCCAGTTGACAAAGTTGATCCCTCCATGGGACTGAAAACCCCCTCAGTTCCTTTAGTCCCTAAGCCAACTCCTCCATCCAGGACCCCACGCTCAGTCCAATGGTTGGCTATGAGCATTCGCCTCTGTATTTGTCAGGCTCTGGAAGAGCCGCTCAGGAGACAGCTTATCATGCTTTCATCAGCAAACACTTCCCAGCATCCACAATAACGTCAGGGTTTGAAGGCTGTATATGGGATATATCCCCAAGTGGGACAGTCTCTGGATGGCCTTTCCTTGAGCTTCTGCTCCACACTTTGTCTTAATATTTCCTGTGTTGACTGGCCAGACCTCCCGGAGCTCCTGGAGACTGGATCACCAACAAAAGAATACACATGGAGGGACCCTTGGTGCTGGCCACATATATGGCAAAAGAGGGCCTTGTTGGCCATCAGTTGGAGGAGAGGCCCCTTGGACCCGAGGGTGTTTGATGCCCAGTGTAGGGGAATGCTAAGGAGGGAAGACAGGAGTGGGTGGGTGGGGGAGCACCCTTATAGAGACAGGGGGAGGGGGGATGGTATAGGGAGTTTCCAAAGGGGAAAACATTTGGAATGTAAATAAAGTAATAAAAAAGAATAAAATAATAAAAAATTAAAATCATAGCAAAAAAAAAAATAAAAAATTTCCATTCTGTCTGAATATTGCATTTGAAAATGATTCATCCATTGGTGGGCATAAAAGCTCATTCCATACCTTGGATTATGTGACTAGTGCAGCACACTATGGAAATTGGGGTATCACTACTTCATGTGGTTCTTGTTTCCTTTGGCTCTATTACCAAGAACAGTAGAGCATACAGTAGATCTATAATACAGTATATCTACTTTAAGTTTTTCTAAAGAAATACATATTACTGTCCATACCGGCTCCTGTAATATATATTCTCACAGTCCACAAGAAGTCTTTCAGTGCATGTCCTCACCAGGGTTTGTCCTTTGCTTTATGGCAGCCATTCTAATGGGGGTGAGATAGTGTCTCAGCACGGGTTTTCACTTTGCATTTCCCCAGTGCCTAATGACTTTGAGTTTTTATTTTTACTACATTTATTTTTTCCTTCAGGGTTTTTGAGACTATATATATTTTTCATGATATGCTTATGACTGATTTAAATTACTTAAAATTTGTTTTTGAAAAATTTCCCCATGTTTTTTTCCTTTTAAAAAACATATTATTTTATCCTTTCTTTTTATACAGTCCAGTCATTATCCCCACTCCCGGTCTGCCCTCTGACTGTTCTTCATCCCTTACTTCTACACCCCACCCATCTCCAAGAGGATATTCCCCCCCCCCCACATCTACCACCCACACCCTACCAGACCTCCCCACTGTGTGGGGCCTCAAGTCTCTTGAGTGTTAGGTGCATCTTCTCTCACTGAGACCAGGCAGTCCTCTGCTGTATATGTGTTGGGGGACCTCATATCAGCTGCTGTATACTGCCTGGTTGGTGGCTCAGTGTCTGAGAGATCTCACGGGTCCAAGTTAGTTGTGATTGCTGGTTTTCCTATGGGGTCACTCTCCTCTTCAGCTTCTTCTAGCATTTTCCTAATTCAACCACAGGGGTCCCCACCTTCTGTCCATTGGTTGAGTGCAAATATCTGCATCTGACTCTTTCAGGTGCTTGTTGGGCCTCTCACAGGGCAGCCATGCTAGGCTCCTGTCTGTAAGCACACCATAGCAACAGTAATAGGGTCAGACCTTGAGGCCTCCCCTTGAACTGGATCCTAATTTGGGCCAGTCATTGGACCTCCTTTCCCTCAGACTCTTCTTCATTTTTGTCCCTTTAGTTCTTTAACACAGGAACACTTCTGGGTCAGAGATTTTGACTGTGGGATGGCAACCCATCCCTCCACTTGATGCCCTGTCTTTCAACTGGAGATAGACTCTACAAATCCCTCTCTGCAAAGTTGGGGATTTCATCTAAGGTCCCTCCCTTTGAGTCCTGAGAGTCTCGCATCTCTCAGGTCTCAGGTACATTCTAGAGGGTCTCCCCATATCCTACCTCCTAAGGTTACCTATTCCCACTCTTTCTGCTGGCCCTCAGCACTTCAGTCCTGCACCCTCCCAATATCTGATCATGTTCCCCTTTTCCCCCTCCCTGTTCCCTCTCCCATCCAGGTTTCTCCCTCCCTCTGACCATCTCCCTTCCTCTCTATGTTTGCTTTCTTCTCCCTCCCAAGTCGGACTGAGACATCCTCACTTGGGTGCTTTGGTTTGTTAACCTTTTTGAGTTCTGTGGATTGTATCCTGGATATTCTGTACATTTTTGGCTAATATCCATTTATTAGTAAGTACATACCATGCATGTCATTTTGGGTATGAGATACCTCACTCAGGATGATATTTTCTAGTTCCATTCATGTGCCTGCAAAACTCCATCCACTACTCCCCACATATTCTTCTCAGTTATCTTTTAACATTACGTAAGTCCAGTTAGAACTGTCCATATATGTATGGGTGTTACTCCAAAGGCTATGAGAAACCTGCAAGTGACCATATCCTTAATAAAGACTGATTCTCCCTCTATCAGAATATATCCATTGCAGTTCCTTAGTAAGAGATGGGGCTCAGAGATATTCTCATACATCTATGCCAGATTTTGGGTGGAATGATCTTGTCTATAGCTTTTATGCAAGTAACCATAGCTGCTGCAAGATAACCATGCATTATTCATGTCATGGCCAGAAGATAGCATTTCATAGAACTCCATGCTCCCGCCCCCTCAACTCACACTGATCTTTTATCTCTTAAATTCTTTCTACCCCTTCCTCTGAGATATATCCTGAACCTTGGTAGTTATAATTCTAAAGTAAATGTCTTCTTTAGGACTGAATAGTATGTATATTATTCTTAGAATTTTCACCAGTTACTTATTTCTCCACTGATTGTCCACTGAACAAAGAAGCTTCTCTGACCAAGGTTGAGAGCTGTCCATGTCTATGGGTATAAATATTTAGAAGGGAATTTGACAGTATGGCTGTTTAGCATAATTACAGTTGCAGGCTCTATCTTAGTTCCTATGATTGTCTAGCCATGGACATCAGACTGGGCTTATAGTATCAAGCAGAAAATTTCCTCCTGAGGAGCAGTTCTCAAATTCAATCAGGAAGTAGTTACACCATAGCAATGGTATCAGGATTATACTACTAGGCACATCTTACCTGGCAGATGGTGATTATAATCTGCCTTTGTCTGGATTCAAATGACTGTATGGGTTTACTTCTAGAACCCAACCTAATTCCATTGAATTATATAATTTTTTTGTGTCAGTATTATGCCTTTTTGTTACTATGGTTCTATATTGTAAGTTGGTATCAGGTATTACTCCTAAAGAATTATTCTTTTGGCATGGATTTATTGGGCAGTTCAAAGTGTTTTATACTTCCAAATGAGTTATAGGATTGCTTTTTCTAGTTTGGTGAAGAATGCTATTGTACAATGTAAATAACATAGTGACTTTAGTAAAACTTAAAAAATAAGTTAGAACTGATTTTTCCTAAATAATTAAATATAATTGATTTAACTAAAATATATTTTAGGCCCAGTGTGGCATCCATTTTATTCAATTATACTTTGAGTCAAATTTGGTATACTTAAAATGTAGAAACAAAAGAAGTTTCTCTGGATGATACCATTTTGAATTCTCATAGATCCTTATCTTAATCAAATGTGCCCTACATGTCCTTCAAGAAAATTTCATATGATGATCAGGAGTACTTGCCCTTCCCAGGTTTTCATTAGTGTCCAAGGATCTCCAGGCTGGGAAGTAGTCTAGTTTGACTGTGGTCAAGTATTTTGAGAATTCAAAAGGGCAGCTGTTATATTGGGTCTGGAGGACATGTTTCTTTCTATTAGTTCTCTACATCCAGATCTTTCAGTCTATTCACACCTTCCTCAAAGATCCCTGAGCCCTAAGTAGAGGGAATATAATATATCTGCTCCATTTGGGACTGAAAATTCCACAGGCTCTTGTTCTCTGCCATTTGACCAATTGTGGTTTTCTGTGTTGATTACCATTTATTACAGATAGAAACATTTTGGATTAAAGTTGAGACATGGGTTAATCAATGAGTATAGCAATAAGTCACTAGAAGTCATTTTAGTACTATGTACATTTAGCAGAATAGTGGTAGTAGGTTACTTGCATAAACAAGAGTTCTTGACCCAACAGTGGTGCCAGGTATGAATTTCATCATGTGGAGTGGGCCTTAAATCTAATCAAAGTGATTGGTTATTACCTTGGTGTTGGCCAAGTTTTGCTACAGTGGTTATGTCTTTTCAAGACAGCCAATATTGTATGGTGATCTGATGTATATTGCTAGAGGGTTCACACCTAGGTAAGCAGGATGATTAGTTTTTGTCTCCTTCTAGAACAATCAAAGCTAACTAATAGAGATGAAGCTGAAAAATATTTATTTGAAATAACCAGTCTCCAAAATATCTCTTATCTATAATGAGTTTTAGAGATTACAGGATCACATAATTTATTTAAAATAGAATTATTGTTGAAATGTCAAGGTGCAGATGCATATATTGTCTCCTTTAAGATTGTTTTATAGCCGGGCAGTGGTGGCGCACGCCTTTAATCCCAGCACTTGGGAGGCAGAAGGAGGTGATTTCTGAGTTCGAGCCAGCCTGGTCTACAGAGTGAGTTCCAGGACAGCCAGGGCTACACAGAGAAATCCTGTCTCAAAAAAAAGACTGTTTTATATTCACTTCTAGACAGTGAGAACATGAATAGTGTGTAAAGGGCATATTTAAAGACCAACAATTCAGAAGAAAACATTTTCTTTAGTGAGTATTTTTCACTCTCTTTGGTTTTTGGCAGAACACATAGTGCTATTACTCCTTTGAAAACTGTCCCATTTCTGGTACAGTCTGGATCTGCTGAGGCCACGTCTCTCTATATACAGTTTACAGTGCACATTTGTCCCTTTTTAAGGGACCCTATCTCTTTGCCAACATCTGCAAAATACTTGAGTGAAGAGGGCCCAGTGTGTATTTGAACCTTTTAGTCTGTATGGAGACTGCCAGACACTCAGAAATGGGAATAAGAGCTGTTTCTTCAATGCATCAAAGCTAAGTTACACGGGTGAGATTTTTCACTTGCATATATGCCACATTTATGGCTAGAGAATGTACTTACATTTTAATATTCTATTTGTATTTGTAACACTTTGAAAGTATAGTTTTTAGCTAGATTTATAAATACTATGTACAAATGTATTAATATTTTATCTTAAGTAACTTAATGCTAAATTGTTTAAAGCTAAACCAGCAATGACAAAACATTAACAAACCAAACTGGTCCTGCAAAAAAGGCTGGAGTCTTTTTAGGATGGGGACTTAGGAGAAGGATATAGTAAGAAAATGCATGAATATAAGAACAGGAATACTCCTTTTTTGCTGGAAGAAGTGCTTTTAGAGCACTGAATAGTTATTGTTAGGTTAACAATTGATACAGTTTAGTAACCTATCAGCATTTCATAGAGACATACCATTTTATTTTCCGCCTAAATTTTAGTTGACCATTAATGGGCTGTGATCATTTGAATGATACCACATTCAATGTCTATGATTTCTTATTCAGTATCACCTGTGAAATAACAAGTTTGGAAATATCTGGCATTGTTTTGTAATAGTGAGGCACACTATTTCAGCTCCCTTCTTCAGCCCTGTTGTATGCTGACCCTGGGGACTTGGTGCTGTCCTACCTAGTACACCATACTCACTCAAGGGGCTGTAATCACAGGGTCCATTGATCTAAGTTAAGGATAAGCATTTCTGCTACCCATATCAATCTTCCTTGTACTTTGGTACCTCATTTATCTTCCTTGACCTCACATACTCACCACCACCGCCACCACCACCACCACCACCACCACCATCATCATCCTATTTATCTGTCACATATAGTTGTTCATGTTGAATTACTTATTTTACACCAAAGCTAAGAGAAGTCAGGTACTTAAAAATAACTACCAGATAGACCAAAGAAAATTCCATTTATTACTGTGGCCTGAGAAGTCACTCAGGCTTGACGAAGAGTGATCAAACAAATAAAAAGTCTTGGACTCATCCTGAGCTGTCAAGCATTTTTGATAACTTTCACAGTATCTTGATGGTTTTACTTTAAGGAGCGATTAAAAGATCTTGACAGATGACTCGTAGTTGTGGTATCTAAAGTGTATTTGTGTCAAACACTTCCATAAACAAAACAATTAATAATTAGGATAGTATTCTGTAAACTGTTTTAAATTTGTAAAAATGTTCTACTTAAAAGTAGCTTCACAGTTGTTCACTAATAGGAGCATTCATAGGAAACAAGATTTTAATTCTTAATATATTTTGGATATTAGAGTTAGCCTCCAGCAAATCAAATAATCCAATTCAAAAGTAGGGTACAGAGCTAAACAGAGAATTCTCAACAGGAATCTCTAATGGATGAGAATCACTTAAAGAAATGCTCAGCCTCCTTAGTCATTAGGGAAATTCAAATCAAAATAGCCCTGAGATTCCACCTTACACCAATCAGAATGGCTAACATAAACAATCTCAAGCAACAGCAGATGCTGGTAAGGATGTGGAGAAAGGGGAATAGTCCTCCATTACTGGTGTGATTGCAGATTTGAACAACTACTCTTGAAGTCAATCTGGCGGTTCCTAAGAAAATTGGAAATAGTTCTACCTGAAGAGTCAGCTATACTGCTCCTGGGTGTAAACTCAAAGGAAGTTCTAGAATGTCACAAGGACATGTGCTCCACTATTTTCAGAACAGCTTTATTTGTAATAGTCAGAAACTGGAAACAACCCAGATGTCCCTCAACAGAAGAATAGATACAGAAAATATGGTTCATTTACAAAATGGAATATTATTCAGCTATTTAAAACAAGGATATCATGTATTTTGCACTCAAATAGATGGAACTAGAAAATATCATCCTGAGTAAGGTAAACTAGACTCAAAAGGGCAGCCATGATAGGTACTCACTGATAAGTGGATATTAGCCATAAAGAACAGAATACACATGATATACCCCACAGACCAAAAGAAGTTAAACAAGAAGGAAAGCCCCAGTGAAGATGAGTTAGTCACACTTAGAAAGGGAAACAAAATAGTCATAGGAGGTAGACAGAGGGAGGGAACTAGGGGGAAGAGGGGAGGGTGAAGGGAATGGGGGCAGGATCAGGTACGGGGAGAGACAGGAGAGAGACCCTGAGGCCCAAGAGAATGAATGAAATTCATTAGCTTGTTCAGCTGCTGGGGGTATGGTGAGGAAATCTCAAGGAAGTCCCAGACCTGGGTTGGAGGAGGCTCCCAGAAATCAGTGTGGGTGGCCTTAGCTGAGAAGTCTAACAGTGGGGTCATGGAACCTGAAGAAGCCACCTCTTGTAGCCATCCAGGACTCCCATCAGAGGGATAAGGACACCAACTCACTCACAACACTTTTGACACAAAATTTGTCCTGTCAAAACGAACTGCAGGAACAAAGGTGGAGCAGCCCAACATGAGACTCATTCCATGGGTAAGCATCAATCCCTGACATTATTAACAATTCTCTGTTATGCTTCCAGATATGAGTCATAATTGTCCTCTTGAGAGGCTCTACCCAGTAGTAGACTGAAACAGATGCAAATATTCATTGCCAAACATTGGACAGAAGTCCAGGACTCTTATGGAAGAGTTGAGGGAAGGATTGAAAGCCCTGAAGAGAATTCAAACCCCATAGGAGCACCAACAGAGTCAACTACCCTGGATCCCTAGGAGCTCTTAGAGACTGAGCCACCAACCACAGAACATACATGGGCTGGACTGAGTCCCGTGGCACATGTGTAGCAGAGTATCCATGGCTGCCTTGTCTGGCCTCAGTGGGAGAGGATGTGCCTAATCTGGCAGAGACTTGATGTGTCATGGGGAGGGGGAAAACCATGGTGGGGGTAATCCCACTTTCTTATAGAAGGGGATGGGGGATGGAGGATGGACTCTTGGAGCGTGAGCCAGGAGGAGGAGGAGTGACTGGAATGTAAATAAATAAATAAATAAATAAATAAATAAATAAATAAATAAATAAATAAATAAGATTTGTAGGTATTTTCTGATTATGTTTGAAATAGAAGTCCCCAATTAGTCTTTTCACAAAGTATCTAAATTGTATACTTATATAGCATCCCTGACAACTGAGGGAACATGCTGGTGATCAGTGGATAAGTCTTGTAAAATCAGCAGAAGTGGCAGACTGAAGCTATCTCTGTTTTCTTTTCAGAATAAAACAAAATCAAAACAAAACAAGACCAAAAATCTTATTTATTTGCTATCACATGGAGACAGTTCATCTTCCTTAAGTCCTTGAAACTCTATTATTTTTCTATTTTCTTTATTTCCCCTCATCTCTGCCTTACTCCTTGACTAAGAAAATTACTTCTTGACTTATTCTCAGCAGTTATATAAGTGAGCCAAATTTGTAGGTTTTTTTTTCAGTTAACAGGAGGAAGAATAAAAACAGAAATTATCTGCTTGACTGAATCAAGCTCTTCTTAAGAAGGGTCCAGTTATCCTCAGAGGTCCTTTCTCACAGTGGTCTGTACCCATTGGCAGCACTGTCCCTGTAAGAGGGGATGTTTATCAGAAAAACACAAAACAAACCCCTCACTGGAGAGCTATTGATTGAATAAATTGCTACTTGTAAACCACTGCTTCCTGAGTCTTTGAGTATACTTGGTGCTTTGACACCCATGCTTCGGTTCTAGACCATGAATTCTGTAGGGCTTTGGGTGAGAATAGAGAATCTACAAGGCCTTCTGTTAAGCAACACTTCTCTTTATTTCCTTAACATTCCAGAACTAGTCCAGAGTGTGGTGGAAATGTAACTGGACTAACTGATTCTATGCAGAAATTAGAAAATGGTATTTCACCAGTTCAGATTCATATGTGTTGAGCCATGTGACAATTAGAGGTGGTTCTACTTGTCCTTGAAGAGGATTAAAATAACATGTTTTATGTTGACTACAATGTGAAACTAGTTAACATTTATTAAAGGGCACAGAGCATACAGTGTTCCAATAATTTATTCATCTATGAATGCCTGTGTGGGCTCTTGCACCCTGATTGGATGACATTTTTCTTATGCTTAGGTAGGTGATGCTAGAGAGGAAATGGTATATAACCATTCCCAAAGTCTGCTGAACACAATTTGATTGCTTCCCAATGCATTTTCATAGCCATTTCCATGAATTCTTTTTCTGTTATGGAATATTCTTACATTTGTAGGTATGTATTATGCATAATTAAGAATAGAGACTTTGAGAAGATGTAGATTCAAGCAAACATCAAAGTTGTTAACATATGGTTGTTGTTGATTGAATTTATCTAGGATACTAAGAAACTAAGATAAGATTTTATTCAGCAAAAAAGAAAACAATAAAACAATAACAACAAAAGATATAAAAGAAAAGTACAAATAGGCTGCAAAATCTCACTGTGTGGAAAGCTGTTCATATTCTTGAGTATGAAGTAACAGGAGAAATGGAGCTAACAGCAGTGTAATTAAACTGTCAAGTGTGATAGCGCAGTACATGTGACGGTGCATGTAGCCCTAGTATTCTTTCCCATTTTTTGCCCCTAGTTTTTAAAGGCAAGATCAAAACAGTTACTTCTGAGAATATTTATAACCTGTCAAGAAAATAGACTAGAAACTGTGACTATTTATCCCTGAAGGAAAATGTTCATTTCAAAGCTCCATTGATATAAATATCATATCATCCCTATTTTGCAGAATAGGTTGTTATGCTAAGCTTAATAGTGTTAGAAATAATTATCAAAGGCTACTGGCATTTAAAAAAATAGGGCATTTTTATAATTGAATTATTAGTGTGGAATTGTCCTTGCCATTACTGTTGCTTTTTATTTGGAAAAGAATATAACAGTAACAAAGGATTCTTCAGAGGAAGTTTGATATGGTTGATAGAAGATGATTTTAAGGCAGATACTAGGTCAGGAACAATGCTCTTTTGCTATGCTGAATGCAGATTGGAATGTGTCTATATAATCATTGTCATACAGGTCCAACCAATCCTTGCTGTGATTTTCATTTGCTTTTATATACACTCTAAGTTTTTTGCAACATAAAGCAAAATAATTCTTCCTTAACAATAAGAAAACCAAATAAACATAAGTAAATATATATATATATATATATATATATATATGATTAAAGAATATGTGTATTGGGGTGGAGACCTCTGCCTGGGCCGCCAGGGGTCCATAGCCAATGAGTGCCAGGAGAAAGCTACCCTCCCAGGAGCGTGGAAAAGCCCTGAGTGGGGTTAAGGCAAGCACTACTGCTCACCGGGACCCGCCCAGAACCGGGGAGATACAGGGCCTGAGGAAACCTCTGAACCTTCTGGTTTCCATCTGTGGATGGAGACCTCTACCTGGGCCACCAGGGGTCTGTGCCTGGGGAACTCAGCCTGGGCCACAGGGCACCAGGAGAGAGCTGATATCCCAGGAGTGCTAACACACCTTTGGGCACAGGCAAAACCACCACTTCTGTTCAAACTTACTGGATCAAGAGGGACCCTTGCAGAGCCATCAGGACATAGGAACCAAGGGACAGCTGGGGACAAGATCATTCTGGTTTCTGTCTGCACCCCAGAGCTGACCCTGTGCCACAGCTCTACAAACCCAAATACCTCTTAGACAGAGCTGGTCTTCAAGGAGTATTGACACAGAGGCCTGCAGGAGGGGCAAGCCACAGCCAGACAGAGTAAGACCAGCTAACATCAGAGTTAACAAGATGGCAAAAGGCAAGGATAAGAACATAAGGAACAGAAACCAAGGCTACTTGGCATCATCAGAACCCAGCTCTCCCACCACAGCAAGCCCTGGATACCCCAACACACCAGAAA
>CM052711.1:46559502-46583854 GCA_028551405.1 Uromys caudimaculatus
AGAACCTAAGGATAATAGGTATAGAAGAGAGTGAAGATTCCCAACTTAAAGGACCAGTAAATATCTTCAATAAAATTATAGAAGAAAACTTCCCTAACCTAAAGAAAGAAATGAACATAAATATACAAGAAGCTTACAGAACTCCAAACAGACTGGACCAGAAAAGAAATTCATCCCGTCACATTATAATTAAAACATCAAATACACAAAACAAGGAAAGAATATTAAAAGCAGTAAGGGAAAAAGGCCAAGTAACATATAAAGGCAGACCTATCAGAATTACACCAGACTTCTCACCAGAGACTATGAAAGCTAGAAGATCCTGGGCAGAACTCATACAGACCCTAAGAGAACACAACTGCCAGCCCAGGCTGCTATACCCAGCAAAACTCTCAATTACCATATATTCCATGACAAAACCAAATTTACACAATATGTTTCCACAAACCCAGCCCTACAAAGGATAATGGATGGTAAATGTCAACTCAAAGAGGGAAACTACACCCCAGAAAAAGCAAGAAAGTAATCTTTCAACAAACTCAAAAGAAGATAGCCACATAAAAGTAAAAATAACATCAAAAATAAAAGGAACCAACAATCACTATTCCTTAATATCTCTTAGCATCAATGGACTCAATTCCCTAATAAAAAGACATAGAATGACAGACTGGATCCATAAGGAGAACCCAGCATTTTGCTGCATTCAAGAAACAAATCTCCGTGATAAAGACAAACACTACCTCAGAGTAAAGGGCTGGAAAACAATTTTCCGGGCAAATGGTCTGAAGAAACAGGCTAGAGTAGCCATTCTAATATCGGAAAAAATAGACTTTCAACCAAAAGTCATCAAAAAAGAGAAGGAAGGACACTCCATACTCATCAAAGGAAAAAATCAACCAAGAAAAACTCTCAATTCTGAACATCTATGCTCCAAATGCAAGGGCACCCACATTCATAAAAGAAACTTTACTAAAGCTTAAAGCATACATTGCACCTCACACAATAATAGTAGGTGACTTCAACACCCCATTATCATCAGTGGACTGATCTTGGAAACACAAACTACACAGAGACGCAGTGAAACTAAAAGATGTTATGAACCAAATGGATTTAACAAATATCTATAGAACATTTCATCCTAAATCAAAGGGATATATACCTTCTTCTCAGGACCTAATGCTATATTCTCCAAAATTGACCATATAATTGGTCACAAAACAAACCTCAACAGATACAAGAAGACTGAAATAATCCCATGCCTCCTATCAGATCACTACAGATTAAGGCTGGTCTTCAATGGCAACAATAACAACAGAAAGCCCACATATATGTGGAAGCTGAACAATGCTCTATTCTATGATAACTTCATCCAGGAAGAAATAAAGAAATTAAAGACTTCCTAGAATTTAATGAAAATACAACATACCCAAACTTATGGGACACAATGAAAGCAGTGTTAAGAGGTAAACTCATAGGTTGGAGGGCCTCCAAAAAGAAACTGGAGAGAACATACACTAGCAGCTTAACAGCACACCTGAATGCTCTAGAACAAAAAGAAGCTAATGCACCCAAGAGGAGTAGAAGGCAGGAAATAATCAAACTCAGGACTGAAATCAACCAAGTAGAAACAAAAAGCACTATACAAAGAATCAACAAAACCAAGAGATGGTTCTTTGAGAAAATCAACAAGATAGATAAACCCTTAGCCAAACTAACCAGAGGGCACAGAGACAGGATACAGATTCTGAGGAAATTCCAAAAATCATCAGATCCTGCTACAAAAGCCTATACTCAAGAAAACTGCAAAATCTGGATGAAATATACAATTTTCTAGACAGGTACTAAATACCAAAGTTAGATCAGGATCAGATAAACCATCTAAACAGTCCTATAATGCCTAAAGAAATAGAAGCAGTCATTAAAAGTCTTCCAACCAAAAAAAGCCCAGGACTAGATGGGTTCACTGCAGAATTCTATCAGACCTTCAAAGAACTGATACCAATACTCTTCAATGTATTCCACAAAATAGAAACAGAAGGAACACTACCCAATTCCTTCTATGAGGCCACAGTTACACTGATACCAAAACCTCACAAAGACCCAACAAAGAAAGAAAACTTCAGACCAATTTCCCTTATGAATATCGATGCAAAAATACTCAATAAAATTCTCACAAACCGAATCCAAGAACACATCAAATCGATCATTCATCATGATCAAGTAGGCTTCATCCCAGGGATGCAGGGATGGTTCAATACCCAGAAATCCATCAATGAAATCCACTACATAAACAAACTCAATGAAAAAAACCACAGGGTCACTTCATTAGATGCTGAAAAAGCATTCGACAAAATTCAACATCCCTTCATGATAAAAGTCCTAGAAAGATCAGGAATTCAAGGCCCATACCTAAGCATAGTAAAAGCAATATACAGAAAACCAGTACCCAACATTAAACTAAATGGAGAGAAACTTGAAGCAATCCCACTAAAATAAGGGACTAGACAAGGCTTCCCTTTCTCTCCCTATCTATTCAGTATAGTAATTGAAGTTCTAGCTAGAGCAATTAGACAACAAAAGGAGGTCAAAGGGATACAAATTGGAAAGGAAGAAATCAAAATATTTTTTGCAGATGAGATGACCGTATATTTAAGGGACCCAAAAAGCTCCACTAGAGAACTCCTGCAGATATAAAATTAACTCAAACAAATCAGTAGCTTTCCTATACTCGAAGGATAAACAGGCTGAGAAAGAAATTAGTGAAATCACACCCTTCACAATTGTCACAAACAATATACAGTATCTTGATGTGACTCTAACCAAGCAAGTGAAAGATCTGTATGACAAGAACTTCAAGTCTCTGAAGAAAGAAATCGAAGAAGACCTCAAAAGACGGAAAGCTCTCCCGTGCTCATGGATTGGCAAGATCAATATAGCAAAAATGTCCATCTTGCCAAAAGCAATCTACAGATTCAATGCAATCCCCATCAAAATTCCAACTCAATTCCTCATAGACTAAGAAAGAGCAATTCTCAAATTCATTTGGAACAACAAAAAACCCAGGATAGCAAAAGCTATTCTCAACAACAGAAGAACTTCTGGGGGAATCAGCATTCCTGACCTCAAGCTGTACTACTGAGCAGTAGTGATAAAAAACTGCATGATATTGGTACAGGGACAGGCAAGTAGATCAATGGAATAGAACTGAAGACCCAGAAATGAACCCACACACCTACGGTCACTTGATTTTCGACAAAGGAGCCAAAACCATCCAGTGGAAAAAAGACAGCAGTTTCAACAAATGGTGTTGGTTCAACTGGCATTCTACATGCAGAAGAATGAGAATTGATCCATTTCTATCTCCCTGTACAAAGCTCAAGTCCTAGAGGATCAGGGACCTCCACATAAAACCAGATACACTGAATCTAAGAGAAGAGAAAGTGGGGAAAAGTCTCGAACATATGGGTACAGGGGAAAAGTTCCTGAACAGAACACAAATGGCTTATGCTCTAAGATCAAGAATCGACAAATGGGACCTCATGAAAATGCAAAGCTTCTGTAAGGCAAAGGACACTGTCAATAGGACAAAATGGCAACCAACAGATTGGGAAAAGATCTTTACCCATCCTATGTCTGATAGAGGGCTAATATCCAACATGTAGAAAGAACTCAAGAAGTTAGACTCTAGAAAACCAAATAACCCCATCAAAAAATGGGGAACAGAGCTAAACATAGAATTCTCAACTTAGGAAATTTGCTGAGAAGCACCTAAAGAAATGTTCAACATCCTTACTTATCAGGGAAATGCAAATCAAAACAAGTCTGAGATTTCACCTCACACCAGTTAGAATGGCTAAGATCAAAAACTCAGGTGACAGCAGATGCTGGCAAGGATGGGGAGAAAGAGGAACACTCCTCCATTGTTGGTGGGATTGCAAGGTGGTACAACTACTCTGAAAACCAGTTTGGCGGACCCTCAGAAAAATGGACATAATACTACCTGAGGACCCAGCTATTCCACTCCTGGGCATATACCCAGAAGATGCTCCAACATGTAATAAAGACACATGCTCCACTATGTTCTTAGCAGCCATATTTGTAATAGCCAGAAGCTGGAAACAACCCAGATGTCCCTCATCAGAGGAATCGATACAGAAAATGTAGTACATTTACACAATGGAGTACTACTCAGCTATTAAAAACAATGACTTAATGAAATTTACAGACAAATGGATGGAACTTGAAAATATCATTCTGAGCGAGGTAACTCAGTTACAAAAGAATGAACATGCCGGGCAGTGGTGGCACATGCCTTTAATCCCAGCACTTGGGAAGCAGGGGTAGGTGGATTTCTGAGTTCAAGGCCAGCCTGGTCTACAGAGTGTGTTCCAGGACAGCCAGGGTTATACAGATAAACCCTGTCTCGAAACCATCCCCCCGCAAAAAAAATCAATTAGAAAAAGAATGAACATAATAAGTACTCACTGATAAGTGGATATTAGCCCAAAAGTTCGGAATACCCAAGTTTCACTTTACAGTAACTGCTGGAATGAGAGTGAAGTCCCGCATGGAGTCCCCAGAGGGGACTTAAAGGTCTGAGGGAGTTTGCAGCCCCATGGAGGGAGCAACAATGATAACTGGCCTGACCCCCCTTGGTCCTCCTGGAGGCTGGACCACCAACCAAAGAATACACATGGACGGACCCATGGTCTGGACCACATATGTGGCAGAGGAGGGCCTTGTTGGCCATCAGGGGGAGGAGAGGCTCCAGTAAAAGGGAATGTCAAGGTGGGAATATGGGGGTGGGTGTGTGGATAGGTGGGAGGTGGAATTCCCTAATAGAGGTGGGGGAGGGGGAGGGGATAGGTGGTTTCCAAAGAGGAGACCTAGAAAGGGGGAAACATTGGAAATGTAAATAAAGTATCCAAAAAAAAAAAAAAAAAAAAAAAGATTGTACAGAGCGTAGGACTAGGCCTAGGTCATCAGATTGGGGCAGTAATCCTGCAAGAGGACCTTACATCAGGAGAACAAAAGTTAGTTTCACAAGACTTTTCTATCATCAATTCACCTCTCTGTTTCACCAGCTCTAAGAAAAACGTAAAGAAATTTCAAATCAGAGCTTGATTTCTTGAGTGCTGCAGTATTCCATAATTGAAAGGATTATCTCTGACCCCTGCTAAGGATGAGATCTGTGCCTTCCTCTAAGAACAGTACTGCTTCCACACCAACAGATCCAGATGGTTCTGAGGCCAAACCTACTCCATCTTGAGACAAGACTCCATCTTAAAAAAAAAAAAAAAAAAGGCCTAAAACTTGACCTACAGCTAAACCCAAGCTACAACCAAGTACCAGAAAGGACACCATCCATGGCTTGTCCTTGACCCATACCCCAGAGCTACTCCCTAACTACTTCCTAACAACAGTCAAACAAATGTCACTGTAATTGTTTCAGATACATTATCATTTATGATTGTTCATAGTCTTGCTTCAGAACACCTACCTGTCGGCTTAAAATGACAATAGTCATTTTATTAGATGTTTGCCAGACTAGACCCACACACACGCACTTACTCTCACTTCCTATAAAACCCTGTCCCAATGAAGGTGAGAGACCCAATCTTTTGGGTTCAGACTCCATCTTAGAGAACCTCAAGTTAACTAACAGGCCAGTTGGTAGCTAGCACCAGTTTCCAGGTACCCCCCCCCCCAACAAAACCTGCGTCTAGCACCAATTTCCAGGTTATTCGCCAACAAATCTACACCCCTAGGTTACAAGCCTGCCCCGACACTTCACTTCCTAACAACCACCAATCCAGAGGAAAACAGAAGTTAAGTTTATGAGTTGGCTCCTAGCACCAGCCAATTGTGTTAAAGGCCATAATGACCCCCCAATCAGATGTGTATCAGGCTAGAGACTCCCTTCTTGCCTCTATAAATGCTTGCCTAAAATTAGGTTTCCTGCTGTGTTGGGGTTGGCAGAGAGCCCAAGCTTGAGTGAGCTTGAATAAAGAGACCCTAATGCAATAGCATCGGAAAAAAAAAAAATGTGTATTTTCAAAATTGAGAAGAGAAAGTCAGACCCATCCATGAGAGTTACATACTGTCTGTCTAAAGGAAGATGTATGAAGATTGTAGGAGCAATGTAACAGTAGCCATGGGAATGTATGTATCTGTTGTCTGTGTTACTTATTTAAAAGTATAATTCCAGTTGTATTGAGAAGAAATTTTATTTGTGGAAGGCATCAGCAAGCTGCAACAAATTTCATCTGTTAAGGGATGGATACAAAATCCCATTTTAATCAGTTTGTAATGTTGTCTTATGACTTGGATCACTAATATAAATTTCTAATAGCAGCTATTTTCATGGATTTTGTAAAAAGTAAGAAAGATTTAAACACATGGTATGAAATTGTGCACATGAAGTATGTGTACATTACTCAATATGTTTAGAGATGCAGAAGATTCCTACTGTAGCAGCATGACAGGCATCTTCTAGATGGATGGGAGTTGTGTGGCTGTGATGTGTCCAAGGTACCCACATAGATCACACCTGTTCTCTAATTCTATTCAGATGATGATGCTTCATATTTTCTTTCCAGTGAAATAATTTATAGCTCTTTGTTTTTTCTGAGAGCACAAGCATACATGATTTCACTTTGTAGACAAAGCTGGCTTTGAATTTGTGATCTGCCAGTGTCAGCCTCCCTAGCCTGCCCAGCCACCACTTATGTTTATTTATTTATAATAAAAACTGCAGAGAAGAAAAAAATAAAGAGAAGAGAGGAAGGAGAAGGAGGAAAGGAAATGGAGATGTTGTTTTCCCACTATCCTTAAAGAGCATTAAAGACTATCTCCAAAGTTGTGGGTCTTTTTTTCTTTTTAATCTTATCTAAATCTAGGAGCTACCAACAGTCCTTAATTATCTTTACATCTACCTCTGTTGAGTTTCCTTCTTCCATTTCATCATAATCCTACTCAAGAAGCCATTGCCCAAACATAGTGGCTTAATGTAAACATTTAACTGGCATGCCACCAAGGCCATTTCTTGTGAATCTAGGATGAAATATTTTATTTTTCTCAGGAAAGCAGTCACTGACTGTTAGTTACTTCACTTAAAATTAGAGATGATTAGATGAGGAGATGATTAGAAACCTTTTGGTATTCTTTCTCCCACATATGTTTATTTGCTAAATTTGTGTTGACACAACACCATGCCTCTGATAGCTGAGACCTAATAATCCCAGATCAATGTCTAGAACGTGAATTGATGCTCTTAGTCAGCTGAGGAATGTCCTGTTGCACTAAGTCACTCACAGAATGGCTAGACAGATACGTAACTTCCTTGTGATAACTCAAAAAGGGAAGAACTCATATCTAATAAGTGAGATGCCACCACTCAACATGGGTAAATCTCTCTCTCTCTCTCTCTCTCTCTCTCTCTCTCTCTCTCTCTCTCTCTCACACACACACACACACACACACACACAGTGTAATTATTCTTTATGATAATGAGAGTAATAATGCTCTTGCCTCTCTCTTACATCTGTTATCTCTTACCTCTCCCCATTCCCTTCCCCCCTCTCTCCACATAGTCATGGCCGGCCTCCACCTCTCTACTCTCTTCCTCTCTCTGCCTTTCTCTGCCTCTACTACCCTCTAAACTCCCCTCCCCAAGCCCTAAATAAACTCTATTTCTATACTATAAAAAAATGAGAGCAATAATGAAGCACAGTACTCTGAATGATTAGTGTATTTTATTTGGAGGCTTTTAAGCTATTTCAGAACCTTACTAGTAAACCACAGAGACATTTTGAGTATGTGTAGGAAGGCTAAGCTCATGTGGAAATTTGACGTAGCCCATTAGTATAATTAGCAGTGTTTATTCTGCAAACTTTCTTGAAAGTGAAATTTTGATAACTCACAAAAGACATTACTTTCCTCTTTGAAATGATATAAAGCCCAGTGATACCAAGGTGATAAGCCTCCAGTACCTGGCAGTATATAGTGAGATTTTTAGAAATCTGTATGGGTGATGATATCCCATGCCCTACTGTTACAGTTTTATTATGATCTAGAAACTAGTAATACTGCTGAAGTGAAATCCATAAGAATTAGTGCAATGTTTGAGAGCTTAGAATATTATCTTTGACATTTTAGTGTGGAAATGCTGGCTGGACCTACAGAAAGTCAATCCAGTCTCCTTCCTCTCTGCTCATTTTGTTTGTCATCTTAGTGAGTCTGGATCAATGGGATCACCATGTTCATCTACTACAAATCTGAGATATTGACCTGAAAACAGATAATTCCATTATTCTCATGGGCATAATTTTCCTATCTGTGTCTTTGGTACTTAGTGAACATTGACATCTTTATTGGAGGGTTATAATGTTGTCTTTGACCCAGTGGGGCCTGCCAATTCCTCTACCCATGCTTAAAAGACTATGAGATTGTATCCTAACAACATCAGTGCTGTGGGACAGTGTGAAAAGAAAGGGGTTACAAAGCCATACAAGGATTATGCATGGCTATAGGAAACACCACAGTAGAATAAGATCCGATGGCATACCTTGTCTGGATTCCTGCACAATTTTGAAAACAGCAGGGCTTTATTCTCAGATCTTGAGTTCTTACAACCCATGAATTCTTTGTCAACATGGAAAACACAATCTTTTTGCTCTTCTGAAAATATGAAAATTCTTTTGAAGTTCAGTTTGCTTGTAGTTGGTGCAAAAGACAAGGAAGAAAAATGAAGGAATTTAGTAAGCAATTTGCAAAATCACATTTAAAAGATATTTGAAGAATTGATCTATTACCTTATGTGAATATAGAATGATAATTAGAGTATTTTATAAAAATGATTGAAAGTTGGAGAAAATAGAGCAGTTAGCCATTAGATATGTCACATATTCCTTTCAAGGACCTTTCTAAAAAGAGTAAGGCTTCACCACCACCCAAAGCTGATGTGTTAAATGCTTGATCACCAACTCATAGTGTTGGCAGCAACCTTAAGTATGTGGAGCCTAATGAGAGGGAACTTATGTCACAGGGAGCACACCTCAAAGGTGTGTTACTGAGAGTCAGTCCTTTTTCTTTTTCTCTGCTGCCTGGATGTTGTCAGAGGATAAGTTCCTCTATAGACTTTCTTATCATACAGGTCCTATGCTACCACAGGCTCAAAAACAGTGGCCCAACAAACCATAGACTGAAACTATGAGAGACCACAGTTTTTTTTCTTTTCAAATGTTGATTACTGACATATTTGTCACAAGATAGCAACAAGATTTAGAGTTGCATCTGAAATACTACTTTGATAGTGGCATTAAAAAATAAGACAAAAACAATTTCCTAGAAAATCAGTCTGCATTGAGACAGTAACATTTCATGCTCCCACGCCCCACAAACCTTTCTGAATTGTTTTTAGTTTGCAATTTCACGTGGTTTATTTGGCATTCTGTAAGTTACAATCTGTGCTCACACTATATTCAAAATGCTATAAGCAGATTTTATGTCTTCTGCATTTTTTACCATGAAGTCTATATTCTTTCTGTTAGTTTTCTATATTCAGCTATATTGAAATTTTATGTTAGAGGTTATTAAGCTAATGTAAGTTGTCCTCTGAATAAACCTAGCAATTA
Source organism: Uromys caudimaculatus (assembly GCA_028551405.1). NCBI lineage: Eukaryota > Metazoa > Chordata > Mammalia > Rodentia > Muridae > Uromys > Uromys caudimaculatus. Next base: position 46,569,138 of record CM052711.1, read on the forward strand.
TTACATTCATATCACTGTCTGGGAGACTGGAATATACTTATCCCCAAACATAAAGCATTAATGACTATGACAAGCAGGAAGTAAAGCCAGCTGAGTCTCTCCCTACTCACCATATCAATCTTCTTAAATGAAGAGTGTAGAGAGAAAACCAATGTGAGCTAAGCAGCCTAAACTCTACCATGTGCAGAGAGAACTAAAACCAATCTCGGAGGATGTCTTTAGGCCCTCATCATCCTTGGGAATTTGCATGAAGGAGCTTTATCAGGTGACCTTTGTCTGCCATGTTAGTCTTCTTCCCACATTGCCGCCCATACTCAAGTCTGTGTCTTTCCATCAATTCATGTTCATTGTTGATGCTTTGTGAGCTGGGATTCATATGTGTTTCTTTGAGTACTATCAGTTATGTATCTCTTGTCCTGTAACGTTTCCTAGGGTGATGTGAAGAGATGTCTATACCACAAAGCACAGATGACAGAACAAGGAAGCACTTTCCCCCGCTCCCAGACAGCTTCAGAGTCTTCTTGTTTTCCCAGTGGTTGTTTAATGCTTTAGAGAGGAAACTAGGAAACTACTCTTTCCTTTCTGAACATCTGGAATCTTGTACCTGTTCTGAGCTCCCTGAGACTTTAGTTATCCAAGTCTGAACCTGTATGAGCATGCATTTTAATTCAATTAGAATAACTACACAACATGATTATACAGAAATGTTCCTGTGAATAAGCATATTTATCAGCACTTTGGAAGCTAGGATCTGTTCCAATTATCAATCTATGGGATAATTTTCTTTTATAAGTGGCACATCCAAGCTGATGTACCTGACCCAATATCCGAACCTCCAAAACAGGGCAGTTTTATGTACTTAGTAAATATCAATGAATAGGCTTTAAAACTGGACAGTGAGTTTTGCATAAACAGCAATAAAATAGCTCCAGTTTTTTTAGATGGGTGTGCATTTATGGTGAAAATTATTCTAGCTGTATATTTTAAGTATGTTTCCATGACTGTTTTATGGGACTAGGTAAAAGACATTTCTCTCTTGTTCGCCTAAAAATTCTTTTTTGTTTTAAAGAATATTTTATTATTTTATGTGTATGGGTATATTGTATGCAAGTATGTCTGTACACCAAAACATTACCTTGCCCACAAAATCCAGAAGAAGGATCCCTTGGATCTTGAGTTATAGAGGTTTATATAGAGTGAGGTAGAGATAGAAGGATAAAGTTCTCAAGGACATTCTCACTCTATACATGCTGGGAATCAAATTTTGGTTCTCTGAAAGAAAAAAAATCGGTGCTCTTAACTACTAAGCCCTCTAACCAGCAATTCATACTAACTCTTAGTACAGCTTTGGCATGCATATGAAAAACTGGGCATGTTGAAGTACTCTGTTGGTCATGGTTATTGTGAAGATTAACAAAATAATTCACATTGATATGTTTGGACACATATTTAATATGTTATGTAGATTTTAGCCTTTACTGAAAATTTCATTACATTATCTGATTTTAAAAGCATATATATATATATATATAATATTATAATATTAAATATAACATATATTTAAAAGAAGATATATATATATATTATATGCATAATTTTTCTGGTCTGATCTTCTTACAAGCATTACAGACATTATCAAGGTCATGAATCTAAACTTAAGAATGGAAAGCACTGTATAGTTTACTGCTAAAGGATGTGAACAGTCTTCCAAGAATAGATTGAGTAAAAGAAAAGCCATAGAAACACTCCTTGATTCACAAAGTTACAGTATTAGTGACAAAACCAGGGCAGAGCTTTAAGTGTATGGAACTTCAGTTTAAGATTTACTTCTACCACCACCTATATCTTAAGTAGCTAATTATCAAAGAATTCTCCCTGTTTAATTCTATGACCAGGAGAACATTCATATAAATACAAACAAATTATGATTGAAAATATTGACCAAATATTTTAATTATCATTTTAAAATCCAAGATAAAATAGTTTGAGCTAAATGTTCTTTATGTTTTATTTTTCTCATTTTTAAACTGAAATTTCATCATGAAGTAAAAATAATGGTATTCTATGAAGTGGAAATTTCTGGTTTCTTTGGAGACTCATCAGTTATGCCATATAGTGATATTTTTTCAGAAACTATCTTATGAGAGGGTATTTTTGCTAAAGCAGACACGAGAGGATATTTTGTTAAGAACAGACACGTGATGTTGTTCTGGAAGCAGCATGGAAGAAAGGCATGTGATGTTTTAATGGAGCAGATGCTTGAGCAAACATGTGGTATTTGGAAAGTGTGTAAATATAACCCACCAGACAATGGATGATGCTGTTTTGTATTGGTATGCCTTACCAATTTTTGCTGGTCATCATTTGTTGTGACTTCATATAGAGAAATACCACCATAGAACTTTAAGTGGTATTCTGGTAGCCTCTTGCCACTTTGGCAGACACAGGCCCATTGGTGGAGCCTTGTGGTTTCTTGCGAATCAACCTGTGGTTGCTGATTCGGGAATGGTGTTTGCGAGTGGATTGAGCTGCCACTGCTGACTTGTGTGAAGTGAACTGCTGATATCCTGACATTGAAGAATTGATTTGCTCCAAAGAACCATTTCTAAACAGGTCCACATCCTCCTTAGCTCTATTAGCCTTTCCTTTCCACTACCTCTGGTGGGTGGTGGGATAGAAGGGAGGGTAAAGCATTTTTTATTGGTTATTTTATTTATTTACATTTCAAATGTTACCCCCTTCATAGTTTCCCCTCCACAAACTCCCTATCCCCTCGTCCCTCCCCCTGCCTCTATGAGGGCGCTCCCCCACCCTACCCACTCCTGCCTCAATGGCCTAGCATTCCCCTATGCTAGGTCATCAAGTCTTCACAGGACTAAGGGCTCCCCTCCCAGTGATGCAACCATCTGCTACATATCCAGTTGGAGCTATGGTACCCCCTTGTGTACTCTTTGGTTGGTAGTTTAGTCCCTGGGAGCCTTGGGGAATCTAGTTGGTTGATATTGTTCTTCCTATGAGGTTGCAAACCCCTTCAGCTCCTAAGAACCCTTACTAAAAGTAGGTTTTGAAAAATCTAAGCCTACAATTCCAGGTGAAAGAAAATATAAAAGTCTCCAGCCAACCACATGCTCAATGAGGTTATATTTACAAGTTACTTACAATATTTTCCCCTTAGATAGTAAAAAGGACTTAAAAACTTGACAGTAATTTTTCATAGAAAGCTATATGCTAAGTGATGGCTTATTTTTACATAGGATATATATTTGTGTTGGAAAGGCACAGATTTGGTGGTGATGTCACATAAAAAAAAAAAACTAGCACAAAACTCAAAAGTCACTTTTTTATTAATCTTTTATTGAAGTTGTAGAGCAGAGGATTCTTTTCTGATCTCCTATTTCCTTCAATGTAAGATACTCTGCCAGTTACTATTTAGAGGAAAAGAAATCTGTAACACAATTAATTTGTATGACACATTTTGCCAGCTGCTTTTCTGAGTAACATCCATAGCATCTTGAGATTGATAAACTAGGAAATTGAAGAGCTACAGATAAAGCAGGATGTAGACCAGTGAATAGGCATCTCACTTAAGGCAGAAAGGACCATCATAAGAGTGTATGTCATCAAAGATCTACAAATATTCTAAGTGTTGGTAAGCAGAAACATGCATGAGACACGAGAGCACATCCACTAGAGGTGAGTCTTTTTCTGTTTTAGATTGAATATTGGGTAGCAGTAGAGGTGGGATGGGGATTGAGGGAGTGGTGAGACACCATTTACAAATAGTGTACATGAGTTGAATGTGGTGGTACATGCCTTTAATCCAAGCAATTGGGAGGTAGAGGCAGGCAGTTCTTTGAGTTCCAGGCCAGCCTGGTCTAAAAAGAGTGTTTTGTATTTGCTCCCATGAGTATTTTGTTCCCCCTTCTAAGAAGGACCAAATCACCCACTCTTTAGCCATATGGGCTGGGACCTCTTATATGGTATTTAGGACACTGGAGGTATGTTGTTGAGAAAATTTTGGATTTTCAGACTCCCACTTACTCACTTTTCACATCACAGATCCTGGATGAGATCTAAGATCCTTTTACTGCCATGTGTTTTTTCCTTATCACAAGCCCCAAAGAAGTATGTTCAACTAATCATTAGCTGTAAGGTTTGGCCTTTATTAGCTGACTACCTCTTGCTATAGAAAGCTGAGCAGTATATCCCATGATGGCTTTCCTTCATATATTTAGTAGTATTTAGTTAATACAAAAACACTGCACTTAACTGCTTCCCTTGTCACTCATGTCATTGATCAATATACAGAGAGTTGCACTGTAGATGAGACCTAGCACCTGGTCAATGAATATATGATGCCTACTCTACAGTGAACTTGGATTTAGCAGATAGTTGGCACAGCAGAAAAGTCCCCTATAGAATTTATTTAAGGAGAGTGGAAAATGAAGAGATTACTCTTATGTTGTTGCCACCTAAACATATTCTCACAAGCAAACTTACACATTTAAAGACTTGTGATTGTGTATTTAAAGGCAGATAGTTTACTTAACAGACTTGGGTTTAATTTCTTTCCTCTGTCATCATTAATGAAATATGTGACACAGAGTTTGAAGGAAGACAGGTTACAGGACAGTTAATAACATGAATATTCAAATTACAGTAGGCAAGTTTCACTTTTGTCTTATTCATGTAAAAGTCATATGAATACTTAATCACCACAGACCTTAGTTCTGTTTGTAGGGCAGGTAAATATAAACAAAATCATAAGATTTTGCTTAAAGTAAAATAAGGAAAGAAATAATATTTGAAATATTATAGGAATTTAATAATATCTGATTATCATATTAACATCTTTACATTAAAAAGGTCATTCATAATTAGTGGCAGCTGAAGCAGAAGAATTAAGGTGAGTTTGTTGCCAGCCTAGATTACACAGTGAGAGTTCCAGGCCAGCCTGGGCAAAAGAGTAAGACCTTGTAACAGGACAGGACAGGACAGGACAGGACAGGACAGGACAGGACAGGGCAGGGCAGGACAGAACAGAACAGAAAAGAACAAAACAAAATAGAAATATTTGTTGTGTCTTCTGTCTCTTATCTATATCAGCACTGACAATAACCAAAACTCAACTCCCCAGTTCTAAACACTTTGGAACTTCAGCAGGAACTGTCTGGAGAATTGTATTTTCTAAGGAAACTGACAGATGCCTGACCACAATAGCTCATGTATGATGACACTTGTGGAAATAATAAAAACAGAAGAAATGATCAATTATGTAGAATTCATAAACTCTGAAAGATGGTACTTAGCAAATAACTTGACATTTCAAAGTAAATTTTACCCTCTGAACTGATTTCAGCTGTGAATGCGCAGAGTCATCACTCTTAGTTCTCTTAAATTTTGAGACTTAGTGATGATGCATAGTCCCAGTTCATAATCACAATTTCAATACAATGAAGGTACAGAACATTTTACTAAACAGTACATTTCCTCTTTTGAATAAGCTTGTTTGAGATTAGACTTTACACATTTTTTCATTGTAGAAAGCAATACCATTTGAATAATGGTATTTTACGAAAAATATTGTGAATGTACTGTACAGTGGTATTTTCTTACATATTGAAACAAACAATATCAATAAGTATTCCACTTTGAGTGATGATTGTGACAGATTAGCCTATTTAGTCACATGTATGTATTTAAAATTCATAGCTATGACTAGTGATAATAATTAAGAAAAACAGTTTACTGGATCAGTGAATATAGTAGAAAGCAACAAGTAATTATCCCAATTGGGACATAAAACAACCCAATTAACGTTGTGGTATGGACATAATACTACCTGAGGACCCAGCTATACCACTCCTGGGCATATACCCAGAAGATACTCCAACAGGTAATAAAGACACATGCTCCACTATGTTCATAGCAGCCATATTTATAATAGTCAGAAGCTGGAAACAACCCAGATGTCCCTCATCAGAGGAATGAATACAGAAAATGTGGTACATTTACACAATGGAGTACTATTCAGCTATTAAAAACAATGACTTCATGAAATTTGCTGGCAAATGGATGGAACTTGAAAATATCATCCTGAGTAAGGTAACTCGGTCACAAAAGAACAAATATGGTATGTACTCACTGATAAGTGGATATTAGCCCAAAAGTTCAGAATACCCAAGTTTCACTTTACAGTAACCACTGTACTGAGAGTGAGATCCCAGATGGAGGAGTGGGAGAAGGGACTGAAGGACCTGAGGGAGTTTGCAGCCCTATGGAGGGAGCAACAGCATCAACTGACCTGACCCACCCACCCCCCAGTCCTCCTGAAGACTGGACCACCAACCAAAGAATACACATCGAGGGACCCATGATTCGGACCACATATGTGGCAGAGGAGGGCTTTGTTGGCCATCAGGGGGAGGAGAGGCCCTTGGGCCTGAGGGTGTTAGAGGCCCCAGTAAAGGGGAACGTCAAGGTGGGAATATGGGAGTGGGTGGGTGGGTGGGTGGGAGGTGGAATACCCTCATAGAGGCGGGGATGGAGAGGGGATAGGGGGTTTCCAAAGAGGAGACCTGGAAAGGTGGAAACATTGGAAATGTAAATAAAGTATCTAAAAATAAAAATTAAAAAAAAAAAAACAACAAAACAAAACCATTGTGGTATACAGTTGTGGAGCCATTGTAAGAAGAGGAAACATTTGAACCATTTGGCCCTATTTTTTTAATGGAGATTTTCTCCTTAGAATATACCATTTGAAATGGGAAAGAGATCACATCATGACTGTGTTTACATACTAATACCATGTCATAAAAGTTCAGCTGCTCCACCTATTTTAGATAATCCTTTCATTAAGTATTATTTCCCTAGTGGCCAAGACTTGAGCACTTGAGAAGCTGAGAAGTTTGATTTCCTGGAAATGTTTAAGCTAAGTAAGATTATAAATTGAGAATTAATATCAGAAAAGACTTAAAAAGTGAGTCTTTCCCTGAAGGTTTCTGTTCTCAGCCTAAGTCTCCAGTTGACAAATGAAATTAAAAGACAAGAGGTTATTACAGAGTAATGTTTCTCAAGCACCACTATATGATTGTTTTTCAGAGGAAATTCTCTGTGTAATGGATCAATTGTTTACAAATACACAATTGTATATATACACAGTGCTAGGAGATATTTTCATTGTATTTCAGTTAGGTATTCGATAAGGTATCATTGAAACCAAGACAGAAATAAATATTCATTCAGTGAAAAGAAGTTGAATGAAAAGAGAAACCCAGGGGAAATATAGCACAGGAGATTGTATTAAATGTCTAGATGAATAAAGAGAAGTAAATAAATGGCCGATGTCTGTTTTTCTACTTATAGTAACCTCACAAGGAGGTGTATATGAGGCGAAAGATGGAAAGAAGGGCCATGTCAAGAAGAGTAAGGGTGTGTCAGACCCTCAGATTTTTCTTACTGGCTAGAATTTGAAGAGAGAAGCCTTAAACCAAGCCAAACAGTGGTAGCAAGCATAATGTTCTTGGATGTATTTCCCCTGAGTTTGAGCATGATATTGGAATAGACAATTTTTCTCTGGATCCAAAGCATGAGGAAGAAGACAGAAGCAATTGGACAAATCAAGCGTGTGTGTTTAGTGTAAGTATACATGAAACATTAGAGTGATAGCTGAATTGAAGATTCGTGATACGTTTGTAGAAATGATTAGCATTATCCTGAACCAGTATCAAAGCACCCTGTGATACGGAGACTGAGATTTAGTACCTGTGTCAGAATTAAGTTGCACAATGGAGTTCTGTCTTTCCTTGCTGTGTTTAGAGTTATTTGTGTGCGAATTTATTTGGAATTAAGTCCTATAACCTTGTAATAAAGTGAATGGGAAGATAATGAGTATTTCTATTTTATTAAAAGCACTGTTACTAAAATTAGAAAGAGAATGAGCAATGAATTAAAAAGATATAGTTGAGATATGTATTACCTCAAAACTCTGACTGTGGAGATGACTCATAGAGAAGTAGAGTTTGGATTCTCAGAACCCATGTAAAAGCATGATATAGTGGTACACATCTGTAATCCAGTGGGGAAGGAGAGGCAGAGATAGGAGAAATCCTGGAATCTCTGATGCTAACTAACTTAGTGTATAAAGTTGTGATCAACAAGAGACCTTGCATAAACACTTAAGGCAATGATTGACAGTGGAGATTGTCCTGTGACCTCCAAATTTATTCTTTATTAGTTACATGCCAACACTGACACATGAACATGCATATACATATGAAAACACAAAACCATACACATCATAAAGATGATTAAATTCATTGGAACCAAGGGAGATTTGAAAGTAATATTTTGTGGTAATGAATTCTGTTATATATATAATCAACTGAAGAGATTTACATATTTGGCTCTAATACATAACTATATTTTAAAAAGTATGCTATGTTACATTTAAGTTTAGTCTTGATATGTCTTAAGTACTTCTTTTCAGACCTAATTTTCATGATATAGACTCAACTGAAATTTAATTTATGCTGATGTAGTTGTGTCAGAATTTGAATGCTATGATAATCTCTTCTTAAAAATATGTACGTTCATGCATGCATTTTCTTTATGTGATCTTAGATTAATTCTCTTGAAATTCAAAGCCCCTGTATTTTGCCACTATTAAGTTTATGAAGCTTTTAAGTAGCCTAGTTTTCTTTAAAATAATTCTGTCACCAGGGATTCACCTCTAGTTTCTTACATTTGTCTATTAATATTTAGCTTTTCCAGTAAAGCATTCACCTCAGGAAGTTAGCATTAATTGTCATCTCTTCTACATTTATTTATTTCATCTACATTACAATTTTGTAAAACTGTTTATTTAAACACGTAGCTAAATTAAGGATCAGGGCTATTAAGATGCCGCCAATGGCAAAAATTACACAGCCAACATTCTTACTTGTAAAGAAAATGGGTGGAATGCAGGCATCTTTATAATCTTTATATTTCAGTGAAATCTGTCCCTTAGTATAATGTTAATACTGATGATTCTTTTCCTTTTCCTTTTCTAAATACTTTTCCTTCTTTATGACTGAAACGAGGAACTGCCTTGATCACCAATATTAAGCATTTACTTAAGTTTTCACAACTGAGTCCATTTTCCATTAGCACTTGTGACTAAAATAGGACCAAATTTAGTTTTGAATGTCATCAAAATGAAAAAAGGTGTATCAACTGGGGAGATATTTGGTAGTCATGAAAGGCTGCTAGCTAAATGGTTCGCAACTCAGTGGCATCACACGAACTTCCTCCTGTAGCATCCCCTTCTTTCACTGAGCTATTCTTTTCTCTGCCCAGCACACACTGGTAGCATAACTCTACTTTTATTGGGAATACATCAAGGGCAGATAGTAGTTTAGGTTTTTGGTGCTTGACTCTTGATATATATCCTAAAAATGTAGAATGATGCCTAAGCAGATTTGAATTTAGAGAGGCAGATTTATTATGAAATGGTAACAGTGTAGGAGCAAGATGAAAGAGGGGGTTCACTGGGGTGAAGGGAGATTTGGGTTACTGATGATTGGTCCTTCATTGGCCTTGGTTTGAAGGTATGCATTAAGGTGGGAGCAATGAGAGAGAATATTTCTTGTAATTTTCATTCTGACAGCACATTAGTGGTGCTGTATTTCAATTATAATTTCCTTATTAAATTATGATATAATTTCTTTACTTAGAAATGAGAACATGGCATTAAGAGAACTGCACATAGTAATGTTGGTATCACAGTGTTTTGAGAACATTTCATTCTTCTTCCATGGTGTTATCAGTTGCGGCAGCACATTCATGAATGACAGAAGACCTTGGCATTTTATTGAGGGAAAAGCATAAACATCAACAATACAAAATACTAAATAATTTAAATTATAAATTACTTAGCCTTAATACATCATTTTTGTGTCCTTAAAATTACTTCTAAGTGTGGTGCAATTAAGTAATCATAAGAATGTATGATATTCACAATTCCTATGATTATTCCCATTTTATATATTATGAAAATACATTTGAAAAATAGTAACATAATTAACTATGAGTATATGTTACCAGAAAATACTGAATTCAAACTAATGTAGCTCTGAATGGATTAATTTCTATGGTATCAAGATAACTGTAAAAGTTGAAGAGTAGCTGTTAATTGCTACTCTATTGGTAGACCTTTTCCTGCAGAGGCTTTAAGGAGGATAGTTTATATGACTTTTAAACTCATTTAGCTTCTTTCTCTGTATCCTTATTTCTTCATATAACATGGTTCAGTATCTTAACTAGTATGTATTAAGAGGAGGCAACTACAAGAGAACTTATATTATTTTTGGCTTGCAACAAAATTATAGCTTTTGGTTCAATTGCCATCTTTTAGATCTGAAGAGTTATGAAGGTTTGCATAAGCATATCTGTAAGTCAGAACAAAATAATTTTAAGCCTAGAATTAAGTGGACAGATATATAAGTTTATAAAAATCATTTAAGAATAACCTTTAGGGAAAATTATTATCAATAAGCCAAAAAATTATGGATGTTCCCTGTATAAAGCTACTAGCATTATCTGCATACATAAACAACAGACTTCAATAGAAGGGAAAAGCAAAATATACTGAAAAATAAGAGAGGAAAAATGTATATGTATGTGTATGTGTATATATATATATATATATATATATATATATATATATATATATATATATATATATATATATAATTGAACCCAGTGTGTGTCAGTATATTTTGTAGTATTGTAAAGAATCAAACAAAAATATTTTCAGATACTTTATATTTTGTACATGATGAAACTGAATCCTAGTAAAAGCTTGTAGCTTATATAGAGGTTATGTGAGCAAATGTTGAGCCTGATATCTGACCTTATACTATTACAATTTACTTGCTTTATAAATGTTGGTATAGAAAGTATGTTACTTGTTGACCATATTCACTCTATGACTCAGAACACTCTTATCTCCTCTGTTAGTCTCTTTTGACCTACTGAGCAGTTTTATGTCTTTTGTGACATATAAGGATACATAATTTTAGGAGCTATATCATAAATACAAATATATTTATATACTATATAAAATACAAACATATTTATATACTATATAAAATACAAATATATTTATATAATATATAAAATGCAAAATATATATCCTAATACATATTTCCATTATATATTTTATCTATCATCTCTCTATTTTTATCTTTTAGCTGTCATCTATATCTATCTATCTATCTATCTATCTATCTATCTATCTATCTATCTATCTATCGTTATCTATCTATCTATCTATCTATCTATCTATCATCTATCTGTCTCTCTAAATGTAGGAACAATGAATGAACAAAACATGCAATATGTGCATTTTGAGACTGCCTTTATGTCCCTTTAATATGATTATCTCAAATTCCATGCATTTCCCCTCCAGCAGCATGTCCTCATCCCCATTTATGCCTAGAAGGATTCTTGTTGTGTGTGCATGACAATCCGTCTTCTTTTTTTTCCTAGGTTGCCTTCATCATTTAGCTACTGTAACTTTTATCTTATACAAGTATTAATTTGCAAGCTTGGCTGTGGTGGGTTGACACAGAATCCTTTAAGTATCCAATAATTCTGGATTAAACATATATGTGTTAAATCTATTTCAGTTTTAGAAGAAACATTTTTATTGTATTCACTGTATCTGGCAGATTTTACTTCTGATCAACACTGTATAGGGGTTTCCTTTTCTCTACCTCCTTGGAAGAATTTGTTGTTTTCTTAATGGTTTCTTACCTCATTCTGTTGAGGGAAGATGTAATTTTATACAGTTTTGAATTGTATTTCTCTGATGATGAGTGTTTTCAAACATTTTTGTTTGTTTGTTTATTGATCATTTGGTTCTCATCTTTGGAGAACTACCTATTTATTTAATTAGTCAGGATATCGATTGTGTAGTTTGCTTTCTATTTCAGTTTTCTGAGTTCTTTGTTTATTCTTGATAATAATTATTTATTAAATGTACCAAAGATTGCTATTATCTTGTAGGCTGGTTTTTGGTTAACAGTTTTCCTTGCTGGTTAGAGGCTTTTAAATCTCACATGATCCCATTTGCAGATCTGCCCTGATTTCCCAAGACATCTGCGTTTTCATAGAATATCTTTGCCTATACAAATATCCTGATATTTTGCAATTTACCTCGGACAGTTTTAGAGATTGAGGTCTTATATTAAGCTATTTGGTCCGCTTAGGTGATTCATATGCAGACAAAGAAATAAGCTAGTTTGGTTTCTCTATATATGGGTATCCAATTTTCTTAGTACCAGTTGATGAAGAGATTGTCTTCCTTCAATATATATTTTTGATATCTTTTGCAAAAATTAAGTGACTAGTTCTTCAATTTCACTGACCTGTCTTTTCTTGTGCTAGTTTCATGATATTTTTGCTATGTTGTGCAGAAAAACTTTAAATCATAACAGTATTATGTCACACTAATGTCACACTAGTATGGCACAGCTTGGTCAGAATTGCTTTGGTAATGTATGGTCTTTTAATATTTTTTTCTATATCTGTAAATAGATATGGTGAAATTTTGCTATGGACTTCACTGGCTCTGTAGGTGGTTTTGGTAAGACAGCCATGTTCATTACATTCATTCTCCCATCCATGCACACGAGAGGTCTTTTTTCATCTTTTACTGTGTTCTTGAATCTTGTTCTTCAGTATTTTAAACTCTGCCTTGTAAAAATCTTTAACTCCTTGACACCTTCATTCTAACTTATTTCGTTTTTTAGGCAATTGTGAGTATGATTGTTTTCTGAATAGTTTTCCTTAGTGAGTTTGTTATTGATAAATATGATGGCTCTTGATATTTATGTACTAGTTTATAATCTGCCACTTTGCTTAAAATGTTAATTATTTCTAAGAGTTTTCTGATGGAGAGATAATCAGGAGTTTGAAGTGTCAAGATGATTTCATTCTTCTGCACCACGTTTCATCACATAAAATAAAGAAGTTGAGTCCCTTTCTTCGATTCATTAACAATTTGTGACTATTTTAAAGTAATTTTTCTCTTTAAGCCTCTTTTTGTTTGCATGTGCTTATCCTTTCCTTACCTTGGTGTTTGAGAGTTAAACCTGAGTGAAGGAAGGTTTATTTTCTTTTGTACTTTTTGCCATAAACTCTTCTATGATATTTCATTGGACTGCATTCATATAAAACTAAATTATACTGAATGGAAAAAACAAATTTATTTTGTCTCATGTAGAAGAATATACTGTAAATACCGATGAAATTACCAGACCTGTCAATGTGCTGCTGAGTAAATTTGTGAAATATTCATGCCAGTTTCTCTCTGAAAGCAGCATTTCAGAGATTTATGATTTAGACTATGACTAATAAGAAACCACCAAATGAAACTACCTGAGCTGATAACTTAAGAAAATACTCAAAATGAAAATAAAGTCACTGAAGCTTCACAATTAATGTAGTCATGGCTGAATAATTTTAAAGTATAGAGGATTTGTACACGTTTTATTGTTTTATTTGAGATGAGGCAGGTAATATGATTCTCTGTGAGCGCCACACCGGAGGAATAGAGGCTTCTGGGAGAAAGTCACATTTCACACCTGAGTGGCTTTTTGCAAATTGAAATTGGTGCTTCCTTTCTGTTACAGAATTCTACTCCTAAATGATTGTCCTTGTCAAAAATATACCTTAAGCAATTATATATTGTGATTTAAAAAAAATCTCATCTTCCTGCAGAGAATGTAAAAGTATATTTGTTACAAATTACTTTCTTAATTATATGACTCATTAAAACTATTGTGAACCCAATTCAAGCAACATTACTTATTTTTATTCATGCGAATTGAGGTGACTCTGATTATATATGCTGAAAATGATCAAGGAGAAGCCCTTTGTCATAACTATTGGATAGAATAATTCATTTTAATATTTCTATTTCTTCTTTGATCTTTTAGGAAATGTTTGTAATGATCTTGGTGTACCTACTAGAACTCCACATAGCTAAGCACTGACATTATCATAAAAGCTAAAATTAAATTTGAAGCAGCAAATTCTTTTTTTTTTTTTTTTTTTTTTTTTGGTTTTTCGAGACAGAGTTTCCCTGTGTAGCCCTGGCTGTCCTGGAACTCACTCTGTAGACCAAGCTGGCCTCGAACTCAGAAATCCACCTGCCTCTGCCTCCCAAGTGCTGGGATTAAAGGCGTGTGCCACCACTGACCAGCAAGCAAACAAATTCTTTTTTTTTTTTTCTTTTTGACACTTTATTTACATTTCTGATGTTTCCCCTTTTCTGGGTCTCCTCTTGGGAAACCCCGTATCCCCTCCCCCTCCCCGCCTCTGTGAGGGAATTCCTCCTCCCACCTACCCGCCCACCCATTCCCATATTGCCACCTTGACATTCCCCTTTACTGGGGCCTCTAGCACCCTCAGGCCCAAAGTCCTCTCCTTTCTCCCTGATGGCCATCGAGGTGATTCTTCTGCCTCATATGTAGTCCAGACCATGGGTCAATAGATGTGTATTCTTTGGTTAGTGGTCTGAACTCCAGGCCGACCAGGGGGAGGGTCAGGCCCATTGACGCTCTTGCTCCCTCCATGGGGCTACCAATTCCCTCCGCTCCTTCAGACCCTTCTCCAACCCCTCCATCTGATACCTCACTCTCAGTCCAGCGGTTACTGTTAAATGAAAC
>CM052711.1:46584354-46652102 GCA_028551405.1 Uromys caudimaculatus
CACAATTGTCACAAACAATATAAAGTATCTTGGTGTGACTCTAACCAAGCAAGTGAAAGATCTGTACAACAAGAACTTCAAGTCGCTGAAGAAAGAAATCGAAGAAGACCTCAGGAGGTGGAAAGATCTGCCATGCTCATGGATCGCAAACAAATTCTTATCCAAGTATTTTTATTATATTATTTGTAAGCATCCTGAACTTGAAATCTGAGCTATGTCTGAGTAGAAAGAGTAATAAGAGGATGGCATGTCTTCCTAATTAAAACTAAAAAAACCACTTGAAATAATTTTAGGTGTGGATAACTTAGAAATTAGAGTGGAGGCATTAGGCTGTTGTCTACAGATGTTCCAATTGTGGAAGGAGCAGCAGAAAAAAGAACAAAGAAAGGATTCTTTAATTAAATAGTGAGGGTTTTCAACAACTGTTCAGCTTATTGAAAACACTCTCTAAGTGCTTGAGGATCAGCGTGCTTCTTATCCCAAAAGCCTTTATGAAGCAGTACATAATGCGATATATAGAAATTGAATGTCAGATTTTTTAAGAGCATAGATTATCTTCCTTTTCACTGTTTTTGTGTATAGCTAGAACATTAAAACATCACCTGCTTGAGATTGGATCTTCCATTTCTTTCTGTCTCTCTGTGGTATGTCTAGGAAGTTAGGTACCGGATCTCCTTTCAGTTTTCTGTGATCACTTGAAATGACCTTGTAGTCTAAGAAAAATTATAGTTTGTTATTTTCTTAGGTAAAAATGCTTCAATTTAATAATAATCTCTATTACAAAATTCTACAAAGTTTACTAACAACCTTTAATGAGGAGGTTTTTTGTTTCTCAAATATATTACAAATTGATGAGGATTTCATATAAGCAAAAACTTTATTGTATTAAGAAATACACAAATATTGGTGGAAATATCAGTGTATGCAAAATTGTATACTTTCACTGTCTTTTGGGTATTTGTTTCTCATACTACTATCTGCAGGACCTTTAACCATCACCTTCAGTCTGTATAATTATACTGTACTCTGGTAGCAATTAGTTATTCTAGACTGCTCTATGCAGACCTTTTATTTTAGTTGCCTTGCTATCAAATTCATGGTCCAGTTGCTCTATATTGCAAGAATGTGAAAACCAACTTGTTGAACAGACAGATCCTGTCATGGTATTATAAGGTTAGGTCCATCTGGGTCAAAGCAGAAGAACAATGTTAGCTGAGATTTAGTGACTGGTAAGAAACGATTAGTGGAGAAATGACATGTATGCTTTTGTGAGTAAATGTGAAGTTCAGATAATTCAGTAGCAGTGGGGCTGATGGAATTCAGTGGGTTGTGAGCAGACACTCACAGGAATCAACAAGTCATTTCTGTACAATCCTAATAAACTGTATCTGTAATCCTTTGTGGCACCTACTACATTTCAGTTTTATTATATATAAGAAATGATGACCTGCTTGAAGTCACAGATTGTGTCCTTGACCTTTGTATTTCTGATGCTTTTTTATTATTTATATAGCATTTATTCAGCTATTTTTTAAGATTTTAAACTAATTTTATATTTTAAATTAAAATATTACTACCTTTTCTTCCTTCCAGCACATCTCAAATTGCATTGCAGTTCTCAGCATTATTTTCTTCATATATATATGTGTGTGTAAATATATATATGTATATGTATATATATACATATATATATATAATTTTAATCTCTCTCATCAGTTATTAGTTACCTGTACTTTTCTATACTTTTTGCATAGGGGAGGAATCTCATGATATTTCCCCCTTTCTGTCTTAGCAAGTCTGTTGATATTTGATATTTTCATTATTCAGTTCATGGTTCCATAATCACTTCTAAGGAGAGCTATACACCAGATTTCTTATTGTTTTGGCTTTTATATTTTTACTGCTGTCTCTTATGTAATGTTCTTTGAGTCTTAAATGCAGAAGCTGTACTGAAGCTGTATCCATGTGGATTGGCTCCCCTAAATTCATTGATCTTCGCAATGTATATACACTTGTGGTTTTCTGTAATGGTCTCTGCTATAGAGAGAAACTTCTCTGATGTTAGGTGGTAGCTATACTAACTTATAGGTTTAAGGATAAGATTCTGAATTTAGTTAAGGATTATGTTGGTCTAGCAAAGGCACAGTAATAGGTTTTCAACTAATATCCTTGACATCACTAGTACCAGCCATGATTTAACAGAAGGTTAAGTGGGCTGTAATTCTGCTTAGACTACTCTTTGTTGCTACCAACATATGGATGCTACTAGGGCACATTTACAATATTTCCAAATTGTTGAGAAACACTTAAAGAAGTGCTCAATATCTTTAGCCATCAGGGATGTGCAAATCAAAACCACTTTGAGATTTCATCTTACACCTGATAGCATGGCTAGGATCAATGAAACAAGTGATAACTCATGCTGGCCAGAATACAGAGCAAAAGGAATAGTTTTATGTTTTGATAATAGAATGCAAATTCATACAGCCATGAATTAAGCCTATGAACTACAGGCTATTGAGAGATCGTTAAAGAGTGGGACACCAACCTTCAGTTATGTGCCCAATGCTGAGCCAACCAGGTTTGAGTAGGTCATAAAACAAATATGCATGAATATGAAAGAGATACTTTTGGTACTAGACTGAGTAGGCTGGAATGTGAAAGAAAGTATGGAGTGAAAATAGTCAATCTATATTGGGTATATATGTGACACTGTCATACACACACACACACACACACACACACACACACACACACACACACACACACATACACACATACAAACCTCCAATTCAAACAGGCATGATCTAGTTGTGTACCCTACTTTTAAAAGGAAGGTATTTAATAAATGGTATTATCTGGTCATAAAGTTGCATGATAATCTGAAAAACTAGAGACTCACCCAATCCCTATGCAGATTTGACCTTAGAAAAAACATTAATTAGATTGAATCATGTCTTTCCCTCAGACTCTACAATTTTAATGATGGATTGTTTTTTTATAATGGCTGTGTATTCTTTTGTACATTATTCTATAGAGAGGCATCTATGTTGTTTCCAATTTCTGGTTATTATGAAGAGAGCTGTTGCCTCTTTCATGACTTAATCATTTTTAAAATTATTTTTATTTTATGTGTATACATTTTTTGACCACATGTATTTCTGTGCAGTGTGTGCTTGCCTACTGCCAACAGAGGTCAGAAGAGGGCATCAGTTCTACTGGGATAGGAGTTATAGTTTGTTATGAACTGCCATGTTGGTTTACTGAATCAAATCCTGGTCTTCTAGAAGAGCAGGCACTGCTCTTAACCACTGAGCTATGTCTGCAGCCCCCTTATGACTGACTGATGACAGAGTCTGTTTCAGGGCCTGTCTTGTGGGGTTCCAGTGTAGGTGACTATTTTGTGGAAGTAAATTATTGTAGTGATTGCTTGTACTGTAGAGAATAACATTTTGTAGCTCTTCAACCTATCTTCTTAAGTATACTCATATATACTTTCAACCTCCTCTCATTTATGGGTCCCAAGCCTTGGAGGAAATGGTATAAATATCTTGTTTAGTGCTCATGACCCTCACTTATCTTCAGCATCATGGGTGTGTGTCTCTGCATATGCTACTATTAATTGTAGGGATAGTTTTTTTCTGAGTTAGTCTCACAGTGATGTTTGCAGATAGATATAAGCATAGATATAGATATAAGCATAGAAGTCAGTTGTCTGATAATACAGTTTAGTTAATCATCAGAAAAAATTTCCCTTTCTATGTCTATAGCTTCTCTAGGCATGGCTAGACAGACAAAATGTGGCCACCCACATGATAGTGTCTCTTGTGCAGGTAACCAAGTTCTTTTCCACTGAGTTTGAGGTAATTTCCATGGTATTATAAACTTCTCTATTAGGGAAACAAATTAAAACAAAACAAAAACCAAACTAAACCAACCAAATAGAAATCAATATACATTAAAAGGAATTCTTAGGTCTCCCTTCACAAATTTTGGAATGTTTGAATTGTTTGGACTTGGGAATAAACTGAAAGTGATGATTTTGTTCAATGTGCTACACGTTAGTCCCCTCAGAGTTTCTCACTCAATGAAAATCCATTAAACTATATCTAGATGGAGAGCAAATAGAAGAGAGGTGACCAACAATCACTCTGTGTGAAGTAGCAAGACCTTTGAAGGCCTTATCCTTTTTGCTTCCTAGTTTTGCAAAATTAGACAGTCATTGTATCTGCAGCTGTTCATTTTATGTTTTGAAATGTAGCATGTGATCTAAATATGTGGAATAATTAATGGAATATTTGTGTTACTGTTATGTCCTCATTGTGGTCTTTCACTTATAGATAACATGAATACAGTATATCAACCAATTCTGCAGAACTTGTAAGTTTGCTCTCAGTAACTTCCATTTAGCACCACATGATTTTGCCTTAAAGGTAAATATGTTGAAAATTCTGTACATTTGTGTGTGTGTGTGTGTGTGTGTGTGTGTGTGTGTATATATATGGATATCTTTTTAAAGGTCTATAATAAATAATGAAATATTAAATATCATGCTGTTTCAGCAGTCTTTTAGATATGATATTGATATACAAATACATGTATATGTGTATGTAGATATGCAGTTACATATGCACACATTTGTAGATGCACATATTAATATGTGTGTATATGTATGTATTTTTTCAATATCTTCCCTGTCCCTTGTGCTTTACTCAGAATGAAGACACCCTTGAAACTCTAGATGTTACATATGCTTTTTGTCAGTCTATAAGCTCAAATGAAAGAATATTAAGCAATATAATGTTACCATCACTGTCTGTCAATAGATTTGGCACTTGTTATGAAGTAAATAAATGCCAAAGTCAAGACTAGACTTATGGCCCTATGCAGATATATCGTAGCTGACACTGTAAATTTGTCAAATTTTTACAAAATGGAGGAGCCAGTCAGCAATGTGACTGAGTCATGCAAGAGGAAATTTATTCTTTGGGCAATATATTTGCTTCTATTTGTACATTTTCTGAGACATTTGGTCCCATTCCTGACATGTACTGAATTGTATTTTATTGTACAGTTCTTTATTCTTAGGTGAGAGGCTAGCCACTTAAAAATTTATTTATTTATTTATTTATTTATTTATTTATTTATTTATTTATTTATTTATTTATTTATTTACATCCCAAATATTGCCCCCCTCTCAGTTCCCCTCACAGAGTTCCTTCCACTTCCCCTCTGCCCTTAGCCTCTGGGAAGGCAGCTTATCCCCTTCTGCCTATCTGGTGCATCAAGTCTCTGCAGAATTAGAAGCACCCTCTCCTACTGAGGCCAGAAATGGCAGCCCTCTGCTACGTATGTGTAGGAGGCCTTGGACCAGCTTGACTGTGCTCTTTAACTAGTAGTTCAGCTTCTGGGAGCTTCCAGGGTCTAGATTAGTTGACACTGTTGGTGTTCCTGTGGCATTGTTATCTCCTTGAAGGTCTTCAGTCCTTCTGCTAACTCTTCCATAGGGGTCCCCAACACCTGTGTAACGTTTTTCCGTGGGTATATGATGCATTTGTCTCAGTCAGCTGCTGGGTAGAGTGTCTCAGAGGGCTGCTATGCTAGGCTCCTGTCTGCATGCACAACATAGCATCATTAATAGTGTGGGGGATTATTGCTGCCAATGGGATGGGTGTCAAAATGGGCCAATCAGTGGTCAGACATTCTTTTACTATCTGCTCTATCTTTGTCCCTGCATTTCATTTTGGCAGGACCAATTTCAGGTTGAAAGTTTTATGGGTGGGTTGCTGTCCCCATTTCTCCACTGTCTGGCTACTGGATGTGGTATTTACAGGTTCAATATCTCCACTGTTGGGCATTTTGGCTAAGGTCACCTGCATTGACTTCTGGAAGCCTCCATATCTTGGGTCTCTGGGACTTCCCAGAGAATCCTCCTATACCTCCCACCTCCACCGGCACAACTGCGTATTTCCATTTATTCTCCTGGCTCTCTCGCACTCTTTCCTGTTTCTGCCCATGCCCGATCCTGCCCCCTGTTCCCCTTGCCCTCTCCTCTCTCAACCAGTTAACTCCTTCCCTCTACCTCCCATGACTGTTTTGTTCTCTCTTCTAAGTGGGATTAAAGCATTCTTACTTGGACTGTCCTTCTGCTTTAACGTCTTGGGTATGCTAGACATTACTTTTACTGTTAGTATGTAAGTCAACTCTCTGGCAATCCAGAAGGTCTGTAAGCTATAGGATACGTTTCATAGCATTTTTTGGTACAGCAAAATTGATTAGATTAAGTTGTTTGCAAATATGAACACTTATAAACAGTTTGAAACAGTCAAACAAAAAAATTATGGCACTCTGTAGGTTACTTTTAACTAGAATTACTTTTAATTGGAAAATGTGGAAGATCGTGTAATTGATGTGTGAGAATGAACAGAAAAAATATGATTTACTTTTTTTTGAAAATTTTATGTCAAATGTATTTTAGGAATAAAGTACATAAATGCTATTTTGATGTTACATGTGATAAATTTCAATCACAGATTATAAGTAGTCATACCTAAATTGTTAGTTTTTTCCTAACATTTCTTAAACAATTTAACATGATAATTCTTTTGGTGATAATAATAGCTCTTCAAAAATAACAAGTTTGGGTTATGATTTTCATCCTAATGTGAAGAAATTAATGACTAGACATTTTGTCTTATTCTTAATTAATATACTTTGTGAAAGTTTTCTGTTTATGCTTATTTAGTCTTTTATTGTCCTCAAATGTATGGATGGTCACATAATTATCAAGTTTGCTTCTACTTTTACATAAAGATCAAAATGATTTCTCTTTGACAGACAGGTAGCTTGTATAATTTAATTAATTATTAACTAAATACATGTCAAATATTATCTATAATAATTGGAGGCTGTGGTTACAGCAAACAACATAAAAACTAGTGATCAATTTAGGAAACCAAGAATACAAAGCTCATGTCTTGATATCATAGACATTCAAAATTAAACATGTATTGATTTTCATTTAAACCACCTTATTTTATATCATAAGAACTGTAGTTTTTAAATCTTATTTGCTCCAAGTTTCTTTTTTTAATTAATTAATTTTTTTGATACTTTATTTAGATTTCCAATGTTTCCCCTTCTCTAGGTCTCCTCTTTGGAAACCCCCTCTCCCCTCTCCTTCCCCCATCTCTATAAGGGAATTCCACCTCCCACCCACCGGCCCATTCACTCCCATAATCCCACCTTGACATTCCCCTTTACTGGGGCCTCTAACACCCTCCGGCCCAAGGGCCTCTCCTCCCCCTGATGGCCAACAAAGCCCTCCTCTGCCACATATGTGGTCCGAACCATGGATCCCTCTATGTGTATTCTTTGGTTGGTGGTCCAAACTCCAGGACGACTGTGGGGGGGGATCAGGCCCATTGACGCTGTTGCTCCCTCCATGGGGCCACAAACTCCCTCAGCTCCTTCAGTCCTTTCTCCAACTCCTCCATCTGGGACCTCACTCTCAGTCCAGCAGTTACTGTAAAGTGAAACTTGGGCATTCTGAACTTTTGGGCTAATATCCACTTATCAGTGAGTACATACCATGTTCATTCTTTTGTGACTGAGTTACCTCGCTCAGGATGATATTTTCAAGTTCCATCCATTTGCCTGCAAATTTCCCTAAGTCATTGTTTTTAATAGCTGAGTAGTACTCCATTGTGCAGATGTACCACATTTCAAACGGCTCAACAGTTTCAAAATAAGACAGGCATTATTTCTCACTAACAGTATGCTTCTGAGTAATGAAATACTATAGCTTAAGCTCTTCAATAAGCAGATTTGTGCTCATGGTTACCACGAAACCACAATTCAGTATGCTAATACACTTCTTTAATTATCTATTTATTGTGATATTATTTGATTTAGAACTATTCCTAAATCCTGAATTCTAATTAGTACACAATAAATTGTTACTTATGTATATATTATGTAACAAAGTAAAATGAAGAAAATTAAATGCGTTTAGATGTCTGATTCTCCTAGTCACTATAGTATATATATATATATTATTGGACATTTCTATAATTGTTTGTTATTAAATTTGGGGAACATACTGGTGATTATTATTTCACATATTTAATTTGAGGTTTTAGCATATTTATATATATTATCTATCTATATGTACAAGTAATATTAAGCAGACTCAGTAGGTTATATTTATATATTTATTCATTTATATATGTGTATGTGCTTATTAAGTGTAATATTGAAAATAAGGGGTAGTAGGATAGTAGGCCATGGATTTGCAAAGGAGTGTGGAGACACAGAACATTGGAAGGCTTGGAGGGAGGTGATGGAGTTTATTAATCATCCGTATTTTTCTAAATGATGTGTTGAAATAATATATAACAAGAGTTATGCTCATAATTGGTAATATAAAATAGATGATTTGGGAGGCATAGTGTATGAAGATCGTTCTGATTAGATTGAAATATCAGTTGAATATTTCAGACAATAGAGAAGAGAGCTGAGGATCCATTGAAAGTTTTGATTTGGCTTTGCTCCACTTTAAAGAGTTTAATATGTAATTTTATATAATATGTAATAGAAGTGTTAGATTCATAATTACTGCATGTTGCTGCAAACACACTGACTATTTTATTAGGAGGATATTGTTACACCAGATTATATTCATTCCCTAGAGAAGGTTAAAAACCGATCAGCCAACCAACCAAGAAAAACTGTGTTCTTTGGCTCAACCCATCACTACTACATGGGATACTCTGGAACAGAGGGAATCATAGGATATGGGCTTATTCAATTAGAGAAGGAACAAACAAATTAATATGTCAATGCATATTTAATTCCTATGGTTAAAATCTTTGTACTGGACTGAAGATGTAAGTTGCATGACAGAGTACTTGACTGGGTAATACACAGCCTCAAGAAAATAAGTTGGAAGGACCCTTATTTAGCAATAACAACAACAACAACAGGAAAAATCAGTTGTCATTATTTGGGTATCAAAGTAAAAATGTTTGCCACTAGGCACTTTAGCTTAAAGTTTCATAAATACTTTAGAGACTCAAGAACTATTAATATGGCAGAGGAACTGATTGTGATGTGTAAATGAATGTTACCAGGATCAGTGTGGAAGACTGGAAACTGATGCAGAGCAAAGATGAAGAAGCATTGTAAGAGACAAAATGGGGAATTTACAAGTTGGCCTTAAGCTCTGTTCAAGGGAATTCTGTCTCTGTGTGTCTGCTTTAGAGTAACAAGGACATGCTGCCTGACACTTGTATCCAAAGAAAATTTAGACTTATGTGTCTTTATTAAATGAGATTTAGCCAAAAGGACAATAGAAAAAGAAAAAGGAAATGCACAAAAACATAAAGCAGACTAAAGATTGCATTTGAACTCCCATTACCTGTTTACCTTTCAGAAGAGGTTGCAGAAGTCCTAAGAATAGACTTCGCATGCGCAGTGGAAAGCAGCAATACACAGAGTCCTTTCTGAACACTCTAAGGTCTCACTTATCATGCTCTTTAGAGTACTTCCATATTCTTTTAAAACTGATGAGGACAGTGAACAAGGAAGTAGTCATCAATACAGCTAGTAACTTTGACATCTTAGGGCATTTTTAAGAAAATACCTCTGACTCATAGACACATTCTGGAAGAGTGTGAGGCATAGCCATGGCTTCTGTATTGTTTTGCTTGAACGGATTCATTGGAAATCCATAATGTTCCATCTTAATTATGTTTGTTGGAGATAAATGCCACTTAAACATTCATCTATACTTTCTCCAGTTCTAAATCCTTTCTAACCTTTGAATAAATTCCCCTGCCTTCATTATGTTCTAACTTCCCGTGAAGTTGGAGGCAGTTTTGCATTTCTACTATTTGATGGTTAATGTTTATATTAGAACTCCATTTATCTTATAAGGTAAATTATATGAATAATGAGTTCTGAAAATAGTATTTTAGTAAATAAATGCTCAACTAATGGGGTAGAGTAATAACATTGAAGAAGTATGTTTTGAGTACACAAAATGCTTAAAAGAATATTAATGGAAACCAGTTCAGCTCTGGGTTGGGGGTGGAGCAAATAATACTTTCTTAGAGAAGAGATATACTTAAATACAAAATGACCTGTTGTTGCCGAGAACATAACTCTGTTTTAAGCAGCAGGAGTATATATTTTTAGTCATTACCTATGAATATTTTCCTATTAGTTTACTTAATTAATATGAAAATATTTGTAAAATTCAATAAAAATGCTTTGTGTGTATTTCTTAGATATTAAGGAAAATTTTATAAGTTCTAACTATAGATATAAAGTTATATGTCATGTGGTTTTATTTTAAATGTTATTTTTACTGGCATTTCATCTTTGCAAGCATGTATGTTTGTGAATCCAGAAGCCAGACAGTGACATTGGATTCTGTAGGAAGCATGTAGGTCCTTATGCTCACAGATAAGCACCAGTGAAACCAAGAATTTTAAACACACAGGGTTGTTTCTTCAAAGAGAGAGATGTACCTTGATTTCTGTCCAGAAGACTAGGAGTGGAGGTGGTTGATAGCCTGGTGACCTGTTCTCTATGTGATTGAGACCACATCAGATCCTCCCCTGGACTCTTATCATGTGCTCAATTTTCTCAGTCAATCTATAGAACACATTTTTATGGTAGGTTTCACATGTAGTCAACCCATAGAACCCATTTTATGGAGGATATCATATATAATGGAGAGTTTCAATGTATTCCTGTCTTAAGCTTTATTATGAAAATAATTAACTTATCGCCAGAACCCCCACCCAATTTTGATGTCTTTGAACATGACTAAAATAAATTATCCTATGTCAGACTCTAGAATTTTGACCAATACCAGCTACTGAATTGTATTGAACTGGCCTTTTTTTCCTTGTATCTTCTAGAATGACACTCTGCTGGCCATGGCTGAGATGCTCACAGGATTCCCTGGCACTGGAGTTACACATGATTGTGAGCTCTTACATAAATGCTAGGACCTAAAGTCTAGTCCTCTGCAAGAACATCAAATTCTCTTTACCATTGAGCCATCTTTCTAGCCTCCCTCCACCAAGCCTGGTTTTATTTAACATAGAAAAAACTACATGGAAATTGAGGTTACGCTAAAGAAAAAGCTAGTATGACACCAAATATCCATTTCTGTAATCTGTACAAGTGTCATTACCATTTGGTAGGAACATGCACATGCAAAGGTGCTATGTTGTCTCTTCTTTTCAAACCTTATGCTACAATTATTTTTACTGTCACTTGAAAATCATTTGGCTCTATTCTTCTGGCTCAGGAAGCAGTTAAAAATATTTAATACAACTTCCTGATCTACGTCTTTCAGAAATGTGCACTAATTAGATTTGCTTCTGGGGGAAAATGGGATAGGAGATGTTATGAGGCACTGCAAATAATTAGTGCATTTGTACTATCTGCAAGGTAACGTGTCTTAGAATGGTAGACAGTGATCTATTGATATAAGAAGCAAAGGCACCCACAAAAAATGACCCTTTTATGGCCAAACTGATTGCTTTTACTAAAGCAAATTCATCATGTTGCTAGGTCAGAAGTGTGAATTATTCTTCCCAAGTCAGTTTTTGTCTCCAAATGTTGCAAGTGGCTGATTTTAAGAAGTTTATATATAGCTCTTGGCAGAGAGCTATAGCTCAAGGATTTGGACTCCAAATGCAGAGACTTGACTTTGATTTATTTCAGACTCATGTGAGCCTCTCTCTCTCTCTCTCTCTCTCTCTCTCTCTCTCTCTCTCTCTCACCCTCCATCTCCCTTTCTCTCTCATATACACACAAGGCAAAAACAAACACATATACATAAACACAAACGTTAAGTGTTTATCAAAATGGATGTCTTTTCAGTATATTGTAGTGATGAATAGCAAATGAACCATACCTTATAAAGAAACATATGCTTATAAGAATGTCGTTAGGGAAAAACACAGCATGGACTGGCCTTTGGATCCAGGATGGTGCTGCGGATTCCGAAGATGAGTGCAGGATATGTGATCAGGGAAATGTTCTCCAACAGCGAGTGCCGTAAGTGACTGTAGTGTAATCAAGAGTGTTAAGGGCCTCCCTTTAACCACTCTCTTCAAAAAATGTTTTTTCTGGTTCAGGATTAACCTGGAGAGGGGTGTGGGACATTCTCTGTGTTTAAGACACTTGTTAACTTTCTTTCTTTTAATATTAAAATTAGTTTTTAAAGTTAGTAAAGTAATGAATTAAATTATTTTGACTCCATACACAGCTCTTCTTACTGGGTCACCTCATCCTCTTTGCCTTTTTCTGTTGATTACCCCATCTGCTTTCACAAATATGCCATTGCCCTGCTGTTTGGATGAGCTACCCATCAATTATGATCTGTTCTTACCTCATCCTCATGACTCCTTTTGAGTTTATGGCACATATATGTGGCATCCATATATATGGCATGTTATATACACACACAGACACACACACACATATATACATATATATAATTATTAGGATCTGTTCTTATCTTCACGATCACTCTCTAGTTTTATTCCATATATAATGTGTGTGTGTGTATTTATATATGTATATATGTGTATATGTATATGTATATATATATATATATATACGTATGTGTGTGTATTCATATATGTGTGTGTGTATTCATATATGTGGGGTAGTGATCTGTGACAGGCAATCTGACACCTGGTTGAGCTCAGGCTAAAAATTCTGGGAGACTCCGTGATATTTTCACAAGGGACTGAACCATATTTTTAGCCAATGCTCCCAGAAGATTCCTGTAAAACCGGTCACAGCCTTTACAACCCTTGTATAGAGAGAGGTCTGGCGTGTGAGATTTGTCAAGTAGAAAGCAACCCTGAGTCCTGGGCAAAGCAAATGAGGCACCAAAAGGTCCCCAAACCGGGCCAATGGAAAGTATCGGTTACCAAACCTCTGTCCCCTCCCCAAAACAATACAATAGAGCACCCTGACCCGAGAAGCTCTCTCTCTCCCCTCCTTCTCCACCTGCCTCCCCTGTGCTCACCGCCTGCCATCCAGAAAGAATAAAGGTGAAAACTACTTTGGCGTCAGAGAACTTTGTCTGGGAGCTGTAAACACTTTAGGCCCAGGAAGAGATCCACTCTCCGGGCCAAAAGGTTGGGCATGAGGACAGTGACAGTGGCTGTGGGTACCTCGGGGACTTGCTGTGGCCAAGACTTGGCCCGGGGTGGCGAGTGCTCCGAGCACAGCGTCGGGCCCAGAGCTAGAGAGCGCCAAGGCGGCTAGCACCTGCGGCTCGCCCCATCTCTAGCCGCCCGGACCTGACTCGATTGGGGGGGGGGGGGCGCACCCACAGGCGGGTCTCACAGAGATTGTGTGACTGGAACTGGGCGCGGAGTGAGAAAGAGCCAAAAGCGGCCCACACTCCTTCACCTGCGCTCCCTCCAGGCTGCTGGCAGCCACAGGAACCAGAGCCAGGGGACTTCGCCCTGGCTTGCGCTTTCTCTCCTGTTGGTGGTGGCGGCAGCCGGGCTGGGCGAAGGCGGCCGTGACAGCGGTACAGCACACATATACACACACACACATATACGTATATATATGACACATTTATTTATTATGTATGCCATATACACATATGTACATATATACATGCCATATTTATGCATATTTGTACATATGTACATATGTCATGTTTATACATGTATACCATATATATGTATAAATGCACTTTCTTATACAGAAATTATTTGTAGAACCCATATATGAGAGAAAACATAATTATCTTTGTAAGTCTGGATTATTTTCCTTAATGAGTGCCATTCATTTTTCTGCATGATGTAATTTTGTATATATACCTTATTTCCTTTGTTTGTCTATTGGTAGAGATCTAGACTGCTTCTAATAGCTATCCAGTAATGCACAAGCATCTGCGAGACGTCTTTGGTCAGAATCCTTTGGTAATATATCCAGAAGTGCTGTTGGTAGCTCATATAGTGTTTATAGTTAAGTTTTGGAGTAATATCCGTGCAGAACCTATAATACTGGAGTAGTTTATGTCCCTACCAGAAGATAATAAGACTCTTCAGCCACAGCATTCTTACCAACCTATGAACTTTTTAATTAAAATATAATTACATCATTTCATCTTTCGTTTTCCCCCCTTAATCCCCTCCCAGGTACTATGCTCCATTTCTTCCTCCTGAAATCATGACTCTATTTATTTCGTTGTTATTCTTACACACACACACACACACACACACAGAGCTAAATATTTAAATACAACCTTTTCAGTCCATTTAGTATTTATTATATGTAAATAATTTTAGGGATGGTCACTTGATATTAGATAACCAATTAAGCTGATCGTCATGCTGGGAATGGGAGGACTGTTTGCCCGGACTTCCAGCATGCATTGCCTGTAATTCTCTGTATATAGGTGAGACCCTGGTGAAACTTTTCCCTCGCATGTTAGCATAACTATTAGTGTTATCCATCTTCAGACAGCCATACTCTTTTGGCTATCATAGGTAAAATTTCCCTGTCATTTCTAGGAGATACAATCTCATAGCACCTTTCTTGGTCCTTTGTCTCTTACAGTCTTTCTCTCCCCTATTCAGTAATGGTCTCTGAGCTTTAGGCACAGGAGGGTTTTTTGGTATATATATCAACAAGGGATAAATACCTCATGGTCACCTGTTCTTTGTATTTTGACAGGTTATGATTTTCTGCAATGGTTTTCTTCTATTGAAAAGAGAAGTTTCTTTGATGAGGGGTAAGAGCAATACTTATTTCTTGGTATAAGTATAAATATTAATGATACAGTTAGAAAATATGCTAGTTTTGTTAAATGCCAGTAACTGATAGCCCTTTCTCTAAGATTCATGTGTGTGTGTGTGTGTGTGTGTGTGTGTGTGTATGTATATATATATGTGTGTGTGTATAAAACAAACATTGAGTTGAGTTAGTTATCCAGTGTTAGTATCTGGTTATATTTTTTAAAATTGTTGGCTAGTAAAGGTTCATAAACTACCAAATATTACAGGCTATTTTACAGGCTTTTGTTACTCTCAAGAACTGGTGTTAAAGCCCTATTGCTGAAGACACTATGTATGTGAGTCATAGAACATAATAAAATAAACCTGGTGGTGAACTGGGAAGCTTCATCCCTATTGTTTAACTTTTATAATACTGAAAAATGCTATGTCTGCAACTTGAGGAGAAAATTTTTCTTTTCTTTCTTTTTTTTTTTTTTTTTTTTTGAGACAGGGTTTCTCTGTGTAGCCCTGGCTGTCCTGGAACTCACTCTGTAGACCAGGCTGGCCTCGAGCTCAGAAATCTGCCTGCCTCTGCCTCCCAAGTGCTGGGATTAAAGGCGTGCGCCACCACTGCCCGGCCCGAAAATTTTTCATAAGCCTTGCCTCTCTATGAATCCTGTGAACTGCAGTAATAACTGCCTGGCAAGACATGCCCACTGGTGCAATAGAGGCAAGATTGGCCATTTTCTAATTGGATTTAATTCTTTTATGATATCCATGCCATCAGCAGGCCAAAAATCTGTGGCTAGGCAGATCATAGGTACTAGCAGAGAACCTATTGTTGCTGTGCTGAGCTAAATGGCATAATATTATACTATTTCCCCATGAATTATTATACCCATAAATTAATGAGTCTCTCAAATCTTATCAGAGAAACATCTGTTTGCTATAGATGGAAAGTGGGTTAACAGAGACTCATAACTGGGAATGTTATAGAGAATAAGAAACTGAGAAATATTCAGTCATAAATGGAACATATATATCACACATTTTTTCTCTCAAGGTGCAGTGATCACTGAGGAAGAGGGGACATAAAAAGTCCTACAAAGAAACAGTGTCTTCTGGATGTAGCAGGGCACCTGCAAGTATGAACTCATACTGCTTATGACAGTAGGCACAGAACCTGTGCAAGCAGGAACCAGGCTAAATACCAGCATAGACTAAAGAATAGGGCATGAAGTTCTAGTCCTAGCTGAGAAGATATTGGTATCGGCTTTTTTTTCTAAGAATGTAACTCCTATGTGTCAGTCACACTCCAGTGCAAAACACTGCATTCAAGAACATTTGAGCAACATAAATATGTATTGATTGCTTTAACCCATAAAAAAAAAATCACACAAAATGGGTGGGTAGGGAAGTAAGTAGGGATAACAGGAGTTGAGGGAGGATGAATGTGATCAACACACAGTGTATTCAATACTCAAGGAACTAAAAATAATAAAAATATGAATAGGAAATGCTTAGCCTTGATAATTAAGCAAAGCAGAAAGATAAAACACTCAGAGACTGAAATCAGTAATTTTTCTGTGTACACATAAATTTGCCAAGTAGTTAGGAAAAATTTCACATTCTTAACATCTTACAAAAATAAAATAAAACTTAGGAATGAAACTGGCAAAGGAGGTGAAAGACCACAATAACTTTAAGACATTGAAGAAGAAACAAGGACGGCCTTTTGGCTAAGATCAAGTGAAGAAGAAACAAGGAAAGAGAGGACTCTCCTGTACTCAGGGTGTTAGATCTAAGATTGTCAAAATAGCTATCATAATGAAATTGATCTACAGATACAGTACAGTTCCCATGGAAATTTCAATTTGATTGTTCAGATAATTAGGAAAAAATATAAAATTCACATGGAAACAGGAAAGCCTCCAGATATTCATTAGCATTCCTAAGCAGAAAGTATAGTGCCGGTTATATCACAAAATGTAGACCAGGAAATGGCTCAGTGGGTAAGGCCCTTGTCAACAAACCCGAGAACCTGAACTGGATTTCAGAACTGAAGTTTAGCAACATGCCCCTTCACCTCCACATATAAGCTGTGGTATCTCCCCTTCATACACAAAATGAAATAAATATAAATCTTATGAAAGCAGTATGGAACAGGCACAATAAACCCCATGTAGACAAATGAAATATAAGGGTTGATGCACCAAAGTCCCAAATATTACACCCACATAATTTTTGAGAAAGATATCAACGTTTAACTTTGGGAGAAAAAAAAACAAACAAATGGTCTTTAAAAGGAAAACTAGATATTCACTTGCAGAAGAATGAAATTAGATTTCAATCTCTTATTTTATAAAAAAAAGTATCAATTTGAAATGTACTACAGAACTAAAAGAAAGACTTGAAATACAAACATTTATGGAAAATAGAGGGAAAACTCTTTCAAGATATAGGTACAAGACAAAGAAAAAAAATATCAGAACAAAACAGAAAAAAAAAAAAAAAAACCACATTAAAACACAGTCAAGCAGCCGTCGGTGAATCACAGCCACCAAAATGAAATTCAATCTCTCCGCAACTTCTGACAGAAGCAAGAACCTCAAACAGCATTTCAATGCACCTTCTCACATTCGGAAGAGGATCATGTCTTCCCCTCTTTCCAAAGAGCTGAGACAGAAGGATAATGTTCTGTCTACGCCCATTGGAAAGGATGACGAAGTTCAGGTTCAAGGACACTACAAAGGCCAGCAGATTGGCAAAGAGGTCCAAGTGTACAGGAAGAAATACGTCATCTACATTGAACGAGTCCAGCGAGAGAAGGCTAATGGCACAACTGTCCATGTGGTCATCCACCCCAGCAAGGTGGGCATCACTAGGCTAAAGCTGGACAAGGACAGCAAGAAGATCCTGGAGAGGAAAGCTAAGATCTGGCAAGTAGGAAAGGAGAAGGGTAATACAAGGAAGAGACAATCGAGAAGATGCAGGAGTAGAGACATCTCATGCATGGATTTCATTAAAGACTGCTTAAGTAAAACACACACACACACCGAGAGAGAGAGAGAGAGAGAGAGAGAGAGAGAGAGAGAGAGAGAGAGAGAGAGAGAGTCAAGTTTGTGTTGGTTAACTAGTTTGTTTTGATTTTCCTTTCTTGTCTGTTATTTTTAGCAAAACAAACATGAGCTTAGGTGGACAGAGAGACATGAGAAACTGGACTTGGCGGACATAAGACCTCTAATATATACCCACATATTGTATGAAAAAATAAACCCTTTTAGTTAAAGAAGATTCAAGCAAGACCCGTGTCTCTGTTGATACAAGCTATGTACATATGGAAAAGGGAGAGTTGAGAAAATTGCCTGGGACATACTCGTGAGGAATTTTCGTTGTTGATGATTTAGACTACCTAGTATCTTTGTTTCTTTAATTGTATGAATAGAAATATATAATAGCAATGCTTTATTAATTTTTCCTTCTTTGAGTAGTGCTTTTTGAGTTCTTTATATTTGAATACAGTGGTAGCTAATTATTTTCATTGACTAATTCATTTATGTACTTATCAATTGATGAACAGGTGAAAAATTTCAAGCATGGGACAATTATCAATACATTTTCAGTAATTGTAACATAATTCTCTTTGTGTTGATGAAGGTTTTTATTTCTTTTAGAAAATTTTTAAGAATGTGATTATACATTTTGTGGTACATATTCATTCATTCTTAGAAAGTATAAATTTTTCCAAATATCCATGTTCTTTTATGCTTATATTAGTTATGTCTAAAAATCATTTACTCAAACATGTATGCTGATATTGTTATCTTTTAAATATTATTCTGTATTTAGTAAGTATATAAATATCTGGTTGAGTTTAAAAAACGTTGACCAATATGCTTATTTACCATACACAAATCTTTGATAAAGCATATGTTCAGTTTTTTTTTTTTTTGTTATTTCTCCCTTGGGTTGATTTTTTCTGTTATTAGAATGAATATTATGAGATTTTATATTTTTAGGGAAGTCCTTTCTTCTAGATTTGTATTAAAAATAGTTTGCCCTGTATGAATAAGAGACTTTTATGATCCCTTGCCATTTGCATAAGAGAAGAAACTGTGATTCTTCAAGAAGCAACATGTTATTCTCCATGTGATATGCACCGTGCACATCAGCTTTCATGACTTCCCTAAGATTTTTGGCTTTTTCTTGGTTGTCAATAAGGAACCATTAAATATTATTGATTTTATTTTTATGGTGACATAGAGGGAAATATTCTTGGATCTTGTGACTTGTTTCTTGCCTTCCTCTTTAGTATTATTTAACCTTCAAGAGAAGAATAGGGAGTGGAAGTATGTGAGCTCTAAGAGTTCTAATGTATATCCAAACCTACTCTGAACATGGATTAATTTATTCCAATTAATAATTTTTCTCTCCTGTTTTAATAGAGCCTACTTCTTCCTTGCTACTCATACAAAAAGTGAAACAATTTATAAACACAGCATATAGTTGAGGATCCTATATGAATCCTCAGTTCTTGTCTGCAATTTTTTTAGAGTGCAGTTGCCAAATTGGTTTGTTTGATCTTATATTCTTAGGCTTAATCTAGAGGATTTTATAGTCTCATCACACACACACACACACACACACACACACACACACACACACACACACACAAAACATGGTGATAGAAGATAGTCTAGCTAAGCAGATTATGTTGAATGAGAAATATTTTATTATATGTGCATGGTAGTTAGGGGTAGTTCATTAAGTAAACATATATTGATTTTGTTTATATAGACATCTTGGCTTTCTTTGGCAGTAGCCAAAAAATAGTAACATTCTTACTACAAATGCCTTTAGATATTTTTGTTACCTGAATTCAACATTCTTAATGCTGAATCAAAAATTTATTTATTTAAAGATATTCACAGTTCACTTGCTACTCTTTTAAATTGTATAAATAGTATGTTAATAATAAAAATGCATAGTACAACACTTTCTCTTGTTGCAATTTCAGAAATTTAGTAGTAGTTTCACTAAGCAAATAAATTTGTACTGAAAATTGAATTTCTACATAACAATTATATTGTAACATATATTAAATTTTTAGTTAGTAAA
Organism: Uromys caudimaculatus; assembly: GCA_028551405.1. Lineage (NCBI taxonomy): Eukaryota > Metazoa > Chordata > Mammalia > Rodentia > Muridae > Uromys > Uromys caudimaculatus. The sequence continues at coordinate 46,604,244 of CM052711.1, forward strand.
TGGCATATATATGCAATTGTTTTCATAAATTCATTCAAGTGATATATTAGGTTAATTTACCATTAAGTTCTAGTCTCAATATTAAGTTAAGTTTATTAAAATTTAATCAACAGTTTACTTGTGATACAAAGTCTTGTGTCTCTGACTTCTATATGTTATAATGATTTTTATTTTCCTTAATTAGCACTGTCATACTAGAAGTTAGCTTGAAGGACATCTGACTGTAGTTCCTAGAGAAATATATCAAGTTGGTTACATGAAGAAAATGTTTAAGCATATGAATTAGTAGATTTGGCCTATGTAGAATTCTATACTGGCAGATTATTAAGACCACCTGTTTGTCTTTCTATTGACTTACTTCCTGTAATTCTTCTGGCAACCTTTTATCTTTTATATATGGAAAGTAGGGACAACACATGAGCACTGTGCAGTAGCACTCTCCTGTCCCATGCCATTACACAGCTACTTCATGTTTTGTCATCCTGACTTGCGTTAGTCTCCCTGGTTATAGCCCCTGATGTTGGACGTGGCCTACTTTGTAAGTTTCTCAGCATGTTATTACAAATATCACATTCTCTTAGGTATGTCTCAGTTATATACACTAACTCATGCAAACTGTGGTTTATAAAAATATTGGGATTAACTTAAGAAGAATTACACCATATATGATTTTTATAAACTGCACATAGTATATGTATAGCTCAAAGGGAGAACACAGTAAACAGGTTGCAAAATGAGCACCTCAAAAGCATATGCCAGCTTAAGATGCTCAAATATTTTTAGGTTTTTACCCAAAAATTAAAGAATAAATACATTGTGTTCAATGCTTAATCTTGTTGTTTGATTACTTTTATTCTATTTTAGAAAACTAGTACATATTAAAGGCCAAGATGGCTGCTTTTGTTAATTTATAGTGAAGTGGTATATTGATCATTGTTCTCTGGAGGAAAATAACTCATAATTTAAAGCATATTTATTAGAGTAACTTTCAGGCTGCTGTTCAGCCAGTCAAATAATGACTATCTCCTGATATATAGGCAACAGCTCAGTAGTTGTTCAGAGCACAAGGCTGACACGGCTGGTCTTTAGTCTATGTTGGGGCCTTGAAGCAGTAATATATTTATAAAAGTAAAAAAAAAAATGGTTCAGTAACCAGATTAATTTTCCAGTTAGAGTAAGGGCAGGCAATGAGCAAAAGCATCTTTCTGTTATGTTGCTTTATGTGGTCTACCTCTAAAACTTGTGGACCAGATTTCAGGTGGGATTTCTGACTGAGAATTATCCAGTTTAGAATAAATATTCCTATCTTCAATGATCCAATCAAGAAAATACTTCACAGATACACCAAGTCACTTGGGTTTTAGCTGATACTGGATGCAGTTAAGGTGACTGTAGAGATTAACCATCACAAATTGGAAATGGCCAAGTCAGAGAAAATAAGGCTATATAACCTTATGTAAGGGAAGATGGGTATCTGCAGGCTCATACTCAGCTATCTGAAGTACCTTGACCAAAAGAACATTTTAGACTGAGCTTTATTATATCATGTATGGTTCACTATCATCCATGACTATAGTAGAAGGAAAATAGTTATCGTAATTAAGGTGTAACCAGTTTAGTCATACAAACAAATCAGATATGCAAATGTATCTTCTCCCATTCCACGGAAAATACACACATACCTTCAAAAGAAAGCCAACAAGAATATATATGTGTATGTATATATATATATATATATATATATATATATATATATATATATATATCTCACATCGAATAGGAAAAGTTGCTATATGAGAAGAGAAAATAAATTGTATGGTCTGATAATTTAATTATATTTAGTATTCATTTATCTATTTTAGTATATTTTGCAATAATATGGTACTTTTTTGGAGGGAGAAATCTACAGAAAGGTCATTAATTGAGAATTGATAGGTGATTAAAAGAACTTCACAGAATAGTTGTAGCTACTGATAGAAGCTAATTTGGAATGAGGACATGCAGCCTCTTAGTGTGAGGAATGACAGATAAGATATCATATAAGGAGACAATGCTTTATTGGAGAAATGCTTGTGTGTAAAGCAGTATTGTAGAGCAATTACAGACTATGGCTGTAGTTAAGTGTGTTTATATTCATTTGCTTTTTCTTCTTCTTCCTTTCATCTTTTCCTTCTCTCCACATTCTTTCCTCCCTACATTCCTTGTTCCTTCATTCTTTCTATCATTACTTTGTTCCTTCCTTCCTTCCTCCATTTATTCATATTTTATATAGAAATAGAGACCAGATGCATCCTCCTATGTCTTCCGATAGTTCCAACAACTTTATTAATTGAAAGGGAAGGACTGAAGGGCGATTCTGAGGAATTATCTCCTCACACTCCTATCTCTTCTATGGAGTTAGGCTAGGAAAACATTGGCAGTGGAAGGAGCTCCAGTTCCTTTGGGCTTAATCTTTGCACAGCGGACCATTGCACAGGAGAGTTAGAATATAAACATTCTTATCAAGGATTTGATCCTAATACAAAGCTTTCAAACCTGACTTGGTAGCAATCAGCTACAGTGTTATTGTATGTATGTTGGCATGTTAGAAATCCTAGTAATTATTATTTTTTCCAGTAACTCATTCTAATAAACAGAGTAGAGTGCGCTGAGTGATCTGAAAACTCAAGCCTTGGGAGCCACTCCCTTATAATAATAGCACTCCATTATATACAGTCCTGCGAGTCTTTAACTTATATGTATCACCTTAAGTCAGGCCTGTTTCTTTCTTTTATTTTATTTTTATTTTTTACATTGTTTTAGTTATTTACATTTCAAATGTTGCTCCCTTGCTGGTCTCCACTCCAAGACTTCTTTAATCCATCCCCCCTACCCTTTGTCTCTAATAGGATGCTCTCCACTTCACCTCACCCCCCAACCCGCACATCCCCCTTACATAGGGCATCAAGTCTCTAAAGGATTAGGTGCATCCTCTCCCACTGAGGCCAGACAAGGCAGTCCTCTGCTACATATGTGCCAGGGGCCATGGAGCAGCCCATGTGTGCTCTTTCATTGGTGGCGTAGTCTCTGGGAGCTCCCAGGGGTCCAACTGATTCTGTTAGTCTTCCTATGGGGTTGCCATCCCCTTCATCTCCTTCAATCTTTCCCCTAACTCTTCCATAGGGGTCTCCGACCTCAGTTCAATGATTGTCTGTGAGTATCTGCATCTGTCTCTGTCAGCTGCTGGTAGAGTTTCTCAGAGGACAGCCTTGCTAGGCTCCTGTCTGCAAGCACAACATAGTACGAGTAATAGTGTCAGGGTTTGGTGACGGCCCATGGGACAAATCCCAAGTTCAGCTGCTCACTGGATGACCTTTCCTTTGCTCTATTTTTGTTCCTGTATTTCTTCTACTAAGGAATGATTTTGGATCAAAAAGTTTGAAGATAGGTTGGTGACCCCATCTCTCCACTTGGGGTCCTGTCTATCTACCGAAGGTGGTCTCTTCAGGTTCCATTTCCCCACTGTTGAGCATTTTTAATAAGGTCATCCCCATTGAGTCCTGGGAGCCTCTCACATTCCAGTTCTCTGGGACTTTTTGAGGTTTGCTCCCACTCCCACTCTCTACAACTGCATATTTCCATTCATTCTCCTTACACCTCTGGGCTTCTCTCCTTTCTCCCCCCATACCTGATTCTCCCCCCTTTTCACTTCCCCTCCCTTTTCCTACCCATGTCTCTACCCCCTCTGACTCCCCTGATTATTTTGTCCCCCCTTCTAAGTGGTATTGAAGCATCATCACTTGGGTTTTCCTTCTTGTTAAACTTCTTAAGGTCTGTGGGTTGAATCCTGGGTATTCTGTACTTTTGGCTAATATCTACTTAGCAGTGAATACATATCATGCATATCCTTTAGGGTCTGGGATGATATTTTCCAGTTCCATCCACTTCCCTGTAAATTCATGGTGTCCTCATTCTTAATAACTAGATAGTATTCTATTGTGTAAATAGATCACTTTTTCTGTACTCATTCCCTAATTAAAAATGGGGTACAGTGCTAAACAGACAATTCTCAACAGAGGAATCTCAAATGGCTGAGAAACACTTAAAGAAATGTTCAAAATCCTTAGTCATCAGGGAAATGCAAATCAAAACTACTCTGAGATTACACCTTACACCAACCAAAATAGCTTAGCTAAGGTTAAAAACTCAAGTGATAGCACATGCTGACAAGTATGAGGAGAAAAAGGAACACTCCTCCATTCCTGGTGGGAATGCAAACTGGTACAACCACTCTGGAAATCAATCTGGTGGTTCCTCGGAAAATTGAAAATAATTCTAAGTGAAGACCCAGCTATACAGCTACTAGGCATAAACCCTAATGATCTTCTACCATACTACAAGGAAATGTGCTCCACTCTGTTCATACCAGCCTTATTTGTAATAGTTAGAACCTTGAAACAGCCTAGATGTCCCTCAACCAAAGAACAGACTGTTTCTTTTTGAACTGATAATCTGCCTTCCAGGTCTCAGATAAATACATGGTAAGTAATGAAGTGCACTGAACAAACTGGTGAAGATACTGATTAGATAGAGTTTGGTGATGTATTTATGTGGCCTGGCCAATGAGAGCAAGCACTAATAGAACAGATAGACTTGTGTTAGTGATGTACTCAGCCTCACAACTGGCTATGTTACAGAGCTATAGAGATATCAGTGATTTGGTAAATGAGGCAGGAATGCTGAAAAAATTGGGAAAAGATAAGATTTATATCTCAAATTCAGCACTTTTCACAGTTACAAATAAAGTAAAACAATCTTAGTCATTTAGAACCATCTCCTGTGTGTTCAATAAAACTAAAAAACATTCACACAAATACAAATTTACAGCATATTATGTTCAACTACATTCCTGTTATATAAAACCGTATTTTGAAAACTTGGTGGGATGGTAAATATGACGTGGTCCCATGATTTCACAGTCATCTTGGTAGTATGATTTTTTTGTTCAAGTCCAGCCATATCTATGAAAAGAATTGTTGACCAATAAGATTTTGTCACATGAAACAAACAAATCACTACAATTCTATTTGTATTTCTAAGAAATTTCTTTATTGAATTTATAATTTTAATTAGAGTTTTTGAAATGCTTTGTTATTTCATTTCTATATAGTATATTACTATATCACTTCACAGTTAAGTGTTACAAATTTTAATTTTTAATCTTCAAATAGATTTTTTAATGGGCTAGGTGTTGTAACTCAATAGTAAAAACATGTTATATCAAGCCACTTGCCTAAATGTTAGTTCAACAATAAAGTAAAATGATAAAAATAAAGTGTTGAACAAATCATTAATTAAATACTGGTACATGTCACTAACTATGTCAAAAATAGTGAAAGTTAGTTAAGGATTATAGAACTTTATAAAGTCTAGAGGGGAAAATTTATTGTGAAAAAGTGAACAGGCCTCTTCACATCTCTAGATGACACATTACCTGGTTCTGTAGGGCTTAGTCATTTATTAGGTTTTTATCTCTGTCTGAGTAAGTAAGTTATTTGGCCTCTCTGAGATTCATCCACTGAGTTAATGTATAGAAGAGTGCAAAGGTCACAGCATAACCATTTCTCTGTACCCTGAGTCAAATCTCATTCTTTGCTGTGATGCCTTCAGAGATCTCCCAAATGTTTGGAAAGAAATCTGATTGAATAAATTGTGCTTTTCCTCTGGGGAAGTCTGTGCTTGGATATAAATAGAGCAGCAGCTTTGATGTTAATAATATTGGGTTGAATATCAGAAATTCAGCTTAGGTTAGCACTGCTTAAACTTGGGCAAGAGTCTTAAGCCATCTATGATCTTACATATAAATTTAAATAGTAAATCTTTAGGGGTAAAAAGATGTTAAATATTTGTATGTGTTTATGTTATGCAATCTGGTATTATTTAACCTGAAGAACATGTTTGTGTGTGTGTGTGTGTGTATGTGTGTGTGTGTGTGTGTGTGTGTGTGTAAATGATCTTGAAATCTTTGCTAACATAAGGTGATTTTCTTTGTTGATTATAATAATAAAATACTTAATTGGGCAAATTAGAATTTTTTCAATTCAGAACATATAGTTTTAGCCTACTACCACTATGTTGAGTATTAACCAAGAAAGAAAGACACTACATGAAAAGTGAGAGGTAATTTGTAGCTCTATTTACAGCCAAAGTCTTTAGAGAAGCAGTAAAGAAGCCATATTGTGGAGAAAGAGAAACTAAAGATCAATGTGAATGACATATATCCTAGAAACAACATTTTGGACATTGGATGGGAGGTGGGGGTGTTAAGCAGCTTGAGGGTAAATTGGAAAAAGAGTGACAATAACTTTGCTATGGGAGGATGCTACAAATGTTTCCTTTGTCAGATTGTATTTGGCCATCATACAGCAGTGGTATCCATAAGATGGGACTGGGATAGCTTCCCTGAATCTTCACGCATCAGATAAAATGTAGTGGAATTTTCAAGGCACATTGAGCAGTTGTAGAAGGGGGCAGCTTTCAGGACAGACACTGTTTTGCCTGCTTGACTTAATGACAACAAATCTAAATATGAATGTCTTTGTTAGAATTGTGGTTATTTCATGCCTAATAGGACACATGGTAGAACCATGACAAATTCACTTTTACTCTTTCTGGTACTTCATATGGACAAGCTGTTGTAATCCACTCAAGAACTGAACAAATTAAAACTCAGGATTTTTATCACTGGGGATTTGAATCCTCAGTTCTTCCTTTGATCTAGATAACATATCTGAAAAGGTCAGGGAGAAGGAAAGCAAACCAGAAAGCTAGATGTAGGAACATGAGTTTTAAAAGGTGTTTAAATAGTATTGAGGAAAAAATCACTTAGAATTAATTGATTCACCACCAAGTAGATTTGTGTGAATATTCTCAGATATTAATTGGCAAATTAAAGATTTTTTCTTTTTAAAGTGAGATGGTTAGGAGCTAACGTACTCAGATCATGACTTACCATATAACATATAGGAAAATGTTTGTGCCACATTTACCTTTGCTAAAGTTAGCAATTGTGTGACCAAATTTTGATGACATGTTCTCCTCAGTTAAGCTGGCATTGTATATTTTCTCATTCATGAGAACTGATCCTACCTGAAAATGAGCATAAGAAGAGTGGCTAAGAAAACCATCTGAAGTGTTTTTAGAGAAAGATATTCTCCATGACATCCCAAGGAAAATGGAATGCCATGTGCAAGTTAGTGGAAAACATGGATGCATGTTGGTTCTGTGCCTCTCATTGTCTCTTTCAGGTTTTTCAAAGTGTTATAGACATGCCTAAGTTCATAATTTCAAGAGAATGAGTATGTCATATTTGAGAGATTTGGGGGAAATGAAACATCCCGAGGCTCCATCACTCACAATTCTTTATCTAAACGTAAAAATGTACAATCTTCATTTACCTTTCAATATTAGTAATATTGTGATATACAGTGTACTGACCATGAAATTCTGTATTCTTCCTCTTTCCAATTTCATTATTTTGTACACACTTCTGTTCACTGTTCTTTATAACCTAGCATGCAAAAAGCACTTAGCTAAGGGATTTATTCTGTATTTGTTTGAGATTACTTTGTGACTGGCTACAAACAACTACTCTTGAAGGAAGGAAAGGATAGATGCAGCCATATGCCAGCTGTTCAGTGTTTCTGCATTAAGTAAAAGACAGAATGGCAATCCAGACTCTGTCATTTTCCCTCCACCTTGGCACTGTATTCATCTATGCAGAGAGGTAATGAGAATGCAAATTCAAGAGGAGAGATTCTAATCAAGAAGTTCAACAACTAAGAAAACGCTACAAGTTGCTTTAAGTCCCCTCAAAGTCCACTTTCCTTCTCTTCTTCCCTTTTTATTAAATGAATGCCCCCCACTTCACTAGCCATTGATAAATGATGTGAAATTAGTCTATAGCCCACCAAAAAGGCAGAGCTTATCAGTAATTTTGACATCCTTTTACTGTGCTAAATCAGTTCATTTTGGAAAGATTGAAATTCGGATGATTTTTATGCTCACCTCATAACTGACAATCTCAGAGTAGTTAGTGGAGAATATGAAGGGAATCTCTGCTAAATTTCTGTTAAATCCCTACTCACTTAATTTTACTACTTTTAAATTTCTGGGTCTAGTGAGTTTTCTCTGTCCCTACAATAGCCAGTAATATATTCATAACACATATCTAATTATCTGAATAAGATAAGTTGCCTTGGACTAGCAATGCTTAAAATATACAATGGTATGTCAGTATCATTAAGACAAAGACTATAGGCATTAAATGCCATCTATGGACTAGACCTGCCTTATCTATGTTATCCACAACCAACATGTAGTCAATAAAATAGACTAAAAAAGGGTTTTAAGTTTAAAATATCTATCAACATTTAGAAAGTTAAGTGAAAAGTATATAACATATTCACTAATAGATTCATAGCAGTCAAATACAAAAATGATAAGTTTTAGAAATATTACATAAAAATATATTGTTACCTCCACCCCTGCCCACACCCAGAGACAGCTTGACTCCCAGGAGTTCAGACACCACCAGGCTTACAGGTGATACCCCCCTCCCTGCCCCAACACCTGGCCTTACTAGCACCTTTGCAGGGCCCAGTGGATACAGGACCTCCCACCCTGCACGCAGGAGCAGATTATGTGCTCCAGGCACCCAGTCCCTCCACACAGACCCAGAGACAGCTTGACTTCCAGCAGTTCTGACACAACCAGGCTCACAGAAAGTCTGTCAAAGCTGGGCTCACAGATCAAGTGCAACAGACCCCTCCCATATCCAGAGACAGCCTGACCCATGGAGGTCCATCATAACCAGGCTCACTAGAGTGACTCCAGTCATAGCCAACAAGGCCAGTTAACACCAGAGATAATCAGATGGCAAGAGGCAAGCATAAGAACATAGGCAAGAGAAACCAATGCCTCTTGGCACCATTAGAACCCAATTCTCTCACCACAGCAAGCCCTGGATACTTTAACACATCTGAAAAGCAAGATTCTGACCTAAAATCAAATCTCATGAAGATGATAGATGACCTTAAGGGGGACATAAATAACTCCCTTAAAGAAATACAGGAGAACACAGGTAGCTAGGTAGAAGCTCTTAAAGAGGAAACACATAAATCTCTTTTAAAAATACGGGAAAACACAACCAAGCAGGTGAAGGAAGTGAACAAAACTGTCCAGCATATAAAAGTGGAAATAGAAACAATAAAGAAATCACAAAGGGAGACAACCCTGGAGATGGAAAACCTAGGGAAGAGATCAGGAGTTACAGATGCAAGCATCACCAACAGAATACAAGAGATAGAAGAGAGAATCTCAGGCATAGAAACTGCCAAGGAAACACAAAGTGCAAAAAAGCTCCTAACCCAAAACATCCAAGAAATTCAGGACAAAATAGAAAGTCCAAACCTAGGAATAATAGGTATAGAAGAGAGTGAAGATTCCAAATTTAAAGGGCCAGTAAACATTTTCAACAAATTCATAAAAGAAAATGTCCTGAACCTAAAAAAAGAGATGCCCATAAATGTAAAAGAAGCCTACAGAACACCAAATTGATTGGACCAGAAAAGAAAATTCTCTTGTCATATAATAATCAAAACACCAAATACACAGGTCAAAGAAAGAATATTAAAAGAGGTAAGGGAATAATGGTCAAGTAACATATAAAGGCAGACCTATCAGAATTACACCAGACTTCTCAAACAAGACTCTAAAAGCCAGAATATCTTGGATATATATAATGTAGACCCTAAAAGAACACAAATGCCAGTCCAGGCTAATACTCCCAAACACTATACACGTAGAAACCAAGTTATTCCATGAAAAAAAAAAACTTAAACAATATCTTTCCACTAAACTATTCCTACAGAGGATAAAAGGAAAACACTAACACGATGAGAGAAATTACACCAAAGAAAAACCAAGAAATTAATCTACTTATAACAAACCCAAAAGAAGAGAACCACACAAACATAATGCCACCTCCAACAACAAAAAGAACAATTCTCAACTTCATTTGGAATAACAAAAAACCCAGGAAACTGAAAACAATACTCAAAAATAAAAGAACTCCTGGGAGAATCACCATTCCTGACATCAAACTCTACTACAGAGCAATAGTGATAAAACGGAATGGTATTGGTACAGAGACAGAAAGGTAGTTTAATAGAATAGAAGTGAAGACCTAGAAATGAAAACACACACCTATGTTCACTTCATCTTTGACAAAGAAGCCAACATCATACAGTGGAAAAAAAGACAGCATTTTCAACAATTGGTGCTGGTTCAATTGGTGGTCAGCATGTAGAAGAATACAAATTGATCCATTCTTATCTCCTTGTACAAAGCTCAAGTGGATCAAGGAACTCCACATAAAACCAGATTCACTGAATCTAATAGAAGAGAAAGTGGGGATCCAGCTCAAGGGGAGGTCCCAAGGCCTGACACTATTACTGAGGCTATGGAGTGCTCACAAATGCACTCATGACTGCACTCTGGAAGATCCAGGGGACAGCTGAAAGCATCAGATGCAGATGTTTGTACCAGTCAATGAATGAAGGCTGTTGACCCCTGTGACTGAATTAGGGAGAGGCTGAGGGAAGTTGAGGAGGAGGGGCGTGACCCTTTAGGAGGACCAGCGGTCTCAATTGACTTGGACCCCCAGGATCTCTCAGTGGACCACCATATAGGCAGCATACACTAGCTGACGTGAAGTCTTCAACACATATGCAGTGGAGGACTGCTGGGTCTGTGTTCAGTCGGAGATGATGCACCTAGCCCTTGGGAGGCTGGAGGCCCCAGGGAGTTTGAAGGTTGGGTGGGGTGGGGGCTTGGGGGCAGGGACATTCTCGTGAAGACAGGGTGGGGAAAGGTGTGGGATGTGGAACAGTCAAAGGGTGGATGGGGGGAGTGAAGACTGGAGTGCTAAAAAATAAATTAAAAAAAGAAAAGGAAAAAAATATTACACATATTTTAACCAAATTTTCAATATTGCTCCTTTTTGCTAATAACTAACAATTGTTTTAGTAATAAAAAAGGAAGTAGGAAAGAATCTTGAACACATTGGCGCAGGGGAAAATTTTCAGAACACCAATGGCTCATGCTCTAAGATTAACAATTGACAAATTGGACTTCATAATAAAGCTTCTGTAAGGCAAAGGGCACTATCAATAAGACAAAATGGCAACAGACACTTTGGGAAAAGACTTTTACCAACCCTACATTCAATAGAGGGCTAATATCCAAAACGACAACAACAACAACAACAACAACAAAAACAAACAAATGAACAAACAAACAAAAAAACAACAAAAACAAAAATCCCAAAGAACTCAAGCAGTTTGACTCCAGAGAACCAAATAACCCAATTAACAAATGGGGTACAGAGCAAAACAAAGAATTTTCAACTGAGGAATCTCAAATGGCTGGGAAACACTTAAATAAAGGTGATTATATTTTAAAACACAGACTCTTAAGGTCCTTTAGGAAAATCTTCCAAAAGTATAAATGTGTAAAAAATGAGAAAAGATTTTTATCACTACAAATCAGGGAAAGTATACTCCAAAATTGTCTAGAGAAAGTGTTCATGACTTAGCCTGATTGCATAAGCCTTTAATTCAGCATTGGAAGGCAGATGCAAGTGGATTTCTGTGAACTGAGTTCAGGGTGACTATGGTTTATATACTAAGTTTCAGGGCTACAAAATGAGACCCTGTCCCCAATATGAGCTATAAGAATATGGTGGTGCCCCTACAGTGAGAAACAAATACACCTCAAATTTAGTGAAGCAGAGGACAGGGAAGGTTAAGTAGATCCTGGTAAAGCATAGATTGAATAATCTACTGCCTAATAATTCACTACATTTCTATTTACTTAGCTTTGTTTTGGTAACTGAAATGGAAGATGTCTGACTAGTTACTACTCGGTAAGTAAACCCAGATCCAGTGGCTAAAACCAACTCTTCTTCTCAACTAATCTAGAATGGGCTAATCTACAAGAGTCCCTTGGTGTTGGACCCAGGTAGAAGAGCCAGCAGGTACCCTTGGAAAGCTCTTTCATTAATGAAAGTTGACAGCCTCCTTGTTTTAGGACTTCCTAAAACTCACTCTCTCTTTTTGTAAAGTAAAGCATTTAGCTGATTTTGAGTGAAGGAAACAAACAAACACTTACTATGAGAAGGCAAAACTGATGCTTTCTACATAAAAACCCAAAGTAATATAAGGAATTCTAAGTTTCCCAGTCATATACAGACAAATCTATATAGCTATATAGCTAAATTTCCATTTTGCAACTTGGAATTTTTTTTATTTTTGTATTTCAGACAGATTTCTAATCTGATATGTAATTAGAGACATCACTGGCATTGCTGGACACTCACAGTCTTGAGGAAAACAAACCCAACCTGAAATCTTCTAAGAATAAAATTTCATCTGAAAAATGGACGCAAGTGAGAAATCACACAAAATATTTTCCATTTTTATTATGAACAGAGCCCTGCTAGACAAGTAGTTGACATCATGACAGCTGGTTATGTCCGTGCAAGAATTAAGCCTAGTCAGAAAGGACTTTTCTGGGCAGGTTAAAATTTAACTGAGATGTCAAGAAGTTAAAACAATATATGCAAGAAAATAGTAGCACTGAATAGCTTAGAAGGGAAAACATGTTCCAGACAGGAAAAAAAATGTATGCACAAATGGGGATTGTAACATGTTACAGACACGGAAAGAAGTATGGAAAAATTGGACAATAAAAGCACAAGGGAACCTAAATCCATGATGCTAGAGATTTAACAAATTTTGTTTTTTGGTTGTCATGACAAGAATTATTGACAAAAAGGTCCCATCACATTTAACAATATATTTTTATCAATTGATTATTTTATTCATTTACATTTCAAATGTTGTTCCCTTTCCTGGTCTCCCCTCTGAAAACCCCCTCTCCCATACCCCCTCCCTTTCCCCTAAGAGGGTGCTTCCCCATGCACCCATCTACTCTCACATTACCACTCTAGTATCTTATGCTGGGGCATCAAAGGCCTCCCCTTTCATTGATGCCAAATAAGGCAATCCTATGCTACATATGTGGCTGGAACCATGTATACCCATGTATACTCTTTGGTTGGTGGTTTAGTCCCTGGGTGCTCTGAGGGGTCCAGTTAGTTGATATTGTTGTTCCTCCTATGGAGTTGCAATCCCCTTCAGCTCCTTCATCCCTTCCATTAACTCTTCCATTGGGTTCTTCCTGTTCGGTGCAATGGTTGGCTATGAGCATCTGCATCTGACTTAGTCAGGTGCTGGCAGAGCCTCTCAAAGGACAGCCATACTAGGCTCCTGTCTGGGAGCACTTCTTGGTATCAGCAACAGTGACAGTTTGGTGTCTGCAGAGGGGATGGATCCCAAAGTGGGGTGGTCTCTGTATGGCTTTTCTTTCAGGCTTTGCTCCAATTTTTGTCCCTCTCTTTCCGTTAGACAGGAACAACTCTGGGCTAAAATTTTTGAGATGGGTAGGTGGCCCTATCCCTCAACTGGGGCATGTCAATTTACTGGAGGTGGTCTCTTCAGGTTCTCTCTCCCCTTTGTTGGGTATTTAAGCTAATGTCATCTCTGTAGGGTCCTGGGAGCCTCTTGGATCCCTGGCAACTGGGACATTCTAGTAGTTCCATCCATTCCCCACTCCACACTGCTGCATAATTCTATTAATTCTCCTGCCCCTCTGGGCTTCTCTCCTGTCTCCTCCCACACTGATCTGCCCCCTTTTCTCCTCCCCTCCTCCCTCCCTTCCATATCCCTCACTCCCTCTACCTCCTGTGATTATTTTATTCCCCCTTCTGAGTAGGATTGAAGCATCCACACTTTGGTCTTTCTTCTTCTTGGGTTTCTTATTGTCTGTGATTTACTGTGGGTATTCTGAGCTTTTTTGGCTAATATCCACATATAAGTGAGTACATACCACGTGTGTTTTTGTGTGACTGGGTTACCTCACTCAAGATGATATTTTCAAGTTCCATCATTTGCCTGCAAATCTCATGAAGTCATTGTTTTTAATACCTGAGTAGTATGCCAATGTATAAATGTACCACATTTTCTATATCCATTCCTCTATTGAGGGACATCTGGATTGGTTCCAGCTTCTGGCTATTATAAATAAGGCTGCTATGAACATAGTGGAGCATGTGCCCTTGTTATATGTTGGACCCCAGGAGTGGTGTAGCTGGATTCTCAAGTAGAACTCTTTCCAACTTTTTTGAGGAACTGCCAGACTTATTTTCAGAGTGGTTGTATCAGCTTGCAATCCCACCAGCAATGGAGGAGTGTTCCTCTTTGTCCACATCCTTATAGAAATCTTCTGTCACCTGAGTTTTTGATCTTAGCCATTCTGATTGGTGTGAGGTGGAATCTCAAGGTCCTTTTGATTTGCATTTCCTTGATGACTATAGATTCAATGATGGTTCAATATATGGAAATCCATCAACATAATCCACTATATAAACCACCTCAAAGGGAAAAAAAAAATGATCATTTCATTAGATTCTGAAAAAATATTTGACAAAATAAAACACCCCTTCATGTTAAAAGTATTGGAGGTATCAGGAACTCAAGGTCCATGCCTAAACAAAATCAAAGCAATATGCAGCAAAACAATAGCCAACATCAAACTAAATGGAGAGAAACTTGAAGTAATCCCACTAAAATTAGGGACCAGACAAGGCTGTCTACTCTCCCATCTAGTCAATATAGTACTCAAAGTTCTATCCAGAGCAATTGGGCAACAAAAGGAGATCAAAGGGGTACAAATCGGAAAGGAGGAAATCAACTTATCACTATTTGCAGATGATAAGCGAGTATATATAAGCAACCCAAAAGTTTCACCACAGAACTCCTAGAGCTGATAAACAACTTCAACAAAGTGGCCGGATATAAAATTAACTCAAACAAATCAGTAGCCTTCCTCTCCTCAAATGATAAATGGTCTGAGACAGAAATTAGAGAAATGATACCCTTCACAATAGTTACAATTAATATAAAATATCTTGGTGTAACTATAACCAAGCAAGTGAGAGACCTGTATGACCAGATCTTCAAAATTTCTGAAGAATGAAATCGAAGAAGACCTCAGAAGATGCAAAGATCTCCTATGCTCATGAATTGACAAGATTAACATAATACAAAAGGCCATTTTACCAAAAGCAATCTACAGATTCAGTGCAATCCCTATCAAAATCCCAACTCAGTTCTTCACAGATATAGAAACAACAATTCCCAAATTCATCTGGAATAACAAAAAACTCAGGATAGTAAAAACCATTCTCAACAACGAAAGAACTTCTGAGGAAATCACATACAGGGCATATGGTATATATTAATAGTTCTACACGGTATTATGTACGCCAAGGAATGCCAAGTAATTTACAGATTCATTTTTTAATTTGCTGTGGCATATCTCTAAAATAAAACTGTATTGAAAACAGGCAACAGAGAAAAATAGTCTCTGACATTTCTGGTATATAAAAGAAAGATGGAGTAGAAAAGAGCAGAGACTCACACTGCCTGTTAAATACCACAGTCAGGAATAACTTATATTATGACCATACACAAAACTTACAGAGATGATAATGTTTCTGTAATACAAGGCCAACATCTGTAACACTATGGGAATAAGCAAACCTTCAATCTTTACATTCTAAGCACCATATGTGGTGACATGTGCAGGGACTATAAAGTACTTACCTCCCAACTACTCAGCTGTTTCTCATAGCAGTACTTTAGTATGAAAGAGCATAAATCTGGAGAACTTGCTGTCATTGTTTCTTCAAGAAGCTTGAGAAATCTTTTGAAGAAGTGTGTATCAGTCAAAGTTTCAAGGTTCTTGAGAGGAAACATAAATTAATATAAGAGGAGATTACTATTATTAGCTTGTGGGGTTACAGAGGAAAATACATATACATGTACTAGCCATAACCTACAGAACCAAGAAAGTTAGTGGTATATAATTTAGCCCGTGTCTAAAAATCCTAGAAAAGAGGTGAGAACCTGGGCAACTGGTAAAATTAGTGAGTGTGAGGTTCAGCAACTGAGGTCTGTGTTGGTATAGCAGGAGAGAAGAGTGTAGCAACTCATACAGAAAACAATCATGCTGTTCTTTCCCCTTCCGTTTCTGTGGTGCTTTTTTCAGCTTCCTGATTAAGATGCTGGACTCTTCTAAAATACTCTCCCTGATGCTCCAGAATTAATGTTTATGTCTGTCTAAGTTTACCTACAGTAGTAAACTTGACAAGAAGCTCAACTATCACAGAGATCATTGGGTTATTCATATTCTTATTCTTAGGTCCTGAAACAATGATCATTGAAATAAAAAAATATTGTTTTATAAGGACAGAGGGAGAGAGATACAGAGAGACAGATAGACAATGGCACTCACACACAGACACACAGACACAGACACAGAGAGAGATAGAGAGAGAGAGAGAGAGAGAGAAATGTACACAGAGACAGAGAGTCAGAGAAACAGAGACAGAGACATGCACAGTGAGAGGACTTGGGGGGTTTTCTTAGAAAGTTGAGGGAAGTATGTGAATGAGAGAATGAGATGAGATGATATTATGGATGAATTGGAAGTTGGCAAAAACTTTCCCTTTTATAATATCAACAAGTAACATTTTAAATTTAAGTCAAACTGTACACTTCCACAATACTACAATTATCTATGAATAGGAGGGGGGTCTTGACACAGATGGAAGCTGCTGACATCATCTTCTTGGCCTTGCCACAATTCTACAATGTGAGAGATACACATGTTTCTCATGTTTATAGGCCATTTGTTTCTAGGAATGTATATAACCAGTCCGTGTGAACTAAGATTGGAGCTTTCATACTGAATCTCTAACAATAACTTGAAACTGTTTTGTAACTTCAGTACACTGGAGGTAATTTAATTGCTGTTGTCTCTCCCAGTAATTTATTCACCAGTATGACAAATTCTCTTAAGAGTATTGATTGAAAGCCTGCCTATTTTCTTAGCTGGAATCTTGTAAGTAAAATGTGTTTTAGGGAAAGACTAATAGGAATGCCATTTTCAAAAGCAGATGGTGAAGATTTTATAAACAATGAATTATGGAGGAATTGGGGGAGGGTAAACTGGAATCAGAATACTTTATATGAAAAATGTCTATTTTTAATAATTAAGAAATAGAACCAATTTTTGTGAGACTAAGAAAAAAATTGAAAAGTGATTCACACTTGTTTTCGCACAGGTATGCATATACATCAGTGTTAGGTTTTTACATGACAGAGTCTTATAAATCTATACCGGTAGCAGAAAAAAAACAACAAAACATTTCTCATACAGACAGATAGCCAGATACTTACAAGAACTTTAAATTTAAGATAACATAAATATAATTATACGGTTAGTAAATAAAAATCAGGAAGCAACTTATTTTAATAAGTATGTACTCAGCAAAATGGGACCTCATTAGTTATTAAGTAAAAAAGTGGACACACAGTTGAAGGAGGAAAAGGAGGACTTCAGGGGAGGAATAAGGATGAATACAATAAGAGTATAAGAAATTATCAAAGAGAACAAACAAAATTATTATATTAAAAATATAGCCTACAGTAAAATGTTGTCATATTGTAATGTGGAGCCTATCTGCGGAAGAAGGGTGTTTAAGAAAACAGAGTTTCTGAAGGGTGGAACAATTAAACAGCAGGTTGGATCACACTTGAAAGGATAGGGGCAAATAGTAAATCAGAGAAATGAAGTAGAAACATAACAGCTTTAGTTAGATACAGTAATTGGGTTAGAGTATCAGATAGAACCTCTGTAACATGAAGCAAGCTATGCAGCTAGAATAGGTAATTGACACAAGACATGGGTGTGTTTTTGTGACATACTCTCAATCTTGTCTAGAATTATTTGAATTCAAATGTCAGTCCCAAGACTCCTTCCCTTCCCAGTTCTTTAGGCATGCCATCCTGTCAACACAAAAGCCAGCCACCTCCTGAAACATTATATCAAGATTTTTCTCTGGATTATCTCTCTATTGCTCACTGTTCACCTCTTATATTCTTCTTATCTTTGTTCTGTTCTCTGTCTTACATTTTTTACCATTGCTGCTTCTGTACTGACTTAGAATCTTTCAGTTATTTTTGTCTCCTTCTTATATGTGATGTCAAAGGAAAAGAAGCATTACGGTACTTGGCATATAGGTTTCTCAGTAAATGACTCCAGAAAAAGAAAATTTATTTCCCAGACACACGTGATAATCTGTGTTATTTTTCTTTCTCTAATTATATATAAACAGATGAAAATTAAAATTATAGACCCATATTCATTTTTTATTTTTTCATTCATTTTATAAGCAAATTAAACTAGACTCATTATATATTTTTTCATACAATATATTTGATGATGGTCTCTTTTCCCTCAACTCCTCTGAGATTTTCAACACTTTCCCTCTGATCAGAATCTACACATATACTGTCTCATTTGAGAGAAAAGCATATATAGACAAATAATAAGATGAAAACAAGCAAACTGGAATAGGACAAAAGGAATAAACAGAGGAAAGGGATCCAAAGAAAAAGCAAAACAAAAACAAAACAAAACAAAACAAAACAACAACAACAACAACAAAAACGCTTGTAAACACTGAGACTCATATGTTCCTACACACACAGGAATCCCTTAAAACCCAAAAGCCAGCAGCTGCAATATGTATGTTTTTAAAAAGTAAGTTAAAATGTGACTACTTTGCTGACAGGTTTTTGTCAGCTATAGGAGTATCATTGAGCTCTAGGATTTCTCATTTATTATTATTTTTTTACATAATCTGTCTATTGGAGAGTTGGGTATCGAAGTCACCCAGGATCATGTTTTGAGGGTCAAATTGTGGCTTTAGTTACAGTGATGTTGATTTTATGGACTTAGTTGTCTTTGTGTTTGGTGCATGGATGTTTTGAACTACAGCATTCTGTTGGTGTAATTTTCATTTGACGAGCATGTAGTGTCCTTTATATCTTCTGATTAAGTTTGGTTTGAAGATGATTTTGTCAGATATTAAAATGGCTACACTAACATGCTTCTTGGGCTCATTTGCTTGAAATGTTGTTTTCCAACCTTTTTCTCTGAGATAATATCTATCTCTATTAAGGTGTGTTTCGTGGGTGTAGCAGTAGGATAAATCCTGGTTTTGATTCCAGTGTGTTAGTATGTGTCATTTTATTGAAATAACTGAAACCATAGATATTGACTGTCACCAATGAGCAGTGATTGTTAATTCCCATCATTCTTTTGCTGATTTGGGTTCCCCCCCACGATTTTTGTTTTCTAGTTTCAGATTATTCCTTGTGCTTGCTTGAGTGTCAGATTACTCCTTGTGTTTTCTGGGAAAGTTCGCTTCTTCAGATTAATGTTTTCCTTCTAGATTAGCATTCATTTTTTAGACAAGAACTTTGTTTTTTCTTGTCCTTTTAATAATTCTCTTGTAAAGTTTTTGATCATTTCTTGTTGGATATTTTCTTGATTTACATTTCAAATGTTATCCCCCTTTCCTGGTCCCTCCGGAACCCCTTATCCCATCCCCCCTGCTTCTACCAGGTTGTTCCCCCACCTAGTCACCCACTCCTACCTCCATGCCCTGGTATTCCTCCACACTGGGGCATCCAGCCTTCACAGGACCAAGGGCCTCTCCTCCCATTGATGCCCAAAAATGTCAACCTCTGCTACATATGTAGCTGGAGCCATGGGTTGCTCCATGTGTACTCTTTGGTTGGTGGTTTAGTCCCTGGGAGGTCTGGTTGGTTGATATTGTGGTTCTTCATAAGGGGTTGCAAAACCCTTCAGCTACTTCAGTCCTTTCTCTATCTCCTCCATTGGGGACCCTGCGCTCAGTCCAATGGTTGGCTGTGAGTATCCCTCTCTGTATTTGTCAGGCTTTGGCAGAATCTCTCAGAAGACAGCTATAACAGGCTCCTGTTAGCAAGCACTTCTTGGCATCCACAATAATGTCTGGATTTGGTGACTGTCTATGGGATGTATCGCCATGTAGGGCAGTCTCTGGATGGTCTTTCCTTCAGTCTCTTCTCCACACTTTGTCTCTGTATTTCCTCCCATGAATATTTTGTTCCCCCTTCTAAGAAGGACCAAAGCATCCACACTTTGGTCTTCTTTCTTCTTGAGCTTCATGTGGTCTGTGAATTGTATTTTGGGAATTCTGAGCTTTTGGGCTAATATCCACTTATCAGTGAGTGCATACCATGTGTGTTCTTTTGGGTTACTTCACTCAGGATGATATTTTTTAGTTCCATCCATTTGTCTAAGAATTTCCTGAAGTCATTATTTTTACTAGCTGAGTAATTCTCCATTTTGTAAATGTACCACATTTTCTGTATCCATACCTCTGTTGAAGCACATATGGGACTTATTAAATTTGGTTTTATCATGGTGTGAGTTTAGGTCTCCATCTATTTTAATTGATAGTTTTCCTAGAAATAGTAGTCTGAGCTGATGTATATGGTCTCTTCAGTTCAGGCCTTTTTGGATTTTAGAATCTTCATTTAATTGTCAACTGTGTTCCTCCATCATATACTATTTAGTCTTTTCCCTTGAAGCTTTTAATATTGTTTCTTTGTTCTGTAATTTTAGACTTTATATTATTATATGTCATGGGGAATTTTTTTCTAGTCCAGTCTATATGATGTTTCACATAACTCTACTATCTTTGATGGGAAGCTCGTATCTTCTACCATTTTGGTGTGTGTGTGTGTGTGTGTGTGTGTGTGTGTGTGTGTGTGTGTGTTTGTGTAATATATATTATATATATATATTATATATAATTCTATATTTAGGATTTATTTTAGGAAAGGTTTTTTCACTATAATTTTGTTGAAATATTTTGTTGAAAATATTTTTTGTGGTTTTGACCTTGTTTTCTTTTCCTTCTTCTTCCTATTATTCTTAGATTTGATCTTTTCATAGTGTCCCAGATTTCCTTGATGCTTAAAAATTAACATTGTCTTTGTCTAAATTATCTACTTCTCCTATCTTGTCTTCAATGCCTGGGATTCTCTCTTCCATTTCTTGCATTCTGTTGTTAAAGCTTTCCTCTGTGGTGCCTATTTGAGTTCCTACGTTTTCCATTTTCAATCACATATTTTAATCAGCTTTCTTTATATCATTCTACTGCTTGTGTATTTATGAATTTCACTAATGGATTAATTCATATCCTCTTTAAGGTCCTTAAGCATATTCATAGCTATTTTGTATCCTTGTCTTGTGCTCTGCCAATATTAAATTACTCAGGGCCTATTTTCATAGGGTTCCTGGGCTTTAGTGGAGATGCATTACCCTGCCTGTTACTTATTGTGATTGTACTCTGGTCTCTAGGACTCTGGGTTTGGGATGAATGTAATTCTAGTTGCTGGTCCTGTGTTGTTGGGCAAGTATTTTGTTCCTTGGTTTCTGTTGATTTCCCTGGTTTTTAGGAGAGTGTGGTGACTGTGTGTAGCCTGGGAGAGAATAATTCTGAGATCCTGCCATGTGTGGCCACTGGGGGTCGCAGATAGAATGTATTCAAATGGGATGGGCTGTAGGAGGAGAGATATGCTTGAAGAGGATCCATAGGAGGGAGGAAATCTGGGTGTACCACAAGGATTTGGATAGGCCCGGGGGGGGGGGGTAAAACTGAGATATTGAAATCTGAGAAGAGATTGGGGGGAGGGGTAAAGATGGCCTACTAGATTTTCTGACCACTGTGGTTCCCAGAGAGATGGTGCCTGAAATAAAGGAATCACCATTTGGTTAAGAAAGGCTGATTTTCTGGCTGGCATAGTGTATTTGCAAATAGTGCCTGTAGGTTGTTTTATACTTTAAAAGAAACCTAGTGGTACCTTCTATCTTTGTTTAATTTTCCATACTCTGATCTGTTGCTACTCCAAATTACATGACTGACAAGACCACTTTCTCATCAAATCTTAAGCTCCCAAGTCACTTCCCAAGTCATGGTATCTCTTCAAATAGCTTTCTCAGCCTTCTTTCCACAGGTGCCTACTCTTCCAAGCCTTTGCTACTCATTTTTTTTTTCCTGATGACTTGTGAAAAAAGGTTGCTCTATACTCCAGTAGTTCCCTTCTACAGATGCTGTGACAAATTCTCAGTGTCCTTTCCTCTGACCCATTCTCATCTAAAGTTTACTCACTTATCCAGCCTCAGTCCCAGCTCCCATTTATCTTCATGGAATCGAACACCCCAGTCTGAAATGGGCACTCCCTCTCCTGAACTCCTGCAAAATTTATTATCTGAATAATTCATCTGGCAATGAATCATGTTCTGCTCTGTGACATCTCTTTTATAATTGTCTGGTGCTCCTATTTAAGCATTTCCCCCTCAGTTTGCATGCTTATACATTTGTTTTCCCCTAAAATACCAGTTGCATTTTATATTCTGACAGTTCTTGGTTGTTTAGGAATAGCTTGAGATTGAGTAAATATTTATTGGTTTGACTTATTTTGAACTATACAACCATTGCCATCACTTGTATATAATTTTTATGTTACTTAAGGATTATAAATGTGTCATTCACAGCCTTTAAAGGATGTTTCTGCTTGAGTTCATTACATCTTTGTGTGTCACAATTCTGATGAATTACAAAGGACATTAAGGATAGTAAACTTTCTTTGTGTTATTAGAGCATAGAGAGGAAAGATAGATTATATGATTAATATTTTGTATAAAAATTCACTTGAAATATGCAGAAACTATTTCAACAAAAATTTAGAGGTATTATTGCTTTTTCAAAACTGGATTCTAATATCTGAGAAATCATTTTTTGCTTCATCAGTTACTAAAATTTGAGTTCTGTAATATGGGTAATGAAAAGATATCTGACCCATTTCTTTCCTACCGTGCCATGAATGATCAGTCCTGTAGTACAGCAGACAGAGTGTTTCTCCAATTTAGCATTAACTTCCTGTAGTGAAGATTAGATAAGTGATGTGGATGACAATACAGCTAAGAGGTTTCATACTAGGTATGTAACAAAGAGCTTATAAATGAATCAGTACTGGCCTGGATTTTGGGTTATACAAATGCTTTATAAATCTCCTTCATAGTGTTTGCACTGTTCAATATTTATTCATTGAGTAAGACACCCAGAAAGCCTGTGATTACACAGAGCAAAAAGACATTGAACATTTTTGTTAAATCTATGACACTTGATGATAAATTTTATAGAGCCAAAATAAAGATAAAGATAGAAACCACTTCCTCCCTATTCACCAGGGTGAAGTTGCCTGCGATGAGTCTGTAGATAGGAGGGATGATACGGGTACATAAATATAGTTTTTTATTTATTTATTTTTTTGATACTTTATTTACATTTCCAATGTTTCCCCCTTTCTAAGTTTCCTCTTTGGAAACCACCTACCCTCTCCCCCTCCCCTACCTCTATGAGGGAATTCCACCTCCCACCCACCCGCCCACCCTCTCCCATATTCCCACCTTGACATTCCCTTTTACTGGGGCCTCTCATCTCCCTGATGGCCAACAAAGCCCTCTTCTGCCACATATGTGGTCCGAACCATGGGTCCCTCCATGTGTATTCTTTGGTTGGTGTAAATATAGTTTTAGTTGTCTGAAGTTCTGTTGAAACTGGATTACTACTTAAGTTTTAATTATTAAACACATTTTTGATTTAGTTTTGTTGAAATTTGAATTTACTTATATGACATTCAGTAAAGCATCAAGGGGACTTAGAACTGAGCCAACAGGAGATGCGTAATGCTGTGAGTTATTAATATTTAAAAAGGTAATGTTTTGGAGGCCTGCAATAGCTGCCCTCAGATACTGGAAAAAATTGCTACATAAAAGGAGGATTACATGTGTGTGTGTGTGTGTGTGTGTGTGTGTGTGTGTGTGTGTGCATGTAGTAATATGGTAGGATATGCAAGAATCAATATATTGAAGTTCAGTAGAAATGGGCTTTAACTAACGTAAGGAAGAAATGACATTCGTTGACAAATGAAGTTAGGCAATGTTAATTCTAGGGTGGACTAAGCAATATAATCTATGGGACCCATCAAAACAAAACAAAACAAAATAAACCTTTATATTAAACAACTCTTTAGATCCCTTGCATACATAAGACTTGAAAATAATGTGTGTGTGTGTGTGTGTGTGTGTGTGTGTGTGTGCGTGTATATACGTGTTTGCATGTACATTGTGCTAGGACTGTGAGTACTTAAGGTCAGAATTTGATATTAGGGTATCTTTCCTGATCTCTTAATTTCAAAGGCAGGGTTACTCTATGAATTTGAATATCAGTTTTTGGGCTAGAACAACTACTCAAAAAGTCACTATGAACTGTATGTCTCAACTCCATCCCTACTCTTGATTCAGGGATGCCCCGGACCATGCCAGACTTTTTAACATGGGTTGCAGGGATCAAAACACAGGTCCTCATGCTTTCATAGCAGTGACTTTACACACTGAGGCAAGTTCACAGCCCACATTTAAGGATGTGTATGATTTAAGATCATTTCATTTTCAGATGCAATTAGGTCTAGTGTTAACTCTCAACTGCAAGTCTTTAGGAAAACCCAGAAATCCAGTTGTCTGATGAGGATGCCCTTCCTTTCTTTCTCTCTTTCTTTCTTACTTTCTTTCTTTCCTTTTTGAGTCATGGCAACTTTCTTTCTTTTAATTGTATTTATTAATGTTTTTATTGGATATTTTCTTTATTTACATTTCAAATGTTATCCCTTTTCCCAGTCCTCCCCCCCCAGAAATTCCCTGTACTCTCGCCCTCCTCCTGCTTCTATGAGGGAGTTCCCCCACCCACGCACCCACCCACCTCCCTGTCCTGGATGTCCCCTACACTGGGACATCAAGCCTTCACAGGACCAAGGGCCTCTCCTCCCATTGATCTCCAACAAGGCCATCTTCTGCTACATATGCATCTGGAGCCATGGGTCTCTCCATAAGTACTCTTTAGTTGGTGTTTTAGTCCCTGGGAGCTCTGGGGGATCTGGTTGGTTGATATTGTTCTTCCTAAGGGGTTGCAAACCCCTTCAGCTCCTTCAGTCCTTTCTCTAACTCCTCCATTGAGGACTCCATGCTCCGTCCAGTGGTTGGTTGTGAGCATCCACCTCTGTGTTGGTCAGGCTTTGGAGAACCTCTCAGGAGACAGCTACATCAGGCTCCTGTCAACAAGAACTTCTTGGCATTCACAAAAGTGTCTGGGTTTGGTGACTGCATATGGCATAGATCTCCAGGTAAGGCAGTTTCTGGATAGCCTTTCCTTCAATCTCTACTCCATACTTTGTCTCCTCTCCATATTTCCTCCAGTGAGTATTTTGTTCTCCTTATAAGAAGGACTGAAGCATCCACACTTTGGCCTTCTTTCTTCTTGAGCTTCATGTGGTCTGTGAACTGTATTTTGGATATTCCAAGCTAATATCCACTTATCAGTGAGTACATACCATGTGTGCACCTTTGTAACTGGGTTACCTCACTCAGGATGATATTTTCTAGTTTCATCCCTTTGCCTAAGAATTCCATGAAGTCATTGTTTTTACTAGCTGAATAGTACTCCATTGTGTAAGTATACATTGTGTAAGGATACATTTTCTGTATCCATTCCTCTGTTGAGGGATATCTGGTTTCTTTCCAGCTTCTGGCTATTATAAATAAGGCTGTTATGAACATAGTGGAGCACAAGTTCTTGTTATCTGTTGAAGCATCTTTTAGGTATATGTCCAGCTTGATACTCAGGTAATAAATACTATGTCCAATTTTTTGAGGAACCACTAGACTGATTTCCAGAGTGGTTGTACCAGCTTACAATCCCACCATCCTTGGAAGAGTGTTCTTCCTTCTCCTCATCCTTGCCAGCCTTTGCTGGCACCTGAGTTTTTGATCTTAGTCATTCAGACTGTTATGAGATGGAATCCAGGGTTGTTTTGATTTGCATTTCTGTAATGACTAAGGATGTTGAACATTTCATTAGGTGCCTCTCAGCCATTCAATATTCCTCAGTTGAGAATTCTTTGTTTAGCTTTTACCCCATTTTTATTTGGGTGATTTCATTCTCTGGAGTCTAAGTTCTTGATTTCTTTGTATATATTGGATATTAGCCCTCTATAAGATGAAGAGTCATCCTATAGAGGATCAATCTGTTGGCTGCCATTTTGTCCTATTGACAGTGTACTTTGCCTTACAGAAGCTTTGCAATTTTATGATGTCTCATTTGTCTATTGTTGATCTTAGAGTATAAGCCATTGGTGTTCTTTTCACGAAATTTTCTCCTGTGCCCATGTCACAAAACGGATCCAAGAACACATCAAAACAATCATCTATAATGATCCAGTATCATCCCAGGGATGCAAGGATGGTTCAATATATGGAAATCCATTAACATAATCCATTACATGAACAAACTCAAAGGAAAAAAAAAACCACATGATCATCTCATTAAATGCTGAGAAAGCATTTGATAAAATTCCACATCCCTTCATGATAAAAGTCTTGGAAAGATCAGGAATTCAAGGCCTATACCTAAACATAGTAAAAGCAATATACAGGAAACAAGTAGCCAACATCAAACTAAATGGACAGAAGCTTGAAGCAATTCCACTAAAATCAGGGACTAGACAAGGCTGCCCACTCTCTCCCTACCTATTCAGTATAGTACTCGAAGTCCTAGACAGAGCAATTAGACAACAAAAGGAGGTCAAATGGATACAAACTGGAAAGGAATAACTCAAAATATCATTCTTTGCAGATGATATGATAGTATACTTAAGTGACCCCAAAATTCCACGAAAGAATTCCTAAAGCTGATAAACAACTTCAGCAAAGTGGCTGGATATATAATTAACTCAAACAAATCAGTAGCCTTCTTCTACTCAAAGGATAAACAGGCTAAGAAAGAAATTAGAGAAACCCTTCACAATAGTCACAAATAACATAAAATACCTTGGTGTGATTCTAACCAAGCAAATGAAAAATCTGTAAGAACTTCAAGTCCCTGAATAAAGAAATCAAGGAAGATCTCAGAAGATGGAAAGATCTCGGCAGGCTTAATATAGTAATATTGGCAATCTTGCTGAAAGCAATCTACAGATTAATTGCAATCCCCATCAAAATTCCAACTCAATTCTTCATAGGGTTAGAAAGAACAATTTACAGATTCATTTGGGATAACAAAAAACCCAGGATAGCAAAAACTATTCTCAACAATAAAAGAACTTCTGGGGGGATCAGCATCTCTGACCTCAAGCTGTACTACAGAGCAATAGTGATAAAAACTGCATGGTATTGGTACAGGGACAGACAGTAAATTAGTGGAATAGAATTAAAGACCCAGAAATGAACCCACACACCTATGGTCACTTGATCTTTGACAAAGCAGCTAAATCCATCCAGTGGAGAAAAGACAGCGTTTTCAACCGATGTTGCTGGTTCAACTGGCAGTCTACATGTAGAAGAATGCACATGGATCCATTCTTATCTCATTATACAAAGCTCAATTACAAGTGGTTCAAAGACCTCCAGATAAACTGAAACTTATAGAAGGGAAAGTGGAGAAGAGCCTCAAACTCATGGCAACTTTCTATAGGTTATTTGCAAAATGTATGTAACTGAGGCCTTTCTTTCAAATTGATTCTGTGTGTTTTCTGATACACATGTAATCTTAATATTTCAAAGTATTAAATGAGGATTAAAAAGCAAGAATGCCCCTTGAATTTTATCTCAGAAAAATTTCCATTAGATTTTGAGTTCATTTTCTCTAGTACTCCATTGGCATCTTAATTTTTCACATGTTAAATATCTGGACTCTTGAATGGTGTCCTCCTAACTGCTACTGCTGATGCTCAGAGATTCATCTTACACTATTATTTTTCTACTAATGGTTGACTTTTTTCTTTTTCTGTTCCCTAATGGTCCTTTAAATATTACTATATATAAATATTCTCAAATAATGTCTTAATTAACTTACTACTTAATATTATGTGTCTACTGGTTGGCTAGGCTACTGTAGTAATCTGAGTTGGTATGAGGTACACTCTACATTTTCCGTTGGAGATTAATCTGTTTTGAGACTCAGACTATGTAGAATAAGATGTTAGGCTTTTCAACTAGACAACCTGCGGATATAGTCCTGTTCCTGGTATCCTTCCTTTCTTTAGAGGGCTAAATCATGCTCATTTACTCTAATAAAGACAGTAGGCAAGGGACTTTTGCTTGCAGTTCAGCTCATTTTGGAATAAGAACTACCACTTCCTTTTATTTTGTGAGTTATTTCAGGTCAAATGTCTAGCCAACTGCTGTTTCCACTCATAATCAAGAACAAAATTTTAAAAACTGCAAATGTAGCTTTGGATGAAGTTGGGGTGAAAGAGTTTGGAAGAATCTAGACTGAGCAGAATGCAACACATGCATCTATAGAAAGTGTACTGTGCAACCCAGTAATCTATGTAGTTAATATAGATTAATAAAACAAATTTGAAAAATTGTTGCCCATATGAAAGGTTCTATCTGTTGCTGTAGATGGTAGAGTATTACCATTTCTTATGTAAGGGAGGGGAGAAACTTCAGCTATTTTTGCAAGCCATTTATAATACAGGTCTCAAGAATATGCTAAGAATTCAATTCTTAAATAATTCACAGAAGATGGTAAATGATTAAATGAGATCAAGCTTAAACTTTGAACCTTGAATAGACTTTCAGAGTTCTTATATAAACTTTTCTCATCGTTCTCAGCACTGAGAATATTCTCATTCTAGAAAATGGATGGCTATAATATCTATGCAGAGGACTTGGTGTAGACCCTGTGATTACTGCTTTAGTCTCTGTAAGTTCACATGAACCTTGCACAGCTGATTTTGAGGTTTGTATATTCATGGTATCCTCTTTTTGCTCTGACTCTTACAGTCTTTCTGCCTCCTCTTCCATGGAATTCCATGAGCTCTGAGGGGATGGATTTGATAGAGGTATACATTTATAGCTGTGTGTTCCAAGGACTCATTCTCTCTGCTTATTGTCTGGTTGTGGGTTTTTACATCTGTTCCCATCTACTGCAGTAGGAAGTTGTTCTGATGATGGCTGAATAAAGCACTGATCAATGAGTATAACAATATCTCTAGGAGTTATTTTACTGATTTTCTTTTAAATTAGACCATTAATATTTGGTTTTATCCCAGTCTAGGAGCTATCTAGTCTCTGGTTCATGGTCACTGTGATGGTTTGCATATGCTTGATCCAGGGAGTGGCATTATTAGGACATGTGGCCTCTTTGGAGTAAGTGTCTCACTGTGGACATGTGCTTTAAGACCCTTGTTTTTAGCTGCCTGGAAGCCAGTCTTCTTCTAGCTGCCTTTAAAACAAGAGGTGGGAACTCTTAGCTCCTCCAGCCCCATGCCTGTCTAGATGCTGCCATGGTCCAGCCTTGATGATAATGGACTGAAACTCTGAATCTGTAAGCCAGCTCCAATGTTGTCTTTATAAGAGATGTCTTGGTCATGGTGTCTATTCACAGCAATAACACCCAAACTAATACAGTCACCCAAGCAGTGCTAGGTATAGGTTCTATCTTGTGCAGACTGCAAATCAGAAATTAGTTATCTATTCCTATAAGTTCTGTGTCAACATTGCTCTGATGTATCTTTCAGGCAGGATGAACTGTAAGTCAATATTTTGTGGCAGGGTTGATGTATACCTTTCCCTTTTGTTTGCCTGTAGAGTACCTTATTGCAGCAAAGACACTAGAATGTAGGGATAAAGGCTCCATGTATGCACCAGCTTGACTTCTGCATGTTCAATTTGTTGTGTGCATGTTGTTCTCAGCAATAGAGCACCAGTATCAGTTTGCAAAGAGCAACCCATTGTCTTAGTAACATCCTGGATTGTTTGGGGTTCCCATAAGACCTCCTTGGCCCACATCTCTATTGGATGCAATCTAGTCCTGGTACTAGAAGCCTCATTCGGTGACAAAATTGGTGAGGTGGAACTCCTAGGATTGAAGTCTCATTCATGAGTTTCCCCTCTTTCAAATTAGTATGTCTATTTGGTGTTGTTTTTGTTCAGTTCATGTTTGGGTAGCAATGTTGGTGTGACTTTATCAGTATAGAAGACATAGACATTATTAGGAGAGACAAGCTCACAGCAAACTCCATTTTCCTCTGACTCATATATATATTTTTTTCTGTCTTCTCTTCTGCAGTGATCCCCGAGTCTTAGATGCATGGGTTATGTTGTAGAGCTATCAGTTGGAATTGGAATCTATAACTCTGCATTTTGATTGCTAGTTGATTTTTATAATGGTCTCTGTTGGAAAGAGACTATACCTATTTGTTGGTATAAGGATAAGAATTTCGAATACAGTCATAGATTATGGCTAGTTTAGTGCAGTTGTGATTATAGGTTCTCCTCTTAGATAACTTCACTAGCACTAGGTGGTTTGCTAGGTTTCCAGTACCAGGCATGATTTTAGTCTTATTGAATTGGTCTTAAGTTCAGTTAGATGTGGTTACCACCAAACTATGAATGGCACTACTACACCAGGGTTATTATACCATGCTGATTGATGTCATAGTTCATGGCATCATAGTTTGGTATGGTTTGGTTGTTTTCTTCTTTTGGAAACTTGCATTTTGCCTTTTGGTACCAGAGAAGCCATTATTTAGGAAGATGGTTTTTCGGTCAGAACTAATTTGTAGGATTCTATACCCTGTTTCTGAAATGCCTGATAGCTTTAGCAATAAGGATGTACTTACCTTCCATATCTGGAAGGCAACAAAGGCTACAATGATAGCCTACAATGTTTTATGAGTCTCTTGGATACCCCTGGCCAACAATTTGAAAAAGGGATTCTTATGCTTGGTGTGAGGGCTTTTATTGTTTGGTGCATGGCCCTTGAGGAGACATTATCAGCCCAGATGGAAATTTTCATTTAAACTATGTATGTGTTTGTATATGTTAGGTAGTTATAGATGGATAGGGAATAGTATACTTTCTTATTGCAAATTGTCTTGGCACAGACTAAAGCTCCCCTTTGAATTTAGTAAGCATCAAACTAAAGCTCCCCTGTTGAATTTAGTAAGATTCATCTGGGGATACAAGGAGGAGTCCAGCTAATGAGAGCTAGGAAGAAAGATGAATGATTTATTAGTCCAGGATTTACACTATAGACTTTATAATATGCATGTATAGCATGTGAGTCTCCAAGAAAATGAGGCAGTGGGTTGGTAGCCAGAGTAGGGTATAAAGTCGAGTTCCTTTAGAGTAGCCACATAGGGGTAGTCGGAAGTTGTGATGGAAGAGATATTGTCTTATTAACATTGTTAGTTAAAAAGAAAAAGGACTGTAGGAGCTGAAGGGGTTTGCAACCTTATAGGAAGAACAGCACTATCAACTAACTGTCTAGACCCCCCAATGCTCCCAGGGACTAAACCACCAATCAAAGAGTACACAGGGGGTACCCATGGTTCCAACTGTATATGTAGCATAGGATTGCTTTATCTGGGCATCACTGGGAAGGGAATCCCTTGGTCCTGTGGAGTCTTGATGACCCAGGATAGGGGAATGCTAGACAAGAGTGGGTGGACAGATGGGGGAGCACCCTCATAGGGGCAAGGGAGAGGGAGCAGGGGATAGGGATCTTGTGGATGGGAAACTGGGAAGTGGGATAACATTTGAAATGTAAATAAATAATAACCAATGAAAATGAAAAGAATGTCTAAGAAGAGCAGAGCATAACAGTACACACTTAGGTAAAGAACAGTGAGCAGGTTCAAGGCAACATGTCTAAAAAGAATATTAAGACCACCTGACTGCAGTAGAAGGGGATTAAGGAGAAATTTTATAAAGACTGAAAGTAAAGGAGTACTGTGAATAAAAGGTAAACGACACACAATCACTGTTAATAGTTAAGGCTAAGAGGGATCAGATGGTATAAAAATGTGCATAATAAATATCCAGTAGTCCTCTGCATGTTGGGGAATAAAATGTCGTGGGAGAAGAGGACAATTTGACATGTCTGGAAAATAATACAACATTAAATATACATAGCTTTCTCAGCTAAAATTAATGAGGGACATAACTGCTACTAATATCTGAAGGGTGTTAACAGGAAGAAAGAAGCATAATTACTTAGCACCATACCAGTAAACATAATTAGGAATAATGGTATGCAATTAAGAAAAGAAAAATTTAGTCACAACATCATGGAAGTTCTTCTGTGCTAGTGACATCTATTAAATTGTGCCAGTACTTCCCAAGGCAACTGGGAGGAGTCCTGTTTCCCTGAAGCACCCAGAATAAATGAAAGCAGACTGCCAAAAGCACACCTCTCTGTGACAATGAAAACAACCTCACATGGAGGCGGCAGACTTCTGAGTAGGTCTGTAGCACTTATTCTGTGTTTCTTTGAATTGGAGTCTTGAAAAACAAAATCAAGTCCTGTGATTGCTATTGTTAATTCCCATTCCCGTTGTAGTTTTACTGTGTGTGACCTTGCTGTTCTGTTTACTCATGGAAACTAGGTCTGTGCAATAGCTGATCACATCACTGCACTGATCTCGTCCAAGGCTTGGAGGGCTTTTCTGAATTTCTAAGGTGAAACCTGACAATGAGAAGGAACTTTAAGGGCAATTAAGGTGTTTAGTATTCATTCTTTTCTTCTATCTAAAACATCTTGGTGAACTCCTTTTAAAAATAGATGGGGATTAAGTAGCGATCTGTAGCTGGTAAGAGAAGGGCAAATGAGGGTGATTGTTTAGGCTTTCCAATTCCAACACGCTGCCTACAGAAGTGGCAATGGACACAGGATCCAGAAGTCTGTTGGAGAAACCATAGGCTATTAATTGGAAAATTGATAGTAAAAAGAAAAGGTTAAAGGAAACTGAGTGGTATTTATTTTTACAGTCTGATTTTTAAAATGCCAGTGTTCTACTCCAGCCCAGATGCTTGAATAATGCATAATGCATTCTGGCTTCTACACTGAGTGTGCACATTTAGGGAACTGCACTTGGCTCTAATGTAAATATTCTTTGACTGATTAGTATGAAAATGGCCCTTCCTTTCTGCTTTCCTTTGAGATACTGACAAGAAAGTGACTGGGTAGAAACATGAATTATGTATTTCAGAAGAGAGATCTACTGAAATTGAAGATGAGAATACTTACTTTATATTGTTTTGTACTCTCCAGACAGTGGATATCTGCTTAAATCAGTGTGTTTAATTTATGAGGGCTGCCATTTCTGTATTTAATCTTCAGAGCACAGAACTTTGTTCCTCACACCTTTGTCTCCAGATATTTTAGCTTGTTTTCCAGAGAGCTGTTGAGCTGCGCCTCTTCATAGGGGTAACAAAAGCAATTAGAATTAGATTTGTATAAACATAAAAGCTATCCGTTCAGTTCATGTGTCTCTTCCATCCAGGATGACAAAGAGTTTAAATTCTCTAACTTAAGCTACTTTTCTCAGAAACACAATTTAGTTCTGTATCATTCTGATAGACAAATACTTGTGACTAGTCATAACACTTATCTTACAGGTTCTTATAAGACTTAAACTGAATGATTAAATGCCTACCAGGAGTTTATTTTGTTGTTATTCCTATCCAAATTCTGTCCATGACTTTTATTATTACATTACCTATATAGAGTAACTCCACACACTATTCTAATACAGTTACAATAACTGACTTGTGAAATATCTGTCAAAAATTGGAACCCCCAACCATAAAGAACAATGGAGAAATTTCTCATATAAGAAAATAGTCTGTGTAGTCTATGGTGTGGCTTCCTCTCAGTTTGCTGTTACACAGGGCTGATAGCAGGATGGGTCAACTCAATAAAATTTAGGCTAATTCTAGCTTTTGAGTTGCAAGGCTGGCTCTGCCTTTTCAAAGGGACCATTTACAATGGTCACCTAGATGTTTCAATATTTAACCCCTCCATCATGCATAAATGTCATTAAAGTACAGATATGACATTATCAGTTTGAAACTTTTCAGAGCAGACTATTTCATGATAGTGTTGGTAGGATACTAATGTATTGCCTGATTTTGTGGGACTTACTTGACTCACTTCCTACCTGTAAGATTTTCCCCAACAAACACTGTATTTTTATTGTTTGTAGTGCATATCATTTGATTCTTTATAGATCAGACTGAGATGAAGGTGTGTCTCATTTAAGCAGGCTTCTTGAGTAAGTTAAAGCATTCTAGAGAAAAAAATCATGGGTGATGTAGGAAGGACTCAGAAATTTGGATTTGTGAACAATGCACAGAATTGAGTTTTACCTGTTCTTTATTATAAGTGATATTTGTATTAATAAAAGAGTATTTTCCAAAATAAATCAGAGAGGAAATATTGTACTTTTGTTCTGATCTTTGCATCCTGATTTAGTCTGCCATTTCAGTCCCCTTTAATTCAGTTGCCAAGCAAAAAGATATTAAAAAGTTGAATTAGTAATGAGTCCTTCTGATCAAAATGTTATTATGGTTATTGAAAATATTACACACATGGGTACACATTACTGTTATCTATTTCTAATTAGAATTAATTATCTGTCACTAATTGGAAATGAATAGCACATTCTAAAAAATATAAAGAAATCATATGGATTTGAAATTAGAAAAATAAAAAATAACATTCCACCTCAAAATGTTGAAAAGAAATAAATAAAAATAATCAGTGCTTCCTAAGATGCATTTGAGAAAGTCCATCTGAGAGGAGAAAAAATCCTTTATTTTAACAAAAGTCACTAAGATAGAAAATATGAAAAGAAATAAAACCATTCCAATTTGACATTGAAAAATACCCATCTCTTAGCAGAAAGTATTAAAAATAAGTAGGTCATAAAGATGAGAATGTAAAACGCTGTGATATTGGCTTCTTATCTTTAAATGAAATTCTAATTTGACTGTAGCACAAGGAGAAGGAATGAATACAGTATGTTTTCCCATGCGAGCTGTCAAAATGATAAAACTGAATACTCCCTAAATCAGCTTTTCCATGGACAGCTGGTTCATCATCATTAGTATGTATATCCTTATTAATATCTAGACCACTCAAGTCTGTTAAGAGCTGCATTGCTGTTGGTTGAAATTCAGCTCCACTCCATTCAATTACAGAGATCTATATACACATATCATGGTATAATAAAAAAAATATTATTTGCTCTCACTTCTTCTGTAATAGAAAGATTTCTGGATGGTATACCATTGCACCCTAAAAGCCACATGAACATTTTCTAATACTTCAAAGTGTGCCTTTCTGTTGTATGTATGCCTGCATGCCTGTGAATCTATTTTCTCAGCTTTCAGAGTAGCTCTATATACTCTGTTGCTTGGGCAGGTTTCTCAGTGA
Source organism: Uromys caudimaculatus (assembly GCA_028551405.1). NCBI lineage: Eukaryota > Metazoa > Chordata > Mammalia > Rodentia > Muridae > Uromys > Uromys caudimaculatus. The sequence goes on from CM052711.1 coordinate 46,639,654, forward strand.
GCTGCAGGAGCCTGCCAAGAACCTCAGGTCCTTTGATTTTCAAATGAACTGGATTAAAATAATCAATCTCCTCACTTTCTCCATCAAATTTTTTTGTGGTCACTGCCAGACCTGATGGGAACTACAAAAATTATGAAAGAGAAGCAGCTTATATGAATGAATCTATCATTTATTTCTGATATGTAAATTTTGGCAATGACAATTTAGGTGCAGTTACTAAAAGACAAAGGCATGGGTAAGCAAGATATTTAGATTTAAAAATCTAGAAATCAACTATTATAACAGACACAGTTATGGACATGGGAGTCTGTGAGTATACACTTAAATATACTCATTTGTTGTGCTATGGCTGGCAAGGTATTTCATACAATAGATTCACCAGTACTTCTTCAGAATGTAGGTAGAAATCAGACCCTTCTGCCTTCTCTTCTGTTTTCTTCGCTTAACCAAATTGTCACTGGGACCATTTCAGTAGAAGGTCCTATATCAATGCTCCATACCTCTGCCATGTGCTTTCCCCCAGGTTACACGAACAGTGCATTACATAATACTTAGAAGATCTCCAAATTCTTCCCTTTCACTGCTGACATCTCTTATGCCATGCCCAGGACTCTTTTCATAGCTCATCTTTTTATAGAAAACAAATAACATAACATTTTCATATTTTCTAACAAACTGCTGAAATCATTCTTGGTCTGCATTTGAAAATAATGAGGCTTTTCCTAGTATTTTGACAGTGCTATATATTTTAAGTCCACTGAATCTATTTATATAGAGACTGCATATGTCCCTCCTGTGTTAGTGTATGTGTCTTTGCACTTGGATTTTGTTGTTCTTGTTGTTATTGCTTCCTAATACAAGTTTCCAATTTCTATGTTTCATGCAGGTTCATATTTACAGAATTTCAGAGAGATAATAGCTACTTCTCATATAATTTTCAAAACTCGTTATTTGGGAATATCAAAATATAATTTGTTGAAATATATTAGGTGAGAAAAAGATTATTGAGGATAATAGGTACTCCTTACAATAGTTCAGAGGGAGAGATTAAAACTAAATTCTCTAAAACAAATAGTTGATTTGGATGATAGACTAAACTAGTAGAAAATGTCTTCATGTTTTTAGAGGGAGGTTGATAGTGGGATGTGTTTGATGAGCTTAGTTATTTGTGAGTTAGCCAATAGCCCCAATAGCCATTTGAGTTTGCTAATTGGCCAACTACTGAATTTAAGCTTCTTCCTTGGCAGAGAGACTGGGAAATTGGAGTGATATCTCTTTCTATTTCTAAATTTATAGAAATACTTCCCAGCTTTGTGGGAAAGCTGTTTTGTTCATTATTAAACTGGCAGGAACCTAAAAAAGGTTTGCATACATTCAGGATAAGAGACATTTTCTAGTCATATTGATGAAGATTCATGTTCATGGAATTGATGCTATGTAGATATAGACTTCCAGGGTCAGGATTCATCAGAAGAAGGGAAAAAGTAAACAATGGTTCAGAATTAGCAGGGATGAACACCACTCCCTTTTATGGCATATCCACCATAGGCGTGTTTATAAGTCAGGATTCTCTGGATGAATATAAATTCATATATATATATATATATATATATATATACGTGTGTGTGTGTGTGTGTGTGTGTGTGTATTATTTATATACATTAATTATTTATATAATCTACATTTATATAATATAACAACATATATTTATATTAAAATATCTACAAATAAGGGGACTTACCAGAGTGGCTTACAGTTTCCAACATTAGCCATCCTCCAATTAAAAGTCCAAGAATCCAGCAGTTAATCAGTCCATGAGGCTGGATCTCTCAGATGGTCTTCAGTATATGTAGAACACTGAAGACTCAGGCTCTAATAGAGTGAAATAATGGCCTTTCCAGCTAGAGTGAGGGCAAGCAGATGAAGAGAGCATGCTTCCTTCTTTCTTTTCTTTTAAATATCCTCTGAGAAGAAGATGTGGCCTTTAAAGGGGTATTTTTCCACCTCACAAGACTTGTACTTAAACATGTGCCTTCCCACTTCAAATAATTTAATTAAAAAAATAAAAACAGATCCTCATAGGGATATCTAGCAACTTGGATTTTAGTTAATTCCAGATGTAGCCAAGCTGACAAGCAAGAATTGCCATCCCAACATTGCTTTTCTGATGAAAGGGCAGTCTGCAGTTGTAGGCTTGTAATTTAAGGAGAAAAAAGAATGAGGCTTTTGGTGACCAGCCAGCAGCTTCCATAACAGATTGGTCTTTGCTAGGGTATATGTTCAGCCAACAACTAAATATGTAATATTACTTGACTACTCTGACAGCAATCTAAACACAAATATTAGTATCCTAACTGTGTATCAGAGTAGTAAAGCTCTGAGAGTACTAACTTGCTTGAGAACATTGGTATAAACCTTTTGCCCTGCCTAGCAGTCTATGTTCTACATTCTCATGCTACACACATAGATGTATATAAAGTGTATGTTACATATGATGGGGAAAGACAGTCTTCCATTGATTTTTGTATCCTCATAGTAGATGATCTTATATGTACAGCATGCTCAGAATCACAGGAAGCCAACCTCCTATTCCAATTTCTCCAAGGTAATTCCACCTTTCTAAGTGCTACTCTCTTTTATCTCTTTGTCCTATTTTGTAGAAGCCTTGTTAATTTCAGGTTACATTTACCTTATTTGTATAGTACCTTTACAATGTTCAATGGCTGAAAATTTAGCTCAGTAATTAAACATATATAATTAAACATATATAATTAAACATATATAAACTGTCCAAAATAATGAAGTTTTGGAGCCTGAATTTCATACTCATTAATTTGACCTCATTAATTGTTCCAAATATTTTTATCACTGAGAAATAATTAAAAAGCTTAAAAAAGGAAGATGAATTAAGATATTTTATAAGTTACAATGACATAAAATGCAGAGTTAGAAGGACATTAAAAACTGTTTCTACTTTGGTTTAAAGATTTAGCTTTAAAAAAAATATATGAACAAATTTTACTAACTCAAAAGAGGGAGAAAAAGGCTTTTCAAGCCTTCCCTTTAAACTCCATGCAGTGTGCATGTAATGTATTAGTACCTAGGGCGTGTGGCGGCCCTTTTCTGAATGATATATGGTGATTATCTCCCACAGGGCTGTATTGTACATTCAGGGTAGAGTTTTTATTTATGCCAAAACATGATTATTGCTCACATTTTCTATCTGTGGGACATGTTTTATATTTCCTCAGAGATAATTGAGCTCAACTGCAAAGAATAAACAAGGAGAAACTGTTTGCCATTTAAATCAAACACTACAGTGATATGCTTGGAAATACACATAAACATAATTACACAATTTATCAGTTATTTTTCAATCCCTTTACTGAGTGTACATTCTCTTTTAGCAATAGTATATAGCCTATGTTGTTAGAATTCCTGTGAAATTCAGTGCTATGTTATTATGTTGCAATGTGGTTTTAAGAAAAGATTAAATATAAAAAAAAAACCACTATTGCATAGATCTACAGTATGAGAATTTTTTTATTTTTTGATACTTTAGTTACATTTCAAAGGTCTCCCATTTGGAAACCCCCTATCCCCTCCTCTCTCCCCATGCCTCTATAAGGGTATTCCCCCACCCACCCACCCACTCCCATCTTCCCACCTTGACATTCCCCTATACTGGGGCATCTAACACCCTCAGGCCCAAGGGCCTCTCCTCCCCCTGATGGCCAACAAGGCCCTCCTCTGCCACAGATGTGGCCTGAACCATGGGTCCCTCCATGTGTATTCTTTGGTTGGTGGTCCAGTTTCTGGGAGAACTGGGGGTCAGGCCAGTTGACACTGTTGCTCCCTCCATGGGGCTGTAAACTCGCTTGGCTCCTTCAGTCCCTTCTCCAACTCCTCCCTCTGGGACTTCATGCTCAGTCCAATGATTGCTGTGAATTGAGCTTGCGTATTCTGAACTTTTGGGCTAATATCCACTTATCAGTGAGTACATACCGTGTTCGTTCTTTTGTGACTGAGTTACATCACTCAGTATGATATTTTCAACTTCCATCCATTTGCATTGGAAAGGAAGAAATCAAAATATCACTATTTGCAGATGATATGATTATATACTTAAGTGACCCCAAAAAACTCCACCAGAGAACTGCTATAGCTGGTAAACAACTTCAGCAAAATGGCCAGATATAAATTTAACTCAAACAAACCAGTAGCCTTCCTATACTCAAAGGATAAACAGGCTGAGAAAGAAATTAGGGAAATGACACCCTTCACAATAGTCACAAACAATATAAAGTATCTTGGTGTGACTCTAACCAAACAAGTGAAAGATCTGTATGACAAGAACTTCAAGTCTCTGAAGAAAGAAATAGATGAAGACCTCAGAAGATGGAAAGATCTCCCATGCTCATGGATTGGCAGGATTAATATAGTAAAAATGGCCATCCTGCTGAAAGCAATTTACAGATTCGATGCAATTCTCATCAAAATTCCAACTCAATTCTTCATAGACTTAGAAAGAGCAATTCTCAAATTCATTTGGAATAACAAAGAACCCAGGATAGCAAAAACTATTCTCAACAATAAAAGAACTTCTGGGGAATTAGAGCAGTAGTGATAAAAACTGCATAGTATTGGTACAGTGACAGGCAGGTAGATCAATGGAATAGAATTGAAGACCCATAAATGAACCCACACACTTACGATCACTTCATCTTTGACAAAGGAGCTGAAACCATCCTATGGAAAAAAGACAGCATTTTCAACAAATGGTGCTGGGTCAACTGGCGGTCTACATGTAGAAGAATGCAAATTGATCCATTCCTATCTCCCTGTACAAAGCTCAAGTCCAAGTGGATTGTGAACCTCCACATAAAACCAGTATGAGAATTTTCATGGAATCTGTGGCTCTGATTCCGTAAATTTGTATTTGTTTATGCGAAATTATTTGTCTTGTCCTATTCTCGGTGATGAAGAAATGAGAGGTAATAAAGACCAAAACTTTACTGAGCATCTGTTCTATTCCACATATATTTATATGCCTCTATCTTATAAACAAACATCTTAAGAGGAAAAGAGTTGGAACTTTATGGAGTAACCCCCCCTCAAAAATTGTGTTAATCCAAAGTAATAAAAATAGTAGGGAAGACAGTGGAGTTATTGAAAATGTCTCAATAGTATTGTCCAAGAAGGCAGGAGGAGTGGTACGTAATAACCTCAATCTCTCACCCTATGCAAAACCTAACTCTTGTGGAGCAGAATTCTTAATATAAGACATGAAACTATTAGAGGGAATGGGAGTAATAACACTCCATGATAATCAGTACGGGGAAAATTTTTCTGAACAGGGTTCCATCATTCAGAAATTAAGGCCAATATCTGATAGAGGAACTTGTGAAATTAAAATGCTTTTGTTCAGCAAAAGAAACAGCTAATACAATGAAGAAGCAGTCTACAGAATGAGAAAAAGTTTAATATGTGACAAAGTTTAATAGATTATACAAAGAACTAAAATAAGCCATCTGAACAAGAAATCATTCATACCAACCAACAAATGTATCAACTGTCTTTAAAGGATGATATACAAAAAATGTTCACCAATACTAGTCATGAGAGAAATACAAATAAGATTTCATCTTTCCCACGTCAGAATATCACTCTTTGAAAAAAAAAAAAAAAAAAAAAAAGGTATGAGTGTCTGCATCACATTTACCATTGCAGAGAGAAGTTTCCCTAGCCAAGATTGAGGTTAGGGATAAGGGATAGTCCCTCCCCTTTCAGCACTGGTACTCCATTATGCTAGGACCTCTGCAGTCCCTGTGCATGGGGTCAAAGTTACTCTAAATTCATATGTGCATCCATCATGTTATGTCAGGAAGGCACTGTTTCCTCACTGTCTTTTATCTTCACTCATTTTTAGAATCATTCTGGACAAATGTCTTTAAGCAAAACAAATAGTAGCAGATTCATCCCTAGGGCATGTGACCTCCAGAGCCCTGGGATATTGACTAAGTACTGGGCTTGAAATTCTTCTTGTGGAGTAGGCCTCAAATCAAATCCAAAAGCAGTTGGTAACTCTCATAACCTACGTGCCAATGTTGTCTATGGGCCAATTTTGCATGACACATTGATATTATAACATGGCATGTTGGCATCAGGGCTACTATATGTGTCTTTTTCTCCACCACAGCCTTTGTAGCATTTTCCAGTCAGGCAAGGACACACTGGAGGGATAAGGACACCAACCTACCCATAGAACTTTTATCCCAAAGTTTGTCCTGTTTGAAAGAAATACAGGGATAATAATGGAGCAGAGACAGAACAATGTCCAAACAATAACTGGCCTGTTTGAAACCCATCTGATGAACAAACACCAATCCCTGACATTACTAATAATACACTGTAATGTTTGCAGACAGTTTGCAGCCTAGCCTAACTGCCCTCTGAGAGGCTCTACAAGATGCAGATACCCAAAGCCAAACACTTGAAGGAGGGAGATCTGACACTTTTATGGAAAAGTTGGGGAAAATATTGAATGCCCTGACAATGAGGTCCACCACAGGAGGACCAACAGAGTCAACTAACCTGGGCCTCTGGGAGCTCTCACGGACTGAGCCACCATCCAAAGAACACATGAGGGCTTAAACTTGGCCCCAGCACATATATAGCCAACTTGCAGCTCAGTCTTCATGTGCCCTCCTCCCACAACAAGTGGAACAGAGGCTATCCAAAAAGCTGTAACCTGACTGTGGTATCTGTTCCCCAACAGGGCTGCCTTGTGTGTTCTCAGTGAGAGAGGATATGCCTACCCAGGCACAGACTCAATGTTCCAGGGTGGCAGATACCCAGCAGAACCCCACCTTATCAGAGGAGAAAGGGGGGATGGGAGGAGGGTCTCACTGAGGAGGGGACCAGGAGAGGGAACAGCATTTGATGTGAATATATAAATTACTTAAAAATAAATAAAGTTGAATAATTGCAAGTTGTATCATAAAAGAAAGGAAGGAAGGGAGGAAGGAAAGAAAGAAAGAAAGGAAAGAAAGAAAGGAAGGAAGGAAGAAAGAAAGAAAGAAAGAAAGAAAGAAAGAAAGAAAGAAAGAAAGAAACAAACAAAGAAACAAAGAAACAAAGAAACAGAGAGAAAGAAAAAAAAGAAAAGCAAGTGAGTTAGCAGGGAGGAATATTTCAGGTCATTTCCAGCTTGATTTCTCTATGTCTAAAATATAACCAAAATACATTGTGTTTTCAGCATTTGAGTCTTAACATTTTGTTCTGATGGACAATAATCAATAATAGCAATAATCTGTGCTTTTGTGGATCTGAATCTTCCCTGGCCAATGCCTCACTGAGAGATATCCTATAGGTTGATACTGAAGTTTAACTTCCAATGTAATGGGTTTCTGTAAGAATTTTTCAATATACTTAGTTTTAGTTAACACAAACTACTCTTCCCCATGCACTATCATTGTGAAAAATCCACCTCCCCATAAGCACTTTACCGAATGTTCAGCCCTCAAAGAGTTGCCTATATCAGTGGCTCCTAATGTCCCCCAAAAGGCTTAGGGAATATCATAGAAGAGAAACAGAAAGAATGAAAAACTCAGAGTATAGCGAGAATTGCTATCTGTGGGACATGCAAGACTTACAGGGTTGGTTAAATATATGAGATAAAGACAACTAGATCACCCAGCAACAAGTTACACTAATTGGACTCAGTGAGTTATTAACAAAGAAATGGTAGAACATGGAGAGGGGCAGTGAATATATTTGGGTTGCTTGAGAGGACAGGAGGAATCAGAGGTTCCTGGGGTGGTAGAAGGGGCCTTTTGATGGTACCTGTAGGGAATCAAAAGGGGAGATTGTGGTGCAGAGTTTGGGGGTTCCTGAAAAGATAGAGAGGGAGAGCTGTGGTTATATGATCAAGATTAATTTTCTACACAGTCAGAAAATGAAAGCGAAGATATGGACAAACAGAACCGTTAAACCCTGTTGATGGGGATATTAATGGGTACTCAAGTCTCTATAAAAATGATAATGGAAGTTTCTGGAAAACAAACAAACAAACAAACAAAAACAAAAAACAATCCTCAAATAGATCGATAGACCCATCTGTACCTTTTCTGGAGAACTCTAAGTTAGCACATCTCAGAGATGTTTGCATGTAGAGTTATTGCACCATTTTTTTTTTTTTTTTTTTTTTTTTTTTTTTTTTTTTTACAATATTGCTGTTGCCAACTGAGAAAGACACCCACAGAATAAGGAATAAACAAAATGTCACATGCAGGCAAAGTGAGATTACTTCCAGTCATGGAGAAGAGTGAAGTAAGATTATTTGTAGGAAAACAAATAGAACCAGAGAATATCATACTAAAAAAGCTAAGCCAAACTCAGGAATGGCAAATATGTTTTCTCTCATTTTTGATATCTAGATTTTTCTAGATCTTACACAAGATCTCATTTATATCTACCTAATAAAAATGGAAATGAAAATATCTAGGAAAATAAATGGAACGGATTGGAAGAGACAGGCCCTAAAAGGGTATAAGAGGAGAAATCAGACAATGCACTTGATGTATGATATATCTAAAAAATTTTAAATGTGAAATTAATATTTAAAGAGTGAAAGACAGTAAAAATGGGCAAGATAAGTAGAAATTTGCAGGCTGTAATATGGGGTCTCATTTTTGTTTCTCAGCTAAGAGGTGAACATTTATAAAATTTCTGCCCTTTTCATGGTAAATCAGCTGTGTTTCTCTCAAGACCCTGTAGCTCCAGAGGCTCCTGAGTACCTGTGGTCATACAGCTGGTCTCAGAGTACTGTCCAGGCTCCCTGAATGGTGGAAGTTTTCATCTCTTGACCACTCTGGATATCCACTAAGATGCTATCTAGGCCTTAACATTTTCTCATTCTAAATCTTCTGAGAATGCAAAGTCATTTTTCCTTTAAAAACTTGGATTTAATCAGACAGAAAATACTTTAGTTTTCTATAGTTTGTCCTGATTCAGCTTGCATTGACGAGCCACGTTTTCTTCCAAACATTTATTTTAATGCTTGGAATGGAGAAATTCTTGCAAAGAAATAATTTTGATGTTTCAAGTTGATTATAGATCCATTTGCAGTTCTTTGGAAGACTCACTGTGAACACTCATGTACTCCAGGACTGCTGACTCAAAGTGCTACAAAGAGGGGATATTAAAAACAAAAACAAAACAAAACAAAAACACTATGAAAAACTATGGAAAAATTCTATTTGAAATTTGACTGAGCCTAGCCATATAATTTAAAGATTTTTATCCTTTTTTGACTATTTAAATATTTCTCTGAATAGTATTTTAATGAAATGCAATTGCTGGATTTCTTTTCTCATTAGCTTTTTTTTCTTTTTTAATTTCCTAGCTCTTGTGGGAGAAATGGCATTATTAGCTGAAAATATTTTGATTAAAAGCAGCCATTTTCATAGAAAATTCTAAAGAAGTTGTCACTAGAAAGAATAGCCTATACTCTAAAAAATGTATGCATAGTCTTCTCACAGTAAGTAGCATACTTTCCAGACACAATCGAGCAAACAAATTTTTTAATGTTTCAGTGATTAGCACATTTTTTCCTACTTCTGTTGAGAAATAAGGAGAGTGAAGACCTTTGATGAAGTCCTGCTGTGGAAGAGAAGCTTTTAGTATTAGCTTTTGGGACATTTTAATTGGCGTTCCTGTGATAACCTCCCAACTCTCAGAACCTTTCCTAATGAGAGATTTTCTAGTTGACCCATTACCTTGTCTTAACATATAGCTGAATTATCAGCTCAAGTTGAAAGCTCTCTTTTTAAAGATCAAGGCAGAAAGTTTCAGTCTAATACAAATAAACTCTCCTACTTATGGTGATTCAAATGTTTCCTGTTCTTTTAAATTTCACTTAAAACTAAAGCCAAAGGAAAGCAGATGGCTAATAACAAAACCCTTAATTGTTCTGCAGAGATACATAAAACGGAAGATCTCTCTTTGATGTATGCAAACGCTTGGTTCTGATCACAGCTTTAAATATAACCTTAGGCTCTTTTACAAATTGTAGTATGAAACTTCTCTTGGTAGAAAACTTTAGCAAGTTACAATTCTTTTGTTAACTATAAACTTTGGAAGTAATGTTGGGTAAGCAACAATAAGGACATTTGCTTTATTTTTTTTCTCTATATTTTTCTAGAGCTTAATTTTTTTTACATAATAAAAACTTGATTTAATCTAAAAGGAGATGTCTTTGTAAATATAACTGCATATTATTCTGTAAAAGTTTTCTTGTAATCCTATTTCCCCTGTGATCTTTGTACATAGATAACATTGATAATATGAAAAAAAAATTTTTAAAGTGGGATAAGTTGACAGGAGGAATTCTGGATTATTATTTTTGAGGTGGATGGGTGGAGCCATCCCTCAACCAGGGGCATGCCTATCCACTGGATATGGTCTCTAGAGGTTTTATCTGTATGTTGTTGGGTATTTCAGCTAATGTCCTCTATGTTGGGTTCTGGAACCTACTGAGTCTCTAGCATCTGGGACTTTCTAGTGGCAACTCCCAGTTCCCCTCCCCCACTGCTACACACTTTCAAATTCCGGACCCTCTGTACTTCTCTCCCATCTCCTCCCTTATCTGAACTGCCCCCTTTATCCTCTCCTTCCTCTCTCCCTCCAAGATCCCTCTCTCCTTCTACTTCCTGAGATTATTTTCACCCCCCTTCTGGGTAGGACTGTAACATCCACACTTTAGTGTGTGGTCTTCCCTCTTCTTGGGTTTCATATGGTCTGTGAGTTATATCATGAGTATTCTGAGGTTTATTTATTTACTTTTTATTTTTTATTTTGGCTAATATCTACTTATCAGTGAGTACATACCATGTGTGTTCTTTTGTGACTGGGTTACCTCACTCAGGGTGATATTTTCAAGTTCCCAGGACAAAGAGTAGAGCAGAGTTCGAAGAAAAGACCATATCCAGAGACTGCCCCTCCTAGGGATCTCTCCCAACTGCAGACATCCATCAAACCCAGAAACTATTGCTGATGCTAAGAAGTGGTTGCTGACAGGAGCCTGGTATATCTTTCTCCTGAGAGATTCTACCAGCACCTGACCAATACAGATGTGGATACACGCAGCCAAACATCGGACTGAGCACAGGGCATCCCAATGGAGAAGTTCAGGGAAAGATGAAGGAGCTGAAGGAGTTTGCAACCCCATAGGAAGAACAACAATATTAACCAACCAGACCCCTCAAAGCCCCCAGGGATTAAACTACCAACCAAAGAGTACTCATGTGGGGACCCATGGTTCCAGGTGGATGTATGGCAGAGGATTGCCTTATCTGGCATCACTGGGAGGGGAGCCCCTTGGTCCTGTGGAGGTTCAATGACCCAACACGGGGGAATGCTGTGAGGCAGAGTGGTGGGCAGGTGGAGGATCACCCTCATTGAAGCAGAGGGTCAGTGGAGGGGAGGAGGTTTTGTGCAGGGAAATGGGAAGTGGGATAATGTTTGATATGTAAATAAATAAAATAACCAATAAAATATGGAAAAAAGAAAAAAGAGGATTTTAGTTGACCTACTTTTAAATTTCTTTAGTAACTTGATCATATACTATATACTGTATTCTAACAAAATATTAATTTTCAAGAGTTAAAATATCCAACTGAAATTAGGTGGATTTTGAAGTCAGAGCATATGTGGATTATCTCCTACCAATACAAAATTTGGATCTGATGGGGTAATTGATGACCTGGGAACTGATCCTGATTTGTTGTGTGGCATTAACATCTCAAGAGCTAGTGCCAGAGCTTCCAGTGGTGAGAAGAAGGATGGAATAAGCTGTATAGCAAAAGTTGAAAGGATAGATTAAGTAAATTATGCTTAATATTCCAAGGAGATAAAGTGTCTCACGAACAGGGTCTCTTTACTTTTAAAAGTACAATGCCAGAGGTATAGAACTAAACAAAAATCTATTTCCTATGGTTTAATTTATCTAAATTTTATGAATAAGCCCAGATATCTGATAATACCTAGACATAGTTTGATAATTTACATGGAGGGGAATAATTTACTTAGAGGGATAATTTACATGGAGGGGGGAAAAAGAGATTAATTATATTCCTCTAATCTGCACTAATTGCTTTTACTCTGGGAAAGGTATTCTCCATTCTGTCATTATATTTTTGGATTAGTTATTTACTTTCTTTGTATCTTTCATTTTCAGATATTTTTAATTTCTTTTTTTTTCTTTATTTTTGATACTTTATTTACATTTCCGATGATTCCCCTTTTCTTTGGAAACCCCGTGTCCCCTCCCCCTCCCCGCCTCTGTGAGGGAATTCCTCCTCCCACCTACCCACCCACCCATTCCCATATTCCCACCTTGACATTCCCTTTTACTGGGGCCACTAGCACCCTCAGGCCCAAAGTCCTCT
>CM052711.1:46652602-46693651 GCA_028551405.1 Uromys caudimaculatus
CTGAGTGGGATCTTTGTCCTGGCGCTGATTAGCTGTGGAGCCCTGTGGCCTAAGCTGAGGTTTCCGGCAGTCGCCGGAAGCTGCTGACCGACAGTCTCTGTGGCCCGCGGAAAGTGGGCGGAGTCAGTGAGCTCTGCGGACGCGTTGCCCCTGCTCGATATTTTTAATTTCTATCATAGCAAACTGTATTGATTTTGGAAATCAATTTTTGTTTGATTATTTTTGGTGATAAAATTGAGGAAAAACAAAAACAAGGCTTAGAATTAGTGCAGTTTGGTAACAATAAACAAAGTTTTTATATCATGAATAGATAATAAATTAATATACTTCCAATTATGAATGTTACAGTAGTATAGTTATTTTTTCTTTTATTATTTATTTTATTTTTGAGACAATAATATAAGTATATTATTTTGCCTTCTCTTCTTCCCTCCAAACCATTTCATATATCCCCCAACTCCTCAAATTCTTGACCTCTTTTTATTGTTTGTTACATTGAAATATTCACATATATATATCTATATATATATATATATATCTTCAATATAATCTGCTCAGTCTGTATAATGTTACTTTTATATGTTTCCATGGCTATTTTATATTGGATAACTAATTGGTGTACTTTTTCTTATGGAAAATTATTTTTTCTGCATTTTTTAGTTAACCATGCTTCTTTGTATTGGGTTGAGTCCTCACGGTCTTCAAATGTGCTTTTAAAGTTAGTGATAACTTACATTTTATATGTGAGCCTCTTTTAGTACATATATTCATTCTCCCTCTGAAATCGTTTCCTCATTAATATTCAATTAGGAGAATCACATAACATAATTATTTTTATCTTTAATTATTATTAAATTTTGATATTATAACATTAAATATACTTACGGGTGGGCAACAACAACAACAATAAAAACAAGACATAGAAACCCTGAGCTAGATTTGATTTGAAATCACCCTCCTTGAGAACTGATTTTCATGGTACCAGAAGGTACCATACAAACTTCCAAAAGATGAGGGCAACCTACAGTTCACTTAGCCGTGATTCCTACAAACCACATCAGTGACCAGCATGGTACAGCAGCCTCAAGGACACTATAGTGACATACATAAATTGGTCAGTAGTCTTTAATGAAACTGATGATTCTATAATATGCCTTGAATTTCTCACAAATAGGATGGTCATTTGATACTTGCATCAATGTTACTTTGAAGGATTAATTTGATCATCAGTATTGTAGTCATATTACCATAATAAAAATAATTTTTATACTTATGTTTGAATTTATCTAAATTTCTTTCTTAGTGTGTTTAACATTGTGAAATAGCAATTTTGTTAAGTTTATAAATGATGATACTGCATTTGTAACTCTTGCAATATGACTTTTTGAAGTCTTAGATGTACACTTGATTTGTTATTAGAGAACTAGTCAGAGTTACATTTCTTTCTGTCAATGGTGCCCTCACACGTGGTCTGTAGTTTCTGAGAATGGTAGTATAAAATTTCCTTTTCAAAAATCTCACAGTAAACAGTCCCATGAGTTCTGTTAACTGGAATTTGTTCATTTTTTCCTTCTTCAGTATCAGATCCAGCTTGGATTCTCTTTGGAGACACCATGTTAATGACTGAGACCATTTGAGCACTGCTTTGAACCTTGGTCTTACTGACATAATTTCAATGCTAATGTCTCTTATTTCTATTATTTTCTAGTTTAGAATATATGACTTATGCTGACTAATGGTAATGAAGCTAAATATTACTCCTGTCTAAATCTTAACTGTTTTTCATCTTTCAGTTAGTATCATCCAATCCCCACCAGGGTGACCCTCTCTCTGCCCCATGCTTGTACCAATGCTACTGAATATTGTTAGAGACATGAGAAGAAAAGTAATGTCAATGTTAATGAATGCTCATCAACTTTGTAATAGGACTTAATTTCTCTATGAATTTATTTTCCCACCGAAGTCTATTATTTCACCACTCATCAAACCTCTAAGTTATCAGAAGACCAAGAGACCTGGACCTTTGAAGCTAAAGATGCAGGCGGATAGGTCCTTTCCTGTAGCTTGTGAACATAAAATAATCAGTGTTGACTGATTGCCAAAGAAAGTATGTGAAGCGGGACAAGAAGAGTTACAAATCTAAGTCCAGGATCTATAAACTATTGCTATAGAGACTGAAACACTACATATTTAAGTTTTGATGGTCCTTGCTGTAACTACTAAACTCTGCTACTTTAGTGTGAAAGCAGTTGTTCCTTTTGTAAATAAAATTGTATTTGACCAAGAATTTATTTTCCAATATAGTCTGCACAAAAATTAACAAAACAGATATGACTCTGAACGATTATTTGATGGATCAAGGACATGAAAAGGAAGGTTTAGGGAGAAGAAAAAGCAAGAAATCCAAGAGTGTAATGTGAGTGTGATGTGACAGAAAGCACACTGCATTGCAATATTGGTTTGGCTCTCTTGGACAATCTTCACCAAAAACGTAGAAGGGGATTTTTATGCCTCTTACTTAGAGTTTGCTAGGTATTCTATGGTACTTGAAAGAAGAATTGTCAGTCCAGATGGGAAAGTTTCATTTATACTAAATATTTATATCTGTATATAAACTTATATTCACTATATGTAATTTTAAATAGATTAAAAACGTTTTTATGACTTTTTTGATACCTTTATTGTTATTTTACCCTTTTCAAATCTATTTATCACATTGTTTCCATAACTAAAATTCTTCTCATTCAATTTTTCCTTTTTACTCTTTAAATCACTCTGATAATGACCTGTTACCATTTTTTATTGATTATTTTACTTATTTAAATTTCAAATGTTATCTCCCCTCCTAGTTTCCCCTTAACAAATCCCCTATCCCATTCCCCTTCCCCCTGATTCTATGAGGGCACTCCCCCATCCATCCACCACCTCCTGCCTCAACACCCTAGCATTCTCCTACACTGGGGCATCAAGCCTCCACAATACCAACAGCCTACTCTTCCATCCATGCCAGATAAGGTGAGCCTCTGCTATATATGCAGCTGGAGCCAGGGTCTCTCCATGTGTACTCTTTGGTTGGTGGTTTAGTCCCTGGGAGCTCTAGGGGGTCTGGTTGGTTGATATTATTGTTCTTCCTATGGGGTTGCAAACCTCTTCAGTTCCTTCAGTTCCTCCCCTAACTCCTCCATTGGGTTCCCTGTGCTAAGTTCGATGGTTGGCTGCAAGCATCCTCATTTGTATTGGTCAGGCTCTGGCAGAGCCTCTCAGGGGACATCTATTCTAGGCTCCTGTCAGCAACCTCTTCTTGTTATCAGCAATAATGTCTGGACTTGGTGTCTGCAGATGGGATGAATCCCTAGGTGGGGCAGTCTCTGGATGGCCTTTCCTTCAGTCTTGCTCCACTCTTTGTCTCTGCATTTCCTTTACACAGGAGGAATTCTGGGCTAATATTTTTGAGATGGGTGAATGGCCCCATCTCTGAAGGGGTCTCTGGATATGATCTCTACAGGTTCTCTTTCACCTCTGTTGGGTATTTCAGCTAATATAATCCCTGTTGGAACCTGGGAGACTCTTGCTATCCTGGGATCTGTGACTTTCTATTCTCTACCATCAGTTCTCCATCCCCCACTGCTACACATCTCTGTTCAATTTCCTGACCTTCTCCACCTCCTCCCATACCTGATCCTGCCCCCTTTATTCCTTCTCCCTCCTCTCTCATTCCAGGTCTCTCCTGCCCTCTACCTTCCATGATTATTTTGTTCATCCTTCTAAGTAGGATCGAAGCATCCATACTTTGGTTTTCCTTCTTCTTGAGCTTTATATGGTCTGTGAGTTGTATCATGGGTATTCTGAGGTCTTTTCCTAATATACATTTATCAGTGAGTACATACCATGTGTGACTGTGTTATCTCACTCAGGATGGTATTTTCTAGTTCCATTCATTTGCCTGTGAATTTCATGAAGTCATTGTTTTTACTAGCTGAATAGTAGTACTCCATTGTATAAATGTACCACATTTTCTGTATCCATTCCTCTGTTGAAGGACATCTGGATTGTTTCTAGCTCCTGGCTATTATAAATAAGGCTGCTATGTACATAGTGGAACATGTGTCCTTGTTATATTTTGGAGCATATTTTGGATATATGCCAAGGAGTGGTATAGGTAGTACTATGTATCAGGTAATACTATGTCCAATTTTCTGAGGAACTACCAGACTGATTTCTAGAGTGGTTGTAACAGCTTGCAATCCCACCAGCAATGGGAGTGTTCCTCTTTCTCCACATCTTTGCCAGAATCTGCTGTCACCTGTGTTTTTGATCTTAACCATTCTCATTGGTGTGAGGTGGAATCTCAGGGTTGTTTTGATTTGCATTTCCCTGATGACAAGGATGTTGAGCATTTCTTTAGGTGCTTCTAGTTCATTGGAGATTCCTCAGGTGAGAATTAATTCTTTGCTTATCTCTGCCCCTAATTTTTTGCTCCCCTCGTAATGATATTTTTTTTTCTCCATGGTTACTCTTCACTTTCCTATTTTCTGAGGTTACTCCAGGTTGAATGGTCACTTTTGATGATTTGGACCTAGGAATCTCAGGTGAGAGAGAATATGCAACACTCGTCTTTCTGGGTCTTGTTACTCCACTCAATGTGGTCTTTTCTAATTCCATTCATTTACCTGCATGTTTTATGATTTCATTTTCCTCTTTCTTTAAGTAGTATTATTTAGTCATTGAGAATTTCATAAAGTGTATTTTGAATATATTTGCTCCTCTACCTGTTCCCATCACTGTGACTGTCTTAGGCTTTTACTGCTATGAACAGACACCATGATCAAGGCAAGTCTTATAAAGGACACTATATATTTTGTGCTGGCTTATAGGTTCAGAGGTTCACTTCATTATCATCAAGGTAGGAGCATGGTGGCATCTAGGTAGGCATGATGCAGGCAGAGCTGAGAGTTTTATATCTTCATCTGAAGGCAGCTAGTGGAAGACTGACATCAGGCAGCTAGGGTGAGTGTCTTGTAGCCCACACCCACAGTGACACACCTACTCCAACAGGGCCACACCTTCTAATAGTGCCACTCCCTGGGCGGAGCATATACAAACCATCACAGTGACCTTCCTATGAATCCAATTTTGAGCCTTACTTTCACCTTCTCTTGAATTTGTTTTATGTTATCAGAGTGGTACTTGTCCTAGGGTGTAGTCAACCTATCAAGATCATGTCTTTTTGACTCTCTTTTACTAGCTGCTATGAAATATCAATATCAACTGGTACTGGAAGTGTAGCTCACATCCCTGCTCAATGCTGAGATATTTTTCACCAGAAGAATATTATTCTGTAGTGTATAGTATAACAGAAAAATTAACTCCAAACGGATTAAATATGAAATCTGAAACAATCAAACATTTGGAAGAAAACACAGCTAGTACCCGAAAGCATAGCAAAGAACATTCTTTTTTTTTTTTTTTTTTTTTTTAGTTTTTCGAGACAGGGTTTCTCTGTGTAGCCCTGGCTGTCCTGGAACTCACTCTGTAGACCAGGTCATCGCTTCCATTTGAATAGAAATTGAGGACAATTGATAAGCAGGACCTCATAAAGGCAAAAAGTTTCAGCACAGATAAACCTTGTGGAAAGAAATCCTAGACAACGGGAGGAGAGTCTCTGACAATTATACATCTGACAGAGGATTAATATCCAGAATATATAAAGTAATATGAACAACAAATTGTGAAAAAGCAACTGATCCATTAAAAAGTGAGATATAAACAGAGAGTTCTAAAATGAAGAAATAAAAATGGCTAATAAATATCTCAAACATTGTTCATCATCCATAGCAGTTATAGGAATGCAAATGAAAATAACTTTGAGATCTTATATGAGTTAAAATGGCATATGCCACCCAAACAACAGACAACAACTACTGCAGATGATATGGGGGAAAAGGTGTGTTTGATCAACTGTTGGTGTTTTAGCCACTCTGGAAATCAGTATAGAAAAGCTTCAGAAAGGCTAAAAATAAATCTATCACATAGCTTAGCTATACTACACCTTGGCATATTCCCAGTGCACTCCATAACTTACCAAATGGTCATATGTCTTCATTGCTCCTGTATTCATAACAGCTAGCGAATAGAAACAACCTAAATATCTTTTAACGGATGAATGGATAATTAAGTTGTTTATGTATAATGATTCTCATATGTTCTGATACTTATCAAACCAGTCTTCTGCTTCCATAGGTATATGGACATGCATATTTGTTATTTTTTATTGAGCATTATTTAATTTTGTAGTGATGGATAATCATTAGCTACTGATGACAGAGTTACTCCCTTTAGCTCACTCTGTAAATTTATAGAATCCTACTCTTCCTTTTAATCATGTGACTCTAAACAAATTTATAATTATGTTGCCATTATTTTTATTATTATGATGATATGTATATGCCTGGCATGTATGTATGAGTGTATAAATACAGCCATATATGTGTCACTGTGCATATGTGGAGGTTGGAGAACAGATTTAGGGACTCTGTATACATTTTGTCTTTAATTTTTGCATATTGGAATTGCTTTTATGTTTTGAACCATCTGCCGAGCCTTACAATTATGTCTTTTAACACTTTGAGCATTGCATGTTTATTTATATCAATAAGATGAGCTAAATTGTTTTTGCTTAATTTTCTGAAAAAAAGAAACTTAATTCCTGATAAGACTTTGTTTTAACAATTTACTTTGAATAACCAAGTTTATTGCCTTTGAAGAATCCTCACTCTTTGAAACTTTACATAAACAAATTCAACTCCAATGTATTTTTCTTCTTTTCATTCTCAGCTTCTTTCTTTATTTATCTGTTTTATCTTTGTTTATGAGAGGTTATGATATTTCATTTTATTTTTTATTTATTTTTAGTTTTGATACTTTATTTACATTTCAAATGTTTTCCCCTTTCCAGGTCTCCCCTTTGGAAACTCCCTATCCCATCCCTCCTCCCCCTGCCTCTATGAGGGTGCTCCCCCACCTCCCCATCTACTTCCCTCTTCCCTCCTGGCACTCCCTTATACTGGGGCATTAACATCCTCAGGTCCAAGGGCCTCTCCTCCCACTGATGGACAACAAGGCCCTCCTTTGCCACATATGTGGCCAGCACCATGGGTCCCTCTATGTGTATTCTTTGGTTGGTGATCCAGTCTCTGGGAGAATCGGGGGTTAGGCCAGTTGATACTGTTGCTCCCTCCATGGGGCAGCAAACTTCCTCAGCTCCTTCAGTCCCTTCTCCAACTCCTCCATCTGTGACCCCACGCTCAGTCCAATGGTTGCTGTGAATTGAATCTTGGGTATTCCGAACTTTTGGGCTAATATCCACTTCTCAGTGAGTACATACCATGTTCGTTCTTTTGTGACTAAGTTACCTCACTCAGGATGATATTTTCAAGTTCATTTCATGAAGTCATTGTTTTTAATAGCTGAGTAGTATTCCATTGGGTAAATGTACCACATTTTTTGTATCCATTCCTCTGTTGAGGGACATCTGGGTTGTTTCAGCTTCTGGCTATTATAAATATGGCTCCTATGAATATAGTTGAGCATGTGTCCCTATTACATGTTGGAGCATCTTCTGAGTACATGCCCAGGAGTGGTATAGCTAGATCCTCACGTAGTATTATGTCCATTTTTCTGAGGGTCCGCCAAACTGAGAGCACTGACTGCTCTTCAGGAGGTCCTGAGTTCAATTCTCAACAACCACATGGTGGCTTACAACCATCTGTATTGGGATCTGATGCACTCATCTGGTATGTGTCTAAAGACAGTGTGCTCATGTAAATAATGGTAGATATTTCATTTTATATTGTGTTTCATTTCACTTTAAAATTACTTTTGTTGATTTGTATAATAAATAACTTTTCTTCTTTTATACTTCATTATATATATAATTATATTATATATTATATAATATAGTTATTATATATGTATATATACATATATATTATATTCTCATCCCTGTTTCTAACAATCTCTATCATTTTTCTTGCAGCAGACCCCCACTTCTTTCTGTATATCTTTGATTCTATTATTTCATTTTTAGCTATAGAACAATTTAAATCATCAATATTACTGCTCTAGCAAGAGATTATATCCAATGATATGATCTAGCATGAATACAGGCATATACTTACTTAATAAACAACTTTGAACCCTCTGAGTGGCATACAGACATGGCATTAGTACACAATTTTAATCACAAACAATGACATCTAATAGAGGGGCCAACAAAGTGATGAATCAGAGAAATGTTTGACAAAATGAGTGAGAGGTAGAATATGCCCAGCTCTCATGAGAACAGACCAGAAACAGGCTATTTAGAGAGCACTGATGGAGAACTAATGGAATTTAATTCAGTTTAGTTCAGTTCAGTTCAGAACAGAAGAGATGGGTTTGGAGTATTTCAGTTTGTGAAGTTTAGAGGCAGTTTTTAAGCAAAGGAATTCAATCAGAAGCCAAGAAAAGCCAATTTGAATCAGTCAGCTTGGAGAGGATCTGGGACAGAACAGCTGAGTTGAATCAGCCTACTACAGTTCAGAAAGTGCTAGAGTAAGATTAATCAGCAATAAGTCTCAGATGCTGAAACATTCTAGGCCTAGGTTAGCAGACAGAGACTGGAAACTGAAGCCTTCAAGGTCCTGGCTTAGGCTGTATGGACCTAGAAGATTTCAGGCTTATACCTAGGTATAGTTAGAAAGAAATGCTCTAGGATCAGCCTAAACTGTGTATTTGCACAGCTTAAGGACAGCTTTTCATCTCATCCTTTCCTCTGAGGAAATAAAAATGACATTTACTATTGCAATAGATAAGTGTCCCTTAGAGTTTAGTCAGGGCTTTTCTTGTGATTCTGAGTTGGCTACAACTATCAAAGCCTAGTGGATTTGCCTTTGTGTATACAACTAGATACTATGCCTCATCATCTCCTGGGATCTGTTGATTGACAATATATCTGAAGTATGTGGTAGGACCCCCTATGTCCTCTCCCTTGTGTAGCTAGCTGACTGTTAAAAGGGTCAGACGTATATGGACCAATTAGTAGTGTGCACAGCTGCTGTGAGCTCATAGTTTCCATATCTGTGTCCTGAGAGAACATAGTATTTGAAGCCCATCTCCCCATCTTGTGTCTCTTGTGTTACTTCCATGCTTTCTTTCAGAAAAATTTCCTTTGTCTTAAGGGAAAGATGTAAATGTCTTGTGTAGTCAGGGTGTGTTACCTATCCTTTATTGTCAGTATCTTGTGAAGTAAAAGGTCTTTGGATTTATCTCTATACAGGGAGAGGCTTCTCTAAGACTGAGAAGAGTAATCCCCCCTCAAGGATAAAAATCAAAGGTGGGTAATGAGGGTGTGGTTTGATGCTATGCCAGTTTTGCTGAGTTGCATCTTGGTTTCTTATTGTATTTATTTCCATCTTCAATGTCAAATACAAGTAATTCAGCATTTTGAAGTTATAGTTGTAAATTCTTGATTCAGAATATGTGTTTATGTATTTCTCATTCAGTTTTACTTGTTAGTCATCTTGAATGAATTAAAAAGATCACTTTGCCTATGTATTGAAAGGCATGTGTAGTTATCCTTATGGTCCTTTTGAGCTTTAATCTATATATCAGGTTCCATGTAGAGTTTTCTGTCAGATGAAGTTAAGGCAATGATAGTAAAATAGAGATCCCACACTATAGATATTAGTGATGTTGTCTTGTGGCTGCTATGGAGGCTATCAAGGGTCTTCCTGAAAGTGGGGCTTGGGGATTACCCAGTAATATAGTATCCATCCATTTATTTATATCAAAAATATAGTTTTCATTTTTGGAGGGAGAGCTAAGCCATTACAGTACCATGCTCTAATCTGTCATCAGGGAAAGGATAGAAACTGAGGTCAGATGACCTCCTGATGGAATAGTTACTCAGATGTTATAGGTGTCATTCAATTTATATAATTCTTAAGATTATGAGAGCACAACTACCATTCCTCAAGCCATATAGTGTCAGATTAACTCAGATAACATCATGCTCATTAAGACTGGATCTGAGTGACAGATTTGAACAGCATGGGATGATTCTGCTCAGTTTTTATTCTAAATGTTAATGCTGTTACACATCATTCTAGATAATAAATATGCACTCATGCCATCTTCTGTTCTTGGAAGCAATAAATGAACCCTAATCTCTCTGTGTGTTTTTTTCTACTGTTGTAGACTTAGTAATTTTAGTGTCTGAGAATTCAATGTTTTCCTTTGCTGCCTCTTGTAACATGGCTTGCCTTATTGTGGTGCCTGAATGTATATAAAAAGAAAATGCTGATAGAAAAAAATTGTCTTGGGACCATTTAAAGAATCCCTGAACATTTCGTAGTGAGAACAGTGGAAGGCAGGGAATGGGAGTAAAGAGACATCAGCTTCTGTGTCTGAGTGACAGAGAAATGCTATTGTTCAAAATAGCTGGACAAAACTGCAGGTCAGAGAGGAAAAATAGACTCCTTTCTTCTGGAGATGGAAGCAGTAGAGGGAGGGAAATAAAGAATGGAATTGAAGCTTTATGACAGGAATCCAATCCTGAATTTCCATTCTCACATGGTTCCTTTAAGTAGTGAAGTAATCTCATCAAAGGGAGTCTGCAGTCACCATGCCCCCCTTTTAGAGATGCTCCCAGAATCTTTGTAGAACCATGCCTTGTGCTTATGTCATATTGTGCCTATGATTAAATGCCAGTCTTTTTCCACCGAAGATTGTTCTTGAAGAGGAGATGGTATTTACCTCTTTGGTGTACATGATGGCAGGTTACATATTTGCAGGTAAAAATTAGAAATGTCTGTGTATTGTATTTGGAGAAGTAGTCTTGGGCCTTTCTATGCCACTATATTACAACCTTGATTGGTGAGAAAAATATGAGATTATATTTCTTCCTCCCTTAACAAGCTTGTATTTTTATGCTGATATAAAATATCTGTGGAGAATCGAGTTCAGATAATTAAAATAATATCATATTTTTAAAACAGCATTAAACATTCTATTCAGGGTTCTTTTCATAAAAGAAGCATGAAAAGGTTCTCTATAGCTCTTTTACTTTTATTTGATGGAGAGATTGCAATATATTAATTTTAGTAAATTGCCCAAACACTTTTTTCTATGTACATCAGATCATACACAAGATGAGATGCAAATCTATTCATAGTGATTTGTGACATGTTGATATCATGGATACTGATGTAATCTCATTGAAAGGAGAAAGAAAAAAATTAACTAACCTTAGAAATGAACCATATGAGTTCCAATAATTATTAAGGAATAGTAAACAAAATTTAAAAGTTAAAAATAAAAAGTACTATTTTCAAATTTGCAGACTGTTGAAGTTTAATGGATACTTTGTGAAGGTATATATTTATAGTGAATAAGACTGACCCTCTGTATCTCTCTCCCATCCCCTCCAGTACCTGAGTGTAGATGCTTCAGTCCTGCATAGAGGGGGAAACAGGACAATCATGGGAGTTTGAGGGAGGGGGACCTTGGAGGGAAAGAGGAGGGGAAAAAGGGGGCAGGATCAGGTAAAAGATACGTTTCCTTGTAGTCATTTACCACCTCAGACTTTGGCACTCCTTTTGCTCCTGAACCATGATCCCTGCGAACTGGACAGACAGATTGCATCAGTATATGTGATCCAGTTTGGACAGAACATTTTGTAGTACTTTGCTTTTGTTTCTTGATCATATGTAAATCTCTGTATCAAACACCATCTACTGAAAACAGAAGCTTTTCTAATGAAGGTTGAAAGATGTGTTAATCAATAGGTATAATGGTAAGCCAATAGGAGTCTCTTTAATAATATGTCTGTTTACCATAGAATTGCAGTGGGATTTTTCCTAGTGTGTATGATACATCTAGCCAAAAGTTCTTGGCCTGATAATGATGCCTAGTATTTTCTTTTATAGGGCTAGATTTAAGTGCAATCAGCAAAAGAGGTTGGGTATTGCCTTGGTGTTCATGCTGCTATTGCACAAGTAGACAGTCTTTATTATACCTTGCATAGTTCATTCATATATGGGTAAAACTAATGCTTACTTGTCCCCCCAGAGAGCCTGTGCTGCATTTTCCAGGACTATGAAAACCAGCCAGTAGAAATGAGAATTCTAAGTCATTACCATCTTGGTTTCTTCATATTCTATAACTCAGTTTTTTGGTGCCCTGGAAAATAGGATATTACCATTAAGTTCCAGGAGAGTGTAACAAAGAGCATATTCAATAGCTTTAGAAAGCTTGGGACCTCACAAGCCAACAGATCCAAAAGAGGCAAGATATTCTAAGTACTAAGATTTCTATTTGTTTTGCATTGTTATCTAGTAGAGATGCTATTTTAGTATCATAGGGAAACTCTATTTTATCCTTTACATTTAAAATTGTCAGCAGAAAATAAAGGACCAGTTCTTTGGACAATTTTCTTAGTTACAAAGGATGTGATTTATATTTAATTATGAATAGCCATATATGCTTTATGTTATTTCTCAGCCATTTTTATTTCTTCGTTTCAGAAATCTCTGTCCACATTCCGTTTTTTGATGGATCAGTCGTTTTGATGCTTTGTTTTATTATATATATATATAATAAAAGATATATATATATCTTAGATATTAACCATTTATCAGATATGTAGTTGACTAAGATTCTTTCCCATTCTCCAAGGTTCCTCTTGACTACACTGAGTGTTTTTCTTTGCAGAAGTATTTTACTTTTATAAGATCCTGCTAGTTGACTCTTGATTGCCCTCAATTCCTAAACACATGCATCCTATGGAGAATGTTCTTTCCAACACCTATGTAGGATACTGCCTATGTTTTCTAAAAGTTTGATTGTTTAATTTTAATTAACTGTTAATTAAAACTAAACAGATTTATAGCCTTTATTATTTATAACCTTGAATAATTAAATTTCCCTATGTTATTTAAATGGAATCAAAAAGTTCAGTGATTTTAGTTTGCTTTTGAAATGCTTAAAAATTCCACACCAGCCAGACCTATGTTCCACACAAGACTATGTTATGCTAGTAATTAACTAAGCTTTTTAAGTAAGATAAATTAAACCCATAACATTGAAATATATGTATTCTAAAGTTATTTACAAGATGAAATTATATATTGTATATGATTTGCAAACCTAATTTCCCAGATGGATTAATCAACAAGCTTTCTTTTAATTTTGTAATAGCAAGCATGAATGCACATAGATTATTGTAATTTCTGAAGTAAAATAGCTATACATTTAATATACTTCTCCAATTTATGTTAAGATTTTATTCTTTAAGACCAGAATGTTACTAATTCAATGATAACAAGAGTTTTTATTTTCTTATTTGATGGAGTGTAGTGATAAGGGCTTGAGTATTTATAATTGCTCATGTCAAGACTGAGTTTATAGTGTCTAGGTGCTTTCAGGATGATTCCAGGATGATACAACCAAAGAAAAATACACAAAAGTCTTTTTACTGCTGTGAACCAAAGTGCCATGTAAGCATTCATTCTTTCAGTGTCAACAGAGTTTTCTGAAAGCTATTTAAAATCACAAGGCTTCAATTACTGTGGTTCCTTTAGATGTTTGTTTATTTGTCCTATCATCTCTTATCACCAAATGAAGCTTCCAGTACCAGTAAGAGGTTATATCTAATTGAGTTGTTGGCCAATGGGGTCCCATGGGAATCTTTAAACCACCCAGGCTGTTGCCAAAATAATAAGTTGCTTTTTACAAACTGACAACTGAAAAAAAAAATACCTACACAACTTGTTGAACAAGAAAAATTCAGGTGGGTGCCTACATAGAACCTTCAACTCAGTGTTTTAGTGTTCTTGGTACAGAAAGGTACTCTGCACAATACCAAAAGAGGTATGAAAGCACCAAACTAGTGTTGATCTAACACAAATTCTTTGATCTAACATGGTGTTCCTTTTGCCAGATATATTATGTTAATTGTGGCACAAAGCTTAGGGGAGTAACCAACTGATATTTGATTTGACTAAAGGCCCACTCCATGAAATCAAACCCCTCACCAACCCTGCTTTAGTGGCTAAGAACCCAAGACTAGATACTCTAGGGAACTAGAAGCAAAAGTAAATATTACTCTTTTAAAAAAATAGAAGAAATAAAATGACTCCTAATGATATTCTGATATACTCATAGATCTACACTCAGCTATCATCAGAGAAACTTCCTCCTAAAGCAAATGGGAACAAATCCCAAGACTCATCAGCCAAACATTATGTAAAGAAGGAGAGACTAGTAACACTCAGCCCTAAACTTGATGTCTCAATTAAGTCCCTCCCCTTAGTGCTTAGGGAACTCTGGAGAAGGCAGAAAAGGTTTAAGAGTCAGAGAAGATGGAGAACACTTTTATATGGACATGATCAAAACTCATATGAACTCACATCATGTACAGGACTTGCACAGGTTTGATCTTTCATATATATTGTATCTTTCTCTTTAACTTTTTTTGGATTCTTGAGTTTGCAAAGAAGTGGGTCTCTAAGACTCTTTTTCTATTCTTTTTTTGTGTGTAATTCTGATGTGTTACTTTTTTATCTTATACTATAGTATTATATTATATTAATCTCTTAGATATCTGTTTATGATCTAATGATACACAGAATGGGGGTGGATTTGGATCATAGGAGGGGTTGGAGGAACTAGGAGTAGTGAAGGGAAACCCTAATCAGGATATATTATGTGAGAAAAAGGTATGTTTTTCAATAATAAGTAAAAACAAAATTACAAAGCTTTTATATGTGATTGATCTTTTTGTTTCATTGAAATTTGTTAGCTTGTATTTTGATATAGTACTTTTTAAAATTTATCATTGTTTTTTATGGCAGCAGCAAATCAAGCATAGTTTTGTATTTGAATGCTGTTACAAGTTAATGTTTAAACATTTTATAAAATATTATCAATTGATATTAAAATTATTGTAAGAATGTAAAAATTTCATGTCTTTTAAAATATTAAAATAGTCATTGTATATTACTTTCATCAGTGGGAAGATTTTGATAAATAAAACAAACTTAAATTTTAACATAAGCTTAATGACACACTTAGACCTGTATTTAAGAAATTACTCAAGAGAAAATACAAATAAGACAAGTGAATTATCCAACCTGAGCCTTTAAATGTTTTGCATATGACATACTAATGAACCTAGGGACATGATACTCCTATGCTTGCAATCATTTATGACCATGGGTTTTTAAAATATAAGTATGATAAATATAATAGATACGATTTAAACCTTTAAACATAGAAAGCAGATAAAAAGAAAAGGAAATCAAGCTTAATACAAAAAGCTATAGTTGAATTAAGTTTCATATCTCTAAAGAAAAGTAAAAACTAGAAATATAGTAGATTACTAACTTGTGACTAATCTTTTTCTCACGTTTTTAGGAGCACACAATTAAAACTTGACTTTAAGGGCTAATGGATAGCTAAGGCATTTGGGGAACCAGAAGAAAGTGGCTTGGTAAGCATTGTTAAAACATTACATTTTCCCCAAAATAGAACAGATGTCTCTGGAGGAGAAGGACAGTTTTTATGTTGGGGATCTGCTTATCACTTGAACCATAATCAGGTAGTTCAGGGAAGTGATTGTGGGTCTCATGTATTTTCTCTGTTAAGATGGTTGAGCTAAATAAAACTGACAGAGCTCTTCCTCCTCAAGCTTTAAACCCAGAGATGTCAATTCTAGAGTTCCCCATGATAGAATTGTTCCCTTTGGAACTGAAGAACTCATGGTATCTTGTCCTCTATTGCAGAGATACCATTGCCCTATCAACTGAACCTGAATCAAGGAAGAGAAGTAGCCTGGGCACAGTGAGAACAGTAAGGAAGCATGAGGAGAACTAGTTTTATGTTAGTTGGGCTGGATGTCAATAACTTAATTTTGAGATAACCAAATGTATTTAGGTTTTCTTTTTTACATCCATTTCAGGATAGGAATAAAAAATTTTGTTAGGAATACACAATTTGTATTTACAGATTGCTACATATATAATTAATAATGAATCATAGTGATAAATAGTAAATAACATTGACATTCATCATCCTGTATGGACATTTCCTGAAAAATTACTGTCCTTTGAATTTCATGTATGTCATTGTCAGTTAGCTATCCCCTAATAACTTAAAAATAAAGACTCCTTTTCTAATGTTAGTCAAATTTTAGATTTCTCCTTGTAGTAACATATGTCTATTCCTTTGTTAAACACAGATGTAAAGTGAAACCAACAATTTAAGTCAGTTCCTGGAACAGTGCACAGTGGGCCAGCCTTACTTAGAAGGGAGGTTGGCATTGAAGTAGACTTAAGACCACATGGATATAGGTAACACCTACAGTCCTGACACACAGGAAGTACAGGGAGAAGGATCTCCAACTTGAGGCTGACTGGATTTTTTTTAAAATATATTTTTATTGGATATTTTATTTATTTACATTTCAAATGGATATAGTACTTTGTAATGACATTCCAGTTCGATTTCAAATCTCTATTCTGTATTCTTGCGAGTTTGTGACCTTGAGCAATGATTTAATTTTCAGTCTCATTTTCTTGTGCCTCAAAATAAAGATAGTGACAACAAAGGTTGAAAAGACCATTGTGGTCATTAAGTGACACAATACCCAGAGGCTGATACATGTTAAATATTAGCCTAAATTGATATAATTACAAATATGCTCATCTGAACCTTCATATAGAGGTTTGAACCTCATATTGAAATAGATTTGCGAATTTTCAGTTAGAAATTCTTCAATTTGATAGCCTAGATAGAGTAGCTCCTGGTTAATTTATAACACTCTTTAATTTAATTTCAGATCATATAAGATTACTCCTATGTGATATGAAAAATCCACTCTACATTATAGTTAGAGCTGGTCATTCATTGGGCCTGTCCTTTGTCTACATAACAGTAATAAGTTTCATTACTGTCGCACATATCCTTTAGGTGGTCCAGTTAAAATGAACATGTACATTTATTTGGCTAAGTTTTAGAAATATTTTTCTCAAAACTAATTTGTATCATTAATTAGCTAAACATATATAATGAAGTAATGTTTTTATTGCGTTTTATCTATTTTGTAACACTGAAAATGTAAAGATTTTGAGTTATTAAAACAATGGTTGCTTCCAGTTTCCATTTGTGGCAGGAGACCTCTGCCAGGACCACCAGGGCTCCATAGCCAAATAGCGCTGGGAGAAAGCTAGCCTCCCAGGAGAGTGAAAAAGCCCGTGAGAGGGGGTAAGAGGAGCAATACTGCTCAGCAGGACTCGCCTGGAATCCTTGGAACACAGGGACTGAGGAACAGCGGAGGGAAGGAGCCTTCTGGTTTCCATCTGTGGCTAGAGACCTCTGTCTAGGCCAACAGGGCTACATAGTCAAATAGTGCTGGGAGAAAGCTAGACTCCCAGGAGTGTGGGCAAGCCTGTCTGCTCAGAGGGACCCACCTGAAATCCCCAGGACACAAGGACTGAGGAGTGGTCTTCCGGTTTCTTTCGGTGGCCAGGGAGTGGATCCTGTGACACAGGGCTCCATACTCAAACAGTGCCAGAAGAGAGCTGGTACCCAAGGAGTGCCGACACACCTTCAACCACAGGCAAGACCACCACTTCTGTTCAAATTCAATGGATCAAGAGGAATCCTTGCAGAACCATTTGGACACAGGAACCAAGGGACAGCTGGGGACTGGATCCTTCTGGTTTCTGTCTGCACCCCAGAGCTGAGCCTGTACCACAGCTCTCCAAACCCAAATTTCTCTCAGAGAGAACTGGTCTTCAAAGAGTATTGACACTGAGGCTTGCAGGAAAGACAAGCCACAGTCAGAAAGAGTAAGACCAGATAACATCAGAAATAATCAGATGGCAAAAGGCAAGGGCAAGAACATAAGGAACAGAAATCAAGGCTACTTGTCATCATCAGACCCAGCTCTCCAACCACAGCAAGCCCCAGATACCCCAACACACCAGAAAAGCAAGACTCAGATTTAAAATCACATCTCATGATGATGATAGAAGATTTTAAGAAGGAAATAACCCCCTTAAAGAAATACAAGAGAACACAGGTAAACAACTAAAAGCCCTTAAAGAGGAAACACAAAAATATCTTAAAGAATTACAGGAAAACACAAACAAACAGATGTAGGAAATGAACAAAACCATCCAGGAACTAAAAATAGAAATAGAAACAATAAAGAAATCACAAAGGGAGACAACCCTGGAGTTAGAAAACCTAGGAAAGAGATCAGGAGTCACAGATGCAAGCATCATCAACAGAATACAAGAGATAGAAGAGAGAATCTCAGGTGCAGAAGATACCATAGAAAACATTGACACAAATAGTCAAAGAAAATGCAAAATGCAAAAAGCTCCTAACCACAAATATCCAAGATATCCAGGATACAATGAGAAGACAGAACCTGAGGATAATAGGTATAGAAGAGAGTGAAGATTCCCAACTTAACGGACCAGTAAATATCTTCAATAAAATCATAGAAGAAAACTTTCCTAACCTAAAGAAAGAGATGAACATAAATAAACAAGAAGCCTACAGAAACTCCAAATAGATTGGATCAGAAAAGAAATTCTTCCTGTCATATTATAGTCAAAACACCAAATATACAAAATAAGGAAAGAATATTAAAAGTAGTAAGTGAAAAAGGTCAAGTAACAATAAAGGCAGACCTAGCAGAATTACACCAGACTTCTCACCAGAGACTATGAAAG
The DNA here is from genome assembly GCA_028551405.1 of Uromys caudimaculatus. Lineage (NCBI taxonomy): Eukaryota > Metazoa > Chordata > Mammalia > Rodentia > Muridae > Uromys > Uromys caudimaculatus. Next base: position 46,671,385 of record CM052711.1, read on the forward strand.
CTAGAAGATCCTGGGCAGATCTCATACAGATCCTAATAGAACACAACTGCCAGCCCAGGCTGCTATACCCAGCAAAACTCTCAATTATCATAGATGATGAAACCAAAATAATCTATGACAAAACCAAATTTGCACAGTATGTTTCTACAAACCCAGCCCTACAAAGAATAATAGATGGAAAATGCCAACTCAAGGGGGGAAACTACACACTAGAAAAAGCAAGAAAGTAATCTTTCAACAAACTCAAAAGAAGATACCCACACAAACATAAAAATAACATTGAAAATAACAGGAAGCAACAATAACTACTCCCTAATATCTTTTAACATCAATGGACTCAATTCCTCAATAAAAAGATATAGACTGACAGAATGGATCCAAAAACAAGACACAGCATTTTGCTGCATCCAGGAACGCACCTCTATGTTAAAGACAAACACTACCTCAGAGCAAAGGGCTGGAAAACAATTTTCCAGGCAAATGGTCCCAAGAAACAGGCTGGAGTAGTCATTCTAATATCAGATAAAATCAATTTTCATCAAAAAGTCATCAAAAAAGATAAGAACACTTCATACTCATCAAAAGAAAAATCTACCAAGAAGAACTCTCAATTCTGAACATCTATGCTCCAAATGCAAGGGCACCCACATTCATAAAAGAAACTTTACTAAAGCTCAAAGCACATATTGTACCTCACACAATAATAGTGGGAGACTTCAACACCCACTATCTTCAATGGACAGATCTTGGAAACTAAAAAGAGACAACAGTGAAACTAACAGATGTTATGAATCAGATGAATTTAACAGATATCTATAGAACATTTCATCCTAATCAATAGAATATACCTTTTTCTCAGCACCTTATGGTACCTCCTCCAAAATTGATCATATAATTGGTCACAAAACAAACCTCAAAAGATATAAGGAGATTGAAATAATCCCATGCCTCCTATCACACCACTATGAATTAAGGTTGGTCTTCAATGGCAACAACAACAGCAGAAAATCCACATACACATGGAAGCTGAATAATGCTCTACTCAATGATAACTTGGTCAAGGAAGAAATAAAGAAAGAAATTAAAGACTTTCTAGAATTTAATGAAAATGAAAGTACAACATACCGAAACTTATGGGACACAATGAAAGCAGTGTTAAGAGGAAAATTCATAGCTATGAATGCCTCTAAAAAGAATCTGGAGAGAGAATATACTAGCAGCTTAATAGCACACCTGAAAACTCTAGAACACAAAGAAGCTAATAAACCCAAGAGGAGTAGAAGGCAGGAAATAATCAAATTAAGGGCTGAAACCAACCAAATAGAAACTAAAAGAACTATACAAAGAATCAACAAATCCAGGAGCTGACTCTTTGAGAAAATCAACAAGATAGATAAAGCCTTAGCCAGACTAACCAGAGGGCACAGAGACAGTATCCAAATTAACAAAATTAGAAATGAAAAGGGAGATATAACAACAGATTCTGAGGAAATTCAAAAAATCATCAGATCCTACTACAAAAGCCTATACTAAACAAAATTGGAAAACCTGGTTGAAATGGACAAGTTTCTAGACAGATACCAAATACCAAAGTTAAGTCAGGATCAGATAAACCATGTAAACTGTCCCATAACACCAAAAGAAATAAAAGCAGTCATTAAAAGTCTCCCAACCAAAAAAAGGCTAGGAGCAGATGGGTTCAGTGCAGAATTCTATCAGACCTTCAAAGAAGACCTAATACCAATACTCTTCAATCTATTCCACAAAATAGAAACAGCAGAAATGCTACCCAATTCATTCTATGAGGCCACAGTTACACTGACCCCAAAACCTCACAAAGACCCAACAATAAAAGAAAACTTCAGGCCAATTTCCCTTATGAATACTGATGCAAAAATACTCAATAAAATTCTCACAAACTGAATCCAAGAACACATCAAAAAGATCATTCAACATGATCAAGTAGGCTTCATCCCAGGGATGCAGGGATGGTTCAATACCCGGAAATCCATCAATGCAATCCACAACATAAACAAACTCAAAGAAAAAAAATCACATGTTCACCTCATTAGATGTTGAAAAAGCATTTGACAAAATTCAATATCTCTTCATGATAAAAGTCTTGGAAAGATCAGGAATTCAAGGACCATACCTAAACATAATAAAAGCAATATACAGCAAACCAGTGACCAACATCAAACTAAATGGAGAGAAACTTGTATCAATCCCACTAAAATCAGGGACAAGACAAGGCTGCCCTCTCTCTCCCTATCTATTTAATATAGTACTTGAAGTTCTAGCTAGAGCAATTAGACAACAAAAGGAGGTCAAAGGGATACAAATTGGAAAGGAAAAAATCAAAATATCACTATTTGCAAATGATATGATGGTATACTTAAGTGACCTGAAAAACTCCACCAGAGATCTGCTACAGCTGATAAACAACTTCAGCAAGGTGGCCAGATACAAAATTAACTCAAACAAATCAGTAGCCTTCCTATACTTGAAGTATAAACAGGCTGAGAAAGAAATTAGGGAAATGACACCCTTCACAAGTGTCACAAACAATATAAAGTATCTTAGTGTGACTCTAACCAAATAAGTGAAAGATCTGTATGTCAAGAACTTCAAGTCTCTGAAGAAAAGAAATCGAAGAAGACCTCCGACGATGGAAAGATCTCCCATGCTCATGGATTGGGAGGATTAATATCGTTAAAATGGCCATCCTGCCAAAAGCAACCTACAGATTCAATGCAATCCCCATCAAAATTCCAACTCAATTCTTCATAGACTTAGAAAGAGCAATTCTCAAATTCATATGGAATAACACAACACCCTGGATAGCAAAAACTATTCTCAACAATAAAAAAACTTCTGGGGGAATCAGCATCCCTGACCTCAAGCTGTACTACAGAGCAGTAGTGATAAAAACTGCATCATATTGGTACAGTGACTAGCAGGTACTGGTTCAACTGGCAGTCTTCTTGTAGAAGAATGTGAATTGATCCATTCTAATCTCCCTGTACAAAGCTCAAGTCCAAGTGGATCAAAGATCTCCACATAAAACCAGTTACATTGAATCTAATAGAAGAGAAAGTGGGGAAAAGTCTCAAACACATGGCCACAGCAGAAAAGTCCTTGAACAGGAAACCAATGGTTTATGCTCTAAGATCAAGAATTGACAAATGGGACCTCATGAAATTACAAAGCTTCTGTACGGCAAAGGACATTGTCAATAGGACAAAATGGCAACCAACAGATTGGGAAAAGATCTTTACCAATCCTACGTCCGATAGAGGGCTAATATCCAATATATACAAAGAACTCAAGAAGTTAGACTCTAGAGATGCAAATACCTCTATCAGAAAATCGGGAACAGAGCTATCAGAGAATTCTCAACTGAGGAAACCCATAGGTCTGAGAAGCACCTAAGGAAACATTCAACATCCTTAGTCATCAGGGAAATGCAAATCAAAACAACCCTGAGATTCCACCTCAGAGCAGTCAGAATGGCTAAGATCAAAAACTCAGGTGACAGCAGATGCTGGTGAGGATGTGGAGAAAGAGAAACACTCCTTCATTTTTGGTGGGATTGCAAGCTGATACAACCTCTCTGAAAATCAATTTGGTGGACCCTCAGAAAAATGAACATAATGCTACCTGAGGACCCAGCTATTCCACTTCTGGGCATATATCTAGAACATGCTCCAACATGTAATAGACACATGCTCCACTATGTTCATAGCAGCGATATTTATAATAGCCAGAAGCTGGAAACAACCCAGATGTCCCTCAACAGAGGAATAGATACAGAAAATGTGTTACATTTATATAATGGTGTACTACACAGTTATTAAAAACAATGACTTCATGAAATTCACAGCCAATGGATGGAACTTGAAAATATCATCCTGAGCGAGGTAACTCAGTCACAAAACAATGAACACAGTATGTACTCACGGATAAGTGCTTATTAGCCCAAAAGTTCAGAATACCCAAGATTCAATTCATAGCAACCATTGGACTGTGGGTGAGGTCCCAGATGGAGGAATTGGAGAAGGGACTGAAGGAGCTGAGGGAGTTTGCAGCCCCATGGAGGGAGCAACAGTGTCAACGGGCCTAACCTACCGATACTCCCGGAGACTGGATCACCAACCAAAGAATACACATGTAGGGACCCATGGTGCTGGCCACATATGTGATAGAGGAGGATCTTGTTAGCCATTGTGGTGATGAGAGGCCTTTGGTCCAGAGGGCATTAGATGCCTCAGTGTATTGAATGCCAAGGAGGGAAGACGAGAGTGCGTGGGTGGGGGAATACCCTCATTGAGGCAGGGGGAGGGGGAGGGGATAGTGAGGTTCCAAAGGGGAAACTGGAAAGGGATAACCATTTGATATGTAAAAAAACCCAACAAACAAAAACCAATGGTTATTTATATTACAATTTAAAATGTAAGTTATATATTATATGTAAGTTATATTTCAAAATTATAAACAAATAGTATTTACCAAGAGACATACGGCTTTTGTCCTTTCCTGTTCTTCATTTGAGGTAAATAAAATAGTGGATTAATTTATATTCTGAGAGAGTTAATTCTCTTTGATAGAATTCTTTTCTTATTCATTAGAAAGTTTACTATTTTTCAATGAGCAACTTATTCATAGGCAGACATGTGGTACAGCAAGTATATACTTGCTATACTTGTGGTATAACAAGTTCAAACTCACGGAATGGTGGCTTTCTCTGATGCACAGGACTTGACTCAAAACCCACATCCTTTACGTTCCATAGGAATAATGGAAATGAGCTTTCAAAGGTAGCTATAAACAAAAACTGTTCTGAAAAAAAGTATCTTTTAATATAAAAGCTCTCCCAGAGTAGAGCAATTATACTATAACAGGAATCAATACTATGAAAGTTAATTTTATAATTTTTTATTGGATATTTTATTTATTTCCATTTCAACTGTTATCCCCTTTCCCAGTTTCCCCTCTACAAACCCTCTATGCCATCCCCCTCTAAAAACTCCTTATTCCAACCCCCATTCCCCTGCTTCTATGAGGGTGCTCCCCCCAAAATCCCCCACTTCTGCCTCACTACTCTAGCATTACCCTACACGGGGGCATCAAGCTTTCACAGGACCAAGGGCCTCTTGTCTCGTTGATGCCAGATAAGGCCATGCTTGGCTACATATGCAGCTGGAGCCATGGGTCTCTCCATGTGTACTCTTTGGTTGGTGGTTTAGTCCCTGTGAGCTCTGGGGTGTCTGGTTGGTTGATATTTGTTGTTCTTCCTATTGGATTGTAAACCCCTTCAGTTCCTTCAGTCCTTCCCCTAACTCCTCCATTGGGTTCCCTGTGCTCAGTTCGATGGTTGGCTGCAAGCATTCAAATCTGTATTGGTCAGGCTCTGACAGAACCTCTCAGGGAACAGCTATATCAGGCTCCTGTCAGCAAGCACTTCTTGGCATCAGAAATAGGGTCTGGTTTTCATGTCTGTATATGTGATGGATCCCCAGGTGGGGCAGTCTCTGGATGGCTTTTCTTTCAGTCTCTGATCCATTCTTTGTCCCTGTATTTCCTTTAGACAGGAGCAATTCTGGGTTAAAATTCTGGAGATGGGTCGGGGTCCCTATCCGTAGACCAGGGGGCTGTGCCTAACATCTCAATATGGTCTCTACAGGTTCTTCCTCTCCTTTTTGGGTATTTCAGCTAATGTCATTCCTGTTGGGTCCTGGGAGCCTCTAGCTTTCCTGTCATCTGGGACTTTCTGGTGGCTTTCCCCATTCCCCATTGCTACAAACCTCTGTTCAATTTCCTGATCCTCTGTAGATCTCCCCCATTTCCTCCCAAACCTGCTCCTGCTCCCTTTATCACCCTCCCCATCCTCTCTTCTTCTAAAGTCCCTCCCACCCTCTCCCTCCCACGATTATTTTGTTTCCCCTTCTAAGTAGACTGGAAGCATCCACACTTGGGTCTTCCTTCTTGTAATAGCCAGAATCTGGAAACAACCCAGATTTCCCTCAACAGAGGAATGGATACAGAAAATGTGATACATTTGCAAAATGGAGTACTACTCAGATGTTAAAAACAATGACTTCATGAAATTCACCAGTAAATGGATGGATCTAGAAAATATCCTTAGTGAGGTAACCCAGCCACAAAAGAACACACATTGTATGTACTCACTGATAAGTGGATATTAGGACAAAATCCTAGGACTACCCATACTACAACTCACAGACCATATAAGCTCAAGAAAAAGATACTTTTGAAAGTTTCACTCAGTTACTTTTTTTGCTTGAGACAAGGTTTGCCTGTGTAGTTTATTCTGAACAGAAACATCTGTTCTTCCTGCCTCAGCCTCTTAAGAACTAAGACTGTAGGCCTTTATCAACAAGGCCACTTGTCCTATATAATTTTAAACACTTTCTGTTACCATACTTTCTTTTAAAAAATACTAAATGACAGAACCACAGCCATTCAGAATGTTCATTTTCTATTTAAATAATTCGGTCCTGATTCCTGGTGTTTGGGTTTCATTTAAGCTGAGAGTGACAAGATTGTCTGCATTTATGATGTGTGCTTTTCTGTGTCTAGGTTATAATAGCTTCTACTTTGAATTTCTACGATTTTGTTTGTTTGAAAACTATTCTTTTAACTCTCATTTAACATATTGAACTGAATTATGGAGATAGGGAAACTATATTTGAGAAAAGATAATAGAATTGAACTCATAGCGAAATTTAATTTTCTTTGAATCGTTTTGCAAACAAAGCAGTACAACTTCCAGGTCATTCTAGAAGTGGGAGATTAGCCATGTGATTGTGTCACACTGAGCTATGTTTTCTCTTTAAGAATTAGCATTTTATAGGATTGCTTATAATTTACTATAAAAGCAGACAAAAATGAAGATAATGATACAGAGACCTTTTCTATTTATTTAGTAGTGATTTTGCTTCTCATCAGTCTTTAATTCTCACTACCATTGCGTACTTCTAATTCATAGGTTTATTTAAATGATGTGGGACATTTTTAATGTAAGTCCAGATGACTTTGGCTAGATGTATAATTTTCTTTGCAAATGGTGGCTCATTGATTTTTCATATCGAAATGAGTTCGTCTAATAATCAATGCTCTAGAAGTATTTGTGCCTATAGACAGGGATTTCTTCTGGGATTATATTTTTGTGTTGAAGGAGATTAATTATTACAAAATGAATGAAGGCCATGCTACTGACTTATTTGTTGAAATACAATAATTTCTTCCTCAAAAGTGTAATTTCTGAAACTGGTGGGGTAAGCAACATCTGTAATTATAATAATTTCATCACTTTGGGGCCATGAGTTCAAGCCTAGCCTAAATATCTAGTGAATTCCAGGCCTAAGTCACTGCCTCAAGATTAGTAAAAGATAAAATAAAATAAATCCATTTCTGTAAGTGGTAAGAGAACATCTGTTTGTCTGTAATTCTCAAAGAAAACCATGTTCTTTGTACTTTGGTTAATTATGTGGGAGCAGCACTCATTTTGACTATAGGTGTGCTAGAGACAAGGTGATCTCAGCCCAGATCACTTGCATGTATTTTCATAAACATCTATGCCATGCCGCCATTTCTTTATGCAGCAGACTCTACCTCTGTTGTACCTTATCTCAAACTTTCCTTGAAAGTTTTTGGAGGAGTTTAGGAATGATGAAATAAACAAGATTAATTTTGTAGTTCTGTATTTATTCTCTGTAGTTTAGTTTAGAAAAAAAAATCCCTATAATGGTGAAAACAGACAAATGCACATACATATACACAGGCACAAACATGGGCAGACATTTCACAATCTCAATTCTGACATATGTTGAAATGCCACTTTAAGATACATAACTGAAGATTCTTTTTATGTCTAATAGTCTCTTTTTATATTATAGATCGTTTAGGTTTTCTTGTGTTTGTTTCAAATATGGAGTTTAGTTGCATATTTTCAGATATATTTAACAACAAACATCCTGAGTTGAAGTAGCAAAAGTGATGAATAAAATCTTTTTATTTTTTTATTTTTTATTTTTTGGTTTTTCGAGACAGGGTTTCTCTGTATAGCCCTGGCTGTCCTGAAACTCACTTTGTAGACCAGGCTGGCCTCAAACTCAGAAATCTGCCTGTCTCTGCCTCCCAAGTGCTGGGATTAAAGGCGCGTACCACCACTGCCCGACCAGAACAAAATCTTAAATTATGAAAGTGAATGATAAAATATAGCTGGTTTAAAGGACTGACAAGGTTTAAGACAAGTAATGGAAGAAATATATATCTACTCTGTAAAAGCTGTCAGATGCTCAAAAGAAATATAATTTTCAACTTCTATAAATGAAGACTATATGCCCCCATATTCAGTATAGCTTAGTTTATTAATCTGTTGGATCAAAGTTTTTTAACTTGCAAGTATAACCATTTATTCTCCTTCACCCCATACTAAACACATATGTAGAAGACGTAGATTTAGTTTCAGGAAAAGTTGGTACAAGCACCAAATGTTGGTATCATATAGCTATAAAGTTAATAATTTCTATATATTAGAAGAGTAAATTACTGTTGCATTTTGGCACTCATTATATCATTGCTTTGTAGAAGAAAGTTGATAGGAATTTTCTTTGGAGAATCTAACTAGCTCCAGCATACTGGTTTTCAGCAGCCCTCCTCCTGGGAATGACCTAGCAGGTTCACGCCACAGTAAAACCATTACATTACATCTTTCAGATTTCTGGTACAGTTTTCTTCTGGCACTTAATCATTTTGCTAATGCATTTGTAAAAGAAGAGAAGCACACATTTCCATACATGTGAGAAAAAGCTTTAGCAGGAAAAACAGACCAGAACAAAAGGGGAAATGTTGAAGGTACAAAAATACATGCTCTTTGCTCCCTGTTCCTTGACAGGAATCTTGACAGGACACACTGGCTATGTTTTCTGTTTTTCTACTGCACTGGTGATCATATATGTCTAACACAAATTTGTATTCATACAGATTATAGTGAATTTGGTAGTAAGCAGCCATTACCATAAGCTTTATCATGTCAAAATAACTAATTTATAACTTCTAGTCATTTCCTAATGTTTTGTGAAATTTTATGTAGTGATGGAATTACTATAACTATCTTCCTCAGGAGGGGCCTCATGTGTTACTATATCTGTTCATTTGAGTATTTTCTTTGTTTGTTTCTGTTTGTTTGTATGTGTTGAGACAGAGTTTCTCTGTGTTAACAGCCTGTTAACTCTCCTGGAACTCATTTTGTTGATCAGGCTAACCTCAAATTGACCCAGTTATACCTACCTCCGCCTTCAGAGGCCTGGGATAAAGACATGCACCATTAACACCCTGCTTACTTTAGTCTTTTCTGATGGATTTATATCTGCATGTTTGTGTGTTAGAATAAATGGTAAAAACAAATGATTAGACAGAATAGTCTTTAACAACTTTATTGTTTTCTTAACTCCATACATATGCCCAAACTTTACTTTTAACTTGGTTTATTAGATTATTATACATCTATGATGTTATAATTAACTCTGCTTATTACAACTGGAAGAACTATTCAGGATGGCATACTATTCTAAATATTGTCAAATAATACTAATTTATAATTCTTCAGATTTTAGATACAGAAAATTTGTATTCTTAAACTTAAGATTCTATATATTCTAGGAAGAGTCATGATATAAGTGATAAAAATAAATAACTTTCTTCCTTATTCTTCTTGTAATTGTGATATCCAAAGAATCTTGTATAAAGTCTCCTTTGAGATATAACCATCTGAAATATTAATTTATGCTCCAGGTTCGATCTTTTCTTTGAAATGTTTCCATAATATTTAATATACTGATGCAAGCTGCTCCCTCACTTTTTCCGTTTCCCATCAGTGAGCACAGCAGCTGTTTCTGGTGTATAAAACTCACAACACAGCAGTTTAGAACAGCAGAGGAAGTCTACCATAGTAAAATAAAACCACATGGGGGAATTTAGGTAGCTGATTGCTACTGCCCAGGCTGAGAAACCATGAGCTTGACAGTACTTATGTCCACATTCCTGAGTGACCTCTAATGTAAAGGAAACATATTTGGTTAAGAGTCCACTTTGCTCTCTTTAAAACATGTTTATTCAATGTGTCGTTCCATAATATGAAGCTTAAAACATCATTCACAGTGGATCTTTTTAATCACACAATGAATTGCTACAGAAGTCAAAAACTAGAAATGGAGGCTTGCTGTTCAGTTTCTTAGTCCCTAAAGCAGTGCTTCATATGAAAGTATAACTGGGTGATGGAGTCCTATTTACTGCCAGCTAATAGACTATTTTAGAATATTTACACCATTCCCTTTTAAGTGTATGAATGTTTTGTACAACTTCTCAGTGGGAATAATTAACATAATGTACAAAAACCCTTAGAGCACAAACATTGGGATTCAAAATATAGTACAGTGTCAATTTCTTCCTATGCGGCTCATGATAGAAATTAGACATGTAGGTTTTCCCCTTTGAAAGAAAATGTCTGCAAATTTAAAGCAAAGAAAACTCTCATTATAATAAATATGGCCCCTATTGCCATTTTTAAAGTGTTTGACCCTCTCATAGAGCCAATGGTACAACCTTAGCCTGGCTTTATCTTTATTAAGTGAATCTAGATTACGATTCATGAAAGGAGGAGTTACTGACATTTGTTCTCATTACAGAGCAAATATTCTAATTGGAGCCTAGTTCATTAGTTGACCCAATATTCAAGGAAAGAAAACATAAAGTATATAGGAAAATAGCATATTGAGTCTTAAAAGTCTTTTTTTTTTTTTTTTTTTTGGTTTTTCGAGACAGGGTTTCTCTGTATAGCCCTGGCTATCCTGGAACTCACTTTGTAGACCAGGGATTGTTAAAAGTCTTAATGCTATTAGGTCTGACATAAATAACAGTGTTGAAGAGTTCAGTTGCTATGATCCAGATTTTCTGTATAATAAAGACACAAAAAGCTGTACCTTATCATACAATTTTAGGTAAACTTAAGAGTCTGTAGTGGTATAAATTATTTTTTCTTAAAAATTGATTTAAAATACCTCTGCATTCTGCATTATTTTTTTTTCTTATATGAGAATTCCAAATTTGCTGTTGGGTGTCTGATATATATATATATATATATATATATATATATATATACACACACACACATATATATGATTTTGATATATATGTCAGAATATATATGACATATATGTCAGATATATATTTTTTTCAGAAGTTTTACATTTAACACTAAATCTATCTTTAATTGGCTATCAGTAGTATTAACAAATAATTTATGTTTATTTACCAGACATAAAATTACATGATGTAGGAAATAATTGTTTTTAAGTTTGATTAACTTTTTGCTACATGATTGAATCTAAATTTAAGCAACCTTATTATGTATCATAAGGTAGTTATTTTTTTATGCGAGATTACATAGACTACAGAGGACATTTAATCTTTTATATGGTAAAATTAAATGGTTAAAAATACAAGAATATCTTTGGGGATTTTTGCTTTTCATTATTTTGCCATCAGATAAAATGAGAATGCACCACACGTTCCAAAGGCTAATTTTGTTCCAATAAATATATTGAATCTGGAGCTAAAGAGACCAGAGGATGTCAACACTTGATTGCGCCTGTGGGGAACAGCTCCCCACTGAGCCTTTATAGAAGAACAACTGTTTAAGAAGAATGGAAAGTAGAACAGACACAAAGTTAAAAGACAAATGTGCCGATTCCTGCTTTTAATGGTAGGCAAGGGTTTAGCAAACCATTAACTTTAGTGCTGTGGAATTGCTGAAAGGAACATTTAAAAATAAAACATGTAGTTATCTAGAGACTGAGATGCTAGATGATTCAGAAAGACTATTTACAATCGGAGGGTTCTCCAAGCATCAGAAGTCACAGTCAATCAAAAGAAATCCAGAATTTGTAATTGAGGACTCCAGAGGAGCCAACAGCCAGTGAAGATAATGAGGATTAGTCTTTTGGTATTTTTTCGAGGTGTTAAGTATATAATCTACCTCTAGAATTCTATTGGATCCAATAAGGGAATTATGACAGTATATTTTTAGCAGTTATTAAAAATGAAAAGTTACCAATACTAATTAGGATTTGGCCATCCCACATTACAGGAAAACATACCATGGAATTCCATACATCTTATAGATAAAGGGCCAATGTCTGGTAAGTCTTGGAAGGAGTAATGTAGAAAGAATAACTCTACTGTGTCATTGTATTGCCCATGTTGTTTTTAAAATCTACGTCTCTTTCTTGTAAAATTTAAAATACAAGGAATTTTGTTCCTTTGAAGCTGAGACATCCAGTTTTAATCTTTTGGTTGTGATCAAACTTTCTACTTATCTGGTATGCCCTTAGTGGTTTCTCTTTGTCACCAAATGGAAAAAGAGATTTGACCTTCCTTTAATAAAATTTAAATCTAAATCTGTTATTCATAAAGGACAGGAAAAGTTATATCTAGGTTCAATTAGCTGAAGATGAAGATAATTTCTAATGAATCTGCCTTAAATTCTTCTTCATGTAACAGGAAACTGAGTTGCTGTCAAACTATGAAAAAGAGTCAAATGTTCTTTTCCAAGATATTTCTTTAGAGTTAGGTCTTGGAAGGAAGCCAGCTATAGAAAAATTGCCCATACACACTGAGGATGGACAAAGTGGCTGCCGATGAAACTGAACCTTGTAGCCTATCATGTAGGTGAATTAAAGCTATTCATAGTCTTCTAACTGAACCCTCTTAAACTGAATAATACAACGCCAAGAAGGTCCTGTCATGTGTGAAGCTTGGTGGGATGAACATATTGTGAACTGAGATTACCTGAGTTCATATCCTACTTTTGTCTTAAAGTATTCTGTGGTATTGAGCAACATACTTAAAGCAATACATGTTTTCTCATTCATAAAATAAGAACTGTGAGATTTCTAAGGGTTTAAGGTGTTTGTGTTGAGGGCTATATGAATCATTGCAAAACTAACATGGGATAGATAAGGTTTGTTGGTATTATTAATAAAAGATGTAAATTAAATACTATAGAAGAATGCCTTGTGACTCACAGACTTAAAAATTTGCTGTTTAGGTACATTTTGAAAAAAGTAAATTTATCTATCTTTAATATTAGTAAGTCACTGAAATAATATTTATTTTAGTAAATTAATATCAATTAGTAAAACATATTTAATACTATAAAATGATATGATTTTGATTAACTAGATTTAACATTACCATAAGGTATCACTGGCTTAGCTGATGAAGCAACTAGAGAATTGAACAGGCTTATCAATTGCATGATTGAATGTTACTATGTTTGTTTCACTGTGTTCCTGAATAATCAGATCCCAGTATGAGAACTGGGCAATCCTGCTTTCTTTCTGTCTTCCAGGTTTAAGAGATTATATAAATAAATACCAGGAATCCAAACTAGAGAACATTCCTAAAGATTATTAGTGGCTTAGGGCAGGCAATATAATTTTATAAAAAAACCATACAACGGAAGACATTGGGAATGGTTTTCAGAAATTCTTGAACCTTACATGGACTATAAGTGAACAGTAAGAAAGAAATGTTGGTCAAGACACAGTTGCAGACATACCATAAGAGTTTTTATTCTGTAAATAGTTGAATTTCTAAGAAGTATATCTTCTATCTTTAGATGATGCTTAGAATATGACTCAACTCCTGTCTCGCTGAGCTATTCTCATGTGTCACACATATGTGCTCACATGGACATGTCAGGCTTATAATGCTTCATTCAAAGGCAATCTTTTCTGCTTTTTCTCATGACAAATTATTTCTAAAATGGGTCAACCTCAAATAACACGAAATATCTTCTGCTTTTGATATTAAATAACTGCTGACAATTTTATAAATAGACTTTGGATATGGAAATCTACTGCTTTGTAGTAGATGATCATGAAATTTTAATGTTTTTAGACATTTCCTTGAAGAATTATGAATAGTTATAATATTGTAATTAAATTGCTTCAGTATGCTACATACTTAGCATCATTAAACATTTATATCTTGTTCAGTTAATTACTTTGCAATTTTATCTGTGTAGCTCAATTTTAACTACATAAAAACAGATAATCATTTTAATAATTGTAATATATGACTTGATATTTTTGAATATGTAGCAAAATAAGAAAAAGAACTGGTTGAAAAACCTTTAATGAAAAATTGTGCCTATTTTTTAATGTTTTCTAGCTTGCATAGTGGTAATTACATTGATTAAAATTTTAATTTCTAGCAACATTGCCTAGATAAAATGAAGTAAACATCTACTATCAGTCTTTGTTTATGTACTCAACATAACTTGCCTTTTACTTTTTATTTCTAGTAATCTACATTCACTTATAATTAATTTTTCTCATTTGATGCCTACCCATATTATGATAATATTGTGCATATAATAAAAGCATAAACAGAAAATTTAGAATGAAAGTTTTGCTGCACATATGAAAATAAGCTATAAACTAATATGTATTAATTAAACTTTACATAAAGTTTTACATAAAGGTTTACATATTATTTGCCACACAGCATCTCTTGTTATTAGATAATTCTTAATCTAAAATTATTGACATTTCTATCCATAATAGCTAATATAGTTTCTCTTGTCCATCGAATTTTGAGGCTCGCTGTTTATTCTGGGCAAAGGAAGCTGATCTTGAAAATTGAAATTGGCATACTGATTATCACTGGAGAAAACTTACTTTTTTCTTTTCCTAAAAGCTGGTAGTTATTTTGATTTTCAGTTTTTCGATTGTGTGAGATGATTTATTCCCTCTGTTTTCATGGGTGTAGCATTAGGAAATGAGGGTTGGGACAAGTAACCATTATGAATCATCCAAATTGAATGATTTTAGTCAATTAGGGAAGTAAAAAAGCATCTAAAATTTTTCTTTTGCTATGAGACATGTTTCAGAAGAAAAAAACAATAGTATCATCTTTTAGCAGCTAATTATTTGACAATTTAAATAACTCAACAAAATATATAGAATTCTCTGCCTCTGTTCTGTTCCACCATATGTTGTTAATACTTGTTACTGTATCATAGAAATCTCTTAACCTATGTTATGTAGTGTTGTTTATGTGCTAAGTATTTATAATGTCTTATTGTATCAATTTCCACAGATGAAATTGAACATGAAAGTAAGTGATATTGGGGCTTATGAGATTGGTAAAAGTACATTCTCTGCAAGCATTGGGACCTGAGTTCAAATTCTCAGTGTCACATAAAAAGAGGGCCCTGACTACATCCCTGTAATCATAGGGAGGTGATGCAATGACAGATGGTTCCAGAGAGCTTGCTATGTATCTGTTCTAGAGAAGGGTGGGTTTCCAACTTAATGAGAGACCATTTCCCAAGATATTCCATAAAGCAATAAACCTACTTGTAAAACATGCACATCTGAACTCTTATGCATTCACTCTGCACTGAAACACATACATACATAAATTCTCTCTCTCTCTCTTTCACTCTCTCTCTCTCTCTCTCTTCCTCTCTTTCTTTCTCTCTCTCTTTCTCCACTGTCCCACAAAATAATAAGCTACATTAAAGTATATTCATCATTGAGATTCTAAAATTTTAGTAATTAATAATTAATATTAAAACTTAGAAAAGGATGAAGTGATTAAAGATAATGTTCTTGAATTAGGCAGGACCAGCCTCATGCTGGGTAAACAAAAAGACCATGATTTGAATTATAAACTTCATGACCTAAATGGGACTTTAATTGATTCAAGTTATTTAGAATGCCAGAAGGAAGAAATCTGAAGTACATATAAAAAGGAGAATTTTTTTTTTTATTCTACTAATTTAGTTAATTCGTTTGCTTTGGAAAGACATCTAGAAAATAAATGCAGGAAAGGGATGAGTGAAAAAGAGGTGTACTAGAGGTGGCCATGTTGCTTAATGATGGATTTCTAGTGTTGCAAAGATACAGCATTAAAGTTGGGTGAGAAAAAAAGAAGTCCTGTTTCCATTCCATTCTAGTAGCAGATATTTATGTGTCTACTGTTCTGATGACATTCAGATAAAATTAAAATTGAGAGGGGCTGCTAGAACTCAAGAGAGAAATAAAAATGCTAGTGATAATATTCTCTTGGGATCAAGAGCAACCCTGAACAACAGGTTGGTAGAAGGCTATCTATATGCTTACTGAAGAAATGGGTTATTATAGACGTCTAGTGATTTTCATTTGTGTAATTCATAGGGAGTTGTAACAAACACTGACAATGATATAGAGAGATGACAGATACTCCCTTTTATCATGGCTTTTCTAATATTCTCCCTCTCATGCAACATGAGAAGTGCTAATGAGAAATAAAATGGGCAGATTTGAATTCCTGTCATGTCTTCTTCTGGGGAATATTAATCACAAGGAATTAAGCATTAGGAAACGATTTAAAAGTTTCTCAGCAACTTGGTAACATCCATTTGAGTGCAACCCTTGGTAAGCTTGGCATGGTATTTTAAAAACAACTTGTTTATTTGCCAATCAGTTCATCAATCGTATCTGGATTTTTGCTGTTTGTTTGTTTGATTGTTTTGGGATTAGGTACTTTTTTTTTTTTTTTTTTTTTTTTTTTTTTTTATCTCCTATACAGCAGTGTGGACTGTTTGCTGCTGCCTCTAACATTTTACTTAAGGATAGTATTTATTTTATTCCTGTGTGTGGCTTTCATTTTCCTGTTTTTGTCAGTTGATTCCATTTTCCACAAAGGTTAAGCTGAGATATTGAAACTGAAGAGAATCCTAAATCTTTATAGCTATAACAAACTTGGAAGAACAGAGCAATTGAGTACATTGATTTTTACTTAGGCGAGCCTCTTGTCACACAATTTTTACGTGGAGACCAGTTTTATAAAGATTTTAACACTGAATTTGATGATGTTACCATGTGTCTTCTATAGAAGGTATATCAATAAATTCACCTGTTGATATTTATCCTGCTTATAAGATAATTTATTTTTGATGTAAAGTTCAAGTCTCTTATTTTAAAATTAGAAATACTATAGAAAGCCAGCTGGATAAACAGTTTATATTGTTTATGATATTTTCTGCCCATCAAAAGATCAATTTTATTATTTTTATCCCTTATGATACTTGATTTTACTTAGTTCAGATTTTAAAATTGTTATTCCCAAATACTGATTGTGAATTAATACAAAAAGCCCTACTACTTTTAGTTTAAATTTCTATTTAAATATATTGACTTTACTAATATTTAGGACACATATTTTAAACCATAGCACTTAAACTTCATTGTTTAGCTAAAATTAACTCGAAGAAGAATTTGTGCATAGGGTAACATCTTATGAAATGAGGCGCATTTCTTAATTTTTTGTTTCAAGGTTAACCAAGTCATGTATATCTGTTAACTGTAATTATACAGTTAATGGAGTTTATTTATCTTATAGAAAAATGGTATTTTCAGCTGAGTTCTTTGGAGATGAATATGTTTAAATGGAGTTAAGGATGTAATTGTGACATATGTATGTGCATTCATGTGAATTAGGCTTGGAAGGTGTCATTAAGCAAGTTAGTACCATATGGTTTCAAAAAGAAAAGACATTGCTCATTCTTAAGAGTTAAGTCATTTCTTAGATGGGAAAACTAGGCAGTTAGTCCATTATTTTAACCAACAGCTTTATTCTGAATAATACTAATATAGAATATCTATCTCTTTTGTAGTAAAATAAACCCACAAAACTAATCATTTTAAATCATCTATACAGGTACCATGAGACTTGAATTTTAAAATATATAACATAAAATATGAATCTGGGAGTTATAAGTCATGCCTGTAATCCTAAGACTCAGGAAGGCAGAAGCAGAAGAATTGCTATGAAGCTAGACAGTGCCCGCAAAATATAGAGTAAAACAGTAAAAACAATTTTTAAAAATGTGCTGCATAGATTTCAGGTTAATAAATGTCATAACTTCACTTATTTTAAGATTCTTCCCTATGTTTTACAATCCATGTGTTTATCTTTATAATTATTATTCTTCACCCCTCCATATTTCCATTTTCTTTGTTTCAGTTCATCTTTGCCATGGGCATTCTGACTCCTTACATTGTATTTTGTCTGAAACGCCTCTCAATGAAGAAGCAATGGATTTCTTCTTGGTAAATCCAACCAGGAGCATTTTCTCTTCCATTTGAGAGGTTATTTGTATAAAATTTTCACCCTCTGTTTGACTTTTGTTTTGATTTAGTTCTATTAGCTAGCTTTGTCTCTCAAGGTAGACCCAGGAAGGGAAAGTACATGACATGATGTAAAACATATCTATGTTCTTTGCCTCTAAAATCTTGTCTTAAAAATATTCAAACAATAGAAAGAATGGATTCCCAAATAGGCATCATTCTTTTACAATATGCTTGAGAATTTTTTTTTATTTTATTTTTGATACTTTATTTACATTTCCAATGTTTCGCCATTTCTGGATCTCCTCTTTGGAAGCCCCCTATCCCCTCCCCATCCCTACCTCTATGAGGGAATTCCACCTCCCACCCACCCGCCCACCCATGCCCCTATTCCCACTTTGACATTCCCCTTTACTGGGGCCTCTAACACCCTCAGGCCCAAGGGTCTCTCCTCTCTCCCTGATGGCCATCGAGGTCGTCCTCTGCCTCATATGTGGTCCGAACCATGGGTCCATAGATGTGTATTCTTTGGTTGGTGGTCCAAACTTCAGGATGACTGGGGTTGGGTGGATGGGTCAGGCCCATTGGCGCTGTTGCTCCCTCCATGGGGCTGCGAACTCCCTCAACTCCTTCAGTCCTTTCTCCAACTCCTCCATCTGGGACCTCACTCTCAGTCCAGCGGTTACTGTTAAGTGAAACTTGGGCAATCTGAACTTTTGGGCTAATATCCCCTTATCAGTGAGTACATACCATGTTCTTTCTTTTGTGACTGAGTTACCTTGCTCAGGATGATATTTTCAAGTTCCATCCATTTGCCTGCAAATTTCATAAAGTCATTGTTTTTAATAGCTGAGTAGTACTCCATTGTGTAAATGTACCACATTTTCTCTATCCATTCCTCTGATGAGGGACATCTGGGTTGTTTTCAGCTTCTGGCTATTATAAATATGGCTACTATGAAATTTTGCTTCAAGTTTTCAAGGAAGAAAAGGGGATTGAGACCTTTGGTTTCCCTCAGCCTCCCAAAGAGATTACATCACACTGTTAGCCCTATCACATGGAGCCTGGAACACTGACGGGTTAGAGAGTTGACATGTATAGATGATTCCTATGCAGGTAGCTCTGCAATTTTTTTTTCATTCTCTCATACGTATGATCATCAGAACACCACCTATAAAAATAATAGTTTAATGCATTTTAATATCTGTATATTGTTCACTAGTGAATTTTCACTGTCCAAGTATATTGATGGGCATCAGTCTCTTTCCATTCCTTGATTTTCGGAGTGGAGCAGCAGGAAATATATATGCTCACAAGTATATCTTAGGAACAGAAGATCTATAACTAGAGGGGTCCATGACCACAGATTTATAGAAGCCAATTTTAGATACTGAGACACAAATCTCAGTATTTATAAGAAACAGCTGGGACTAAGCACTCTACCAGTATAATGAAATTCTAAATTTTTCATCAGATAATAATTTGGATAAAAATGTTTCAGGTTTTTGTACCTTGCAGACTTGATATTTATAGACCCAAGCTACATTATGCTTTGTCTCATCACGGAGACACAAATGTAGCTTAGACATGATGTAGACATGGAAATGATTGGAAAGGATGCTGAAGATGTAACACTCCCATTACCTGTTTCTATAATAGATAGATATACTTTTATATATTTTCAATCTTTTAATACTAGTGATTTTAAAATGAGTTTCTCTTAATTGCTTATATAGTTGAGTCTATTGTACTTACATTAATTATAAAGCATAATATAATTCCTATTATGTTATGATAATTTTAATAGTATAACTGTGTAAATATGTATGCAATGCTTAATATTTTAACCACCTTAATTTGTGTGTATACAATCATTTCTAGATATCATTATCTTGCATTTGGGATAATAATGCCATAAGAAGCACATTTGACCAGAAAATCTTGCCCGAATTTTGAACTATTTCTATCAGATAGATACCCCAGGTACACATACCACATATCATTAGAAATTAATAGGCTTTCAATTTAAATATGACTACTTTGTATTGCTACATTTTTATTTCAAAATTTAGAATCAATTCATTATTCTTCCAGAATTACTTGAAGGTACATTTTTTACTGCACTCTTGTCAACAATGGCATTTATTATAATTCAAGTGGTGGAACTCTCTGACTGATTGGGCCAGAGTAGTGCTAAATTGTTCTACCCATGACACAGACAACAAGACATTTGAAAGATGATTTTGATGATATTTTATTTTGAGATGCAGCTGCCATCCACATTTTTCTCACTTCACCCTGAATCAGAACATCACTGTTCTTAGCTGAATTTCCTTCGCAGAATATGCTGTGATGGTCTACACTTCCCTATTTCTCTTGTCTTCTTTGTCTATTTTTCTTGTCTACTTTTCTTCTTTCAAAATACATCCTTTCTTGGCCTGGAGTACATTTAACCAAAAGACTTTGTTCCACTGAAAGTCTCTAATAATTGATTACTTGCAGTTCCTAAAACTTTTACAGCAACCAGAGTAATTTCAGTCTAAATTATTCATTTCCATTTTCTGGAAAGCATCATCTCCTACCTTATCACCTTAGCTTGGTCATGTGATTTGCTCTGGCTTCTAGAATGTAAACAGGAGTGATGCAGGTTGTGCTTTGGAGGAAGCTTTAAATGCATCATCGGGTGGGCTCCTTATTTGTGTTTGCTCAGAACAGTGAAAAGGGCTTTCTCCGGTCTTTATCCCAGTGTAGGAATTTTGTCTTAGTTAGGGTTTCTATTACTCTGAAGAGACAATATTACCATGGAAACTCTCATAAAGGAAAGAATTTAATTGGGGATTGCTTGCAGATCTGTGGTTTGTCTATCATCAGCATGGATGGAAGCACAGCATCATTCAGGCAGATATGGTGCTGGAGAGTAGCTGAGAGTTCCCCATCTGGATCTACAGGCAGAAGGCAGAGAAATTGAGCCACTGGGTCTGGCTTGATGTTCTGAAACTTCAGAACCCACTACAGTGACACATTCCTCCAACATACTCATACCTAATCCAACAAGTCCATACCTCCTAATCCTATCAAAAACTGTCAGTCCCTATGACTCTATGGGGGCAACTTTTATTCCTATTACCACATCTTGTTTCTAATAGCCATAGTGGGTTCAGTCAATGTATAATGTATACAACATTAGCCACTGGAAGCTTCAGTTTCTGTTTCATTTTAAAATATAGTTTTCAGCAAGGCTGGTAGCTCATGCCTTTAACTCCTACACTTGGGAATCAGAGAGAAGTGGATCTCTAGGTTCAAAGCCAACTTGCTCTAAATACTGAATTCTAGATCAGTCTGGGATACACAGAGAAACCCTGTCTTGAAAAACAAAACAAAACAAAACAAAACAAAAATCAATCAATAAATAAACAAATAAATAAAATACATGTTTCATTGCGTATAATCTAGTACAGTTTTTGTTTTGTTTTGTTTTGTGTTTTAATATTCAGAGTCAACTAAAAAAATCACTACATATCTACCTTACATTTACTTGGACCTCACCTATGCCTGTACTGCTTGTTGCCAATGCTTAAATGTAATAACATTCAGTTTTATCCTGAGACAATATAATTGTATTCCTGTCTTAAAGACTATCCGTTAGATGTTCCATTCTGCTGCTATTGCTGTTCCCTTATGTTTGGACACAGCAAGCTCCTTCCTACTGTTCTGTTCCCCATTGCTGAAAGGAGATCTTGGCACGAAGTCACTCTGTCATTTCCTTTCCTTTGTTTTCCTTACATGAGTCCCCTCCATCTTAATGAGCTTAATTGATTTCTGTGTTCTCCATCTCTAAAGATTACTCATATGTACTTTCTACTTGGAACAAGGATTGTTCTGTAGTAACTACTCACTAAATGCATTTTCAGTGAGTAAATAAATATTGTGTACATATGGTAAGGTTTTATGTTAGTACAATTTCCCTCCTAGCTCTTAGCATTTCCTAACAGTATTTTCTTTTAACATTGAGTTTTTTTCTAGAATATTCTGATGTAAGAAATTTTGCTCAAGTTTTTTTT
>CM052711.1:46693751-46723759 GCA_028551405.1 Uromys caudimaculatus
CCCCGTGTCCCCTCCCCCTCCCCGCCTCTGTGAGGGAATTCCTCCTCCCACCCACCCGCCCACCCATTCCCATATTCCCACCTTGACATTCCCTTTTACTGGGGCCACTAGCACCCTCAGGCCCAGAGTCCTCTCCTTTCTCCCTGGTGGCCATCGAGGTGATTCTTCTGCCTCATATGTAGTCCAAATCATGGGTCACATTTTGGCTACAACTTTATCCTTTTATACCCTGTATTAATTGTTTGATTTGTGGTTTCTTTGAGACAGGCATGAAGAGCTATACCTTCTGAAGGGTACTTGGTGGGGGACTTATAACTTCTGATAATGAAACTTTATCATATATCATTATGATAATCAAAGGTTCTTTAACATGTTTCCCTTTAATGACTTTACATGCTGGGTATAAGCAATGGGGCTGTTTAATTGACAGGTGTGAGACCATTCCTGGGCCATCTTTAGAGGCAGTTGTGGCAAATAGAACTTAGTGATGATGCCAGGCATTACCCAGCCCATCTTATTTGATTACTGCCAATCCTGAATGCCCATGGTCTGGGCAATTGCACATTTAGGGGTGATGGAAGACATGTGATTTAAGCAGTTGCCTTTGTTGACTCCATAAACACTTATTTGGACAGTCCCCATCATTTTAAAATCCTTCCGACTGTTTCATATGATACATTTATCCAAGTAGTTAGATCAAGATTTCATTTCTCAATAGTCAAGGGGATTTCTTTATAGGAGGAATCACCAAAAATGCCATTCATCACTTGGGAGACTGTGGTGATGACTCCTTCAGATGACTACCAAATGAACCTTCCCTGAAGTAACTAGAGATAATTTTCCCTCTCCACATCTAATCTGGACCTCATCGTAGCATCCCTCAAGTGGGATGTTATGGAGCCTCTCTCCAACCCATGGTAGCATAAGCATGTGGCAGTGGCTATATAATCACAGTTATTCTCATGCACCAGGAATCATTCATGGAAACCTCCATTCTATTCAGTCCCCCTTCCAATAAAACCTTTTCAGAGCGGTTTTACTTCCTAGGTATGGTCTTTTACCATTGATAGAGTGGGCTGATCTGGTGATATAAAATGGAGGTATCTCCCAGGGTACTGAGCTCCAAGTATAACCCATAAGAGCAGAGGGGTGACAGGGCTTGGTGCACACAGACTTCAGAACTCTTGAGTCTTCAGAAGTGCCAAGAAACCAAGAAATAATAGAGAGCAGAACCTGGGGAGTTGGTGGTAGGGAACTGAAGAGCTGTGAAGAGTAGATACTGCTGTGATGAAAGACTGCCAAGAGCTGAGACTGCAGAAGAGTGAAAGCCAAGAGTAATGGAAGAAGTTCAGAAAGCTACAGAGACAAAGTTCTACCTGCTGGAGAGTGGTTCAGAGCTCCAATGCTGGGATATGAGGGTCCCCCATCCAAATTCTCTTCACATCTGAAACTCTAGCTATACAGTGCTGTGCCATTGGACCTATGTCATAGTTGTGAGAGTGAAGGTTTCCAACATGCAGTGGTTAAAGTGGCTAACTCATGGGGAGTTATGAATTTCCTGCTTGTGATTTCCAATTGCATGGAGCAAAAGAACTTTCATCTCATTGATGACAACAAAACTGGTTTCTTGCTTACACATTTTCATTTTGTGACTCTCTAGTACTTTCCACTGGAAAAAAAAAGACTCAAGAGATAAATGGAAGATGGCAGATATTCAGCTTTTAAGTTCTTTGGGAGACACTTTGATCTCCAATAATTAATAACTTTATTATGTTTTCATTTAAAGATTGCATGCAGCAAGGAAAATATGACTTGGGGAAGGTGGAAAGAATTTGAATTCCTGTTTGGCTCCTTAAAGGTCTAGGTGATTTCTTTTACTAAAGAAAGGGCCAGAGGGTTTTGAAAGAAAGAAGTATTTGGCGTGACTTCTAATTCTCATGCTGGGTGTTTGGCTGAAAATATCATTTACTATGGAGACAGAATCTTTAGCATTAGTAGGTATGAGGAAAGAGAAAACTGATCATATTTTGGCAGCATCTTCTGTGAGCTATGCGACTTACTTATGAAAACTTTGAGCTGGTTGTTGTTCGCTAATGTATACAAAATTAGTGGTCTATAAGGATGGATGCAAATGTCTTAAATACTGTAATCATTCAGATTATAGATCACCTTAAAGTCCATGAGAAAAATTAACGATCATTGTGTGAATGTTCTCAAACATTTTAACATTTAAAAATCATGTGGATATGTTGGAAGAGTCGATGCTGGCATAGAAGTGAACATTTAATTCATGCTAGGCTGCTTTTAAAAACTAGATAAGACTTTACTATTCCCTGAAGGTATTAATAATCAAAGATGAAACTCACATCTAAACTAAAAATACTTGAGGATATATAACATTAAACGTTTGCAAATATGCTGACTTGTGAATTGGTAAAAGTTGATTCTTTCATGTTCATCCTTCATTAGTTTGCATTGATGCAGCTTCCCAAATCAAGTTGTAAGATCTTATTTATTTGAATTTTAATTGGTAAATCCATTTCAAATACTTTTAGTTTTACATTCTGAATGGGTATGGAAGCTTATTCTTAATGAGTATTTAAAGGAAGGCAATTGTAGTATAATTTTATAGACAATAAAAGTCTACTTTTCCAGGAAAAAGCATAGGTGTGTCATGCTTCTTTATGCCCACCCCCACCATCATCTTCCCGTTTTGCAATCTTTTAGTGCCGTCCTTATTTTTAGCTAAAATTGTGCCATGCCTATCAAGTGTAATTTCCATATCTTTAGCTTTCCACTTCTGTAATCAGTCTCCTGTGAATTTTTCAATTTGAATTGAGGTCATTGTGGTCTGCATCACATCCAACTTACTCCAAATGTTTCCTGAGTTTTCCCCTTGTTATTCTTATTTTGTAATTCAAAGTTCCACACCTTTACTATTTAAAGAGCAATACAAATGAGTGATCAAAGATGTCTAATTTTTATATTTCCCAAAATTTTATGACAAAATCAAAATTATGAGTGATCTGATTTGCTCTTTGTTCATACTTTGTTTTATTTCCCAACAATAAGGCAGTATTGGACCAATGATACAAAATGTTTGGGTCTGCAGAAAAGAAGTAACTTTGAGTTACTTAACATAAATTATCATAATCCCTTCTCATTTATTATCTTTGAATTAAGTGATTTACTTAAATTAAGCACAACTATTCTCAACCAGCTCCAAACATCCTTTTGAGAATGACATAATAATCTCAGAATTAATACACATAAGCAGTTATTAATTTCCCAAAGCCAAGGTCTGACATTGGTATTTTTGAAACCTTTTTGGAAGTTGTGTTATGAAGACAATTAAGCTGACTAAATTAGACAATCTTGTGTCTTTGTAAGGGGATTGTGTCAAATAGGAAATCTCTTAAATCAATTTATTAAGGATTAGGTACCTGGAGAGAATATTTAAATTGTTGAATTAGCCTCTCTTAGAGGAATTACAAGAGACACTTCTTATGAGTGTCTTTTTATTTATAATTCAAAATCTTTAAACAGAATAAAATTCTTTTTTAATCCAATAGAACTTTGTATTTGCAGAAATGTTATAGCCAATTAAATCGTAGACACAAAATTAACATCTTACAGTGACAGATACTGGCTCTGTCTTAATTATTTCTAGTTTGTAAGGAATCTAAAGCACTGCTAGACCCTTTACAATCCATATGAGGATCTGGAGGGCTCAGCAGGTAATGATAGCACGTGCTATTCTTGCAGAAGACATGGGTTTGGTATCTAACACTCACATATTAGCTAATAACCTTGTTTTACTACAGTTGCAAAGGATCTGACTTCCACATTTTGCCTCTGTGGGCACCAGGCACTTGTACTATGCCGGCAAATGTTGAGGCAAAATATGCATACATATAAAATAAAAGTAAATTTAAAGTCAAGTTTATATCCAGTGATTAAAATAAAAGTTGTTTGGAAATTGTATTTTATAAATGAATTACTAATAATAAAAATCTAGGATTTTAGCATTTTAAAGAATCATGTAGGTTCTTTATAAAGTATAGAGTTGTTTCTGAAATTACAGGAGGTTTAAAATAAATAATTCCTACAAAGAAAGGAAGTATAATTTTGCTTATCATTGTATTTCCAGCCCCCAATATAGACTTCTTCTTTTGGAGAGCAACAATTTTTTGTACCTTAGACATAAAGACACACTTGATACACTTTGCTCTCTAAAGTATTGTGTAGAGAAAAATTGGCCCAATAAACATAAAAACAAAAGTAATTGTAACATTAGCTCCAATGCACTAGGACATGAAAATTAATTTGAAGTGAGATATGTTAAAGGTAATCATACAATGAATGTATAATGGGAAGAAGCTAGAAGACCACCAGCTGTTTTCTTTGGTTTCTAGCACTGCTCATGTATGTAAGACCACTAAACATCAATCCTGCTAGAGATAATTTGAGTTGAGGCTCAAGCAGTGTTTGGGCTCATTGATTAAAAAAAATATAGCAAAACAGTTTTCTAGGATTATAATGTTTAAAACTGTGTTTGCCTTGTTAATCAGAAGTCTAACTTTCCCAGGTAACTTCTCATAATCTTGTTTCATTGTGCTCTTCTCTATACATAGCTCTTACACAGACCTGACTCCACATACCTTTATGAACTCTTTAAACTCCCAATGAGTTCTCAGAAAGTCAAGTTCTATTACTTCTTGAAATCTATCTTTAAACAATAACATTACTTTCTGTAGACCATTAAAACCTTCCTAATGCTGCAAACTAATACAATTCATCACATTGCATGACTCCCTCAACCATAACATTATTTTCATTGTTACATCAAAACTCTAATTTTGTTACTGGAATGAATAATATAAATATGTGATATGTAGGTGGTCTTAGATGATCCCTGTGAAAGGGTCACTTGATCCCCATAGTGGTTGTGCACTGTAGGTTGAGAAGCATTGGTCTAGGGTTTTCAGAGGCTCCCCTTGCTTTCCCTTGCTGCCTCAGCCTGGTAGTACCAATGTCTTCATTGTAAGCTTGGATTCTTCTGATACATAGAGAACCACAGGCTGTACAGTTGTTGTCAGGGCTGATGTTCTCATCTAGTTTCACAATTACTCTCAATAATATTTGACTCTTGTGATCATTCTTTTTCTTGAGACGCTTTATTATGTGACACTCTTCTGTTTTTTCCATCTCTTGTTTTATATTAAGCATTATAATGCCTCATGACTGAGCACTTAATTTCTTCTCATTTTTGTTTAGCTCTTTGTCTCATGCTCAGGCCTGTGTTTTAAATGCCACTTCTGAGGTTTCTTTCTTCTGTCTCAGTGTAGAACTGCTTTCCTGTGGTTCAGTTCCAGTTCTGAATTTGACTTCCTTGGGCTATGGAAGAAGAACTGTAAAGGTATCAGATCTAATGGTGACTCTCCCTCCACCACTGTCCATCAACCCTTCTTTCCATCTCAATAAAGAACTCTTCCATTTATTCAGTGGCTCTGGAAAAATGCTCATAGGTATTCTTGATTTTTTTTTCTTACTGCTTGTATCAAATTTCCAGAGAAATCTTATGGTTCACTTTTCATACTTTTAATTAAATCTTTATACTTTCCCCCACCTCCATAGCTCCATACATTTTCATTGTCCAGATTAATGAAAAGCACCTTATTAGACTCTCTGGTTACATCCTCCAGATTTATTTAAACTGAGAAAGCAAGAATAGTGCATAAAATTGTAGATGTCTTAACTCACCATAATTTTGTCATATTTGTAATTGAAATAATGGTGATCTACAAACTTGGGATGTTTAGAAGGTTGCTGTAGTCTAACCCAGGTTATTCTTATGCTTGAAACTTTAATTCCTTTGCTTGCATTTAAGTCGAAGGCTTGACACCTTCTGTTGGACCTGTTAAAGCTAAGTTGTGCTATCATAAACACAGTAGCTGAGGGCCTGACGTCATGACTTTCTAGTACTCAGTCTCTTACTCGCTTCCTCTTTTCAAGTTTTATGTCTGAATGGTCTAAAATGTTACAACAGTACATGGAGCTCACTCATTTCTCCTCCATTCCCAATGGGACTCACTCACTGACTCCTTGCAGAAATCCTTCACCACCACCGGAAGTGCCTAGTCTAAAGAGAGTCTGCTTTTGTTACACTAATGAGAAAATAAAATATTATATGTGTTTCATGCTCATAGAAATCTCCTGGATGTTTATTTTTATCCCCAGTTTTGAGACAAAGCATTCAGGTAAGGGGAAACTAGAAATAAACCATCCACAATGTATCTCTATGGTTCACACATAAATCTTTAGATGGATATAAAACTCTTTACTTGAAAATATTTTAGAAAATAAATCCCAATATTTAAAAATATCTTTTTATAACTATGCTATGTTTTAATGTTGCCTTATTAATTAAAATATTTATAAACAGCAGCCTATTTTACAATACTAAAACCTAAACATGTACTAATTTTTTGTCATGTTTTGTACTTAGGAAGGCTGTCCCAAAGGCTGTGAGTACTGAGAGTTGTACTTTTTTATTTCTAAGATTTCAAAATAAAAGCAAATATGTAAATGTGTTTAGAGACCAGAGGGAAATGGGATGCTGAGAAGAAATGACTTGGTCTCACATAGATAGCTAGGAAGAAGCTTCCGTGTCGTCACACACAATAGATTTTCCAATTGCCTCATGAATCCAACTGCCACATGGCAAGTGGCATGGTTTTCAGATTGGAAGAATTTATTCATGTCAACATAATGGCCTTTCAGTGTTATGCAAGAATAGCCACATGCTTTTCTGACCCAACAATAAAGCTATTTTAAAGTGTCTGCTTTTCAGCTCATATATCTTTTTAGGATGTAACTGTAATGAGCTTCTTCACAATTTTTGTTTACACTTTATAAAACATAATTATGTCTAGTAAAATATTTATGTTTGGCTTAATGCAGTTATTACCATATCAAGCAATTACTTCCACTTCTAATGAGGATAATGATGTTTATGCCCATATAAATGACTCAAATAGAAATAATGTGACCATTTCTGCATTAAAACCAAGTTATCCTTTTGAACTAATGGATAATTTTCATAATCATGAAATTCAAAATATGTTTTACAAAATAGGTTACATGACAGACATTTTGATTGCTCATGTCTAATTAAGTGAAGATGTGGCTTTTTAGTGTTTCTTGAAAAAAATTCCACAAATTCATTGATTTAACATGAATTTATTATTTTCCTACATGTATGTGCATTCCTCTATGAATCTCATAAGGCTAAAATTGATGCCAACAGTATAGCTCTTCTTATTAGATGTGCTACAGAAAAGTGTAATTACTTGCTCATTTATGCCATTTTAGAACTCAATTTCTTATATTTCTAAGACTGAACTATTACCATCTCTGTTGGCTTTGCGGGACCCACATTTTTATTACTATTATTATTATCTTTAATCTGTTTTTATAGTCCAGTTGTTAGTCCCCTTCCATTCTGCCCTCTAACAGTTCCTCATTGCATTCCTCCTTCCCTATCTTCAAGAGGATGTCCCCACACCCCCACACTCCCTCACACCCTGTCAGGCCTCCCCATTTCCTGGCACCTCAAGTCTCTCAAGGGGTAGGTTCCTGAGATACCCACATTCTCTCTCCTAGAGGCTACCTATAATCCTTTTCTTGATCACCATGAGCTACAGGTCTATTTCTTGACTGCATAATAACCCTTACAATAATATATATATATATATATATATATATATATATATATATATTTTTTTTTTTTTTTTTTTTTTTTTTTTTTTTTTTTTTTTTTTTTGTTTTTCGAGACAGGGTTTCTCTGGGTAGCCCTGGATGTCCTGGAACTTGCTCTGTAGACCAGGCTGGCCTTGAACTCAGAAATCCACCTGCCTCTGTCTCTCAAGTGCTGGGATTAAAGGTGTGCGCCACCACTGCCCGGCGATAATAACTACATTTGATGTGATTCTATAGTGAATTCATTCAGGCTGATATTTTCTGTGTATATCTGTAATTATGTATATAATTTCTCCTATGAATGTATCTTTTCAAATGCTCTGGTCATTTTTAGGATGTCTGTATTACATTTTTGTAATTCAAAGACCACTTTTTACTTGTTCAATATAAAAACATACATTTCGAAGCTTTCTTCACCTGCATTGTATTTTGATATTTGTATTTTGATAGCCTCTTTATTGTTGATAATGTTTTTATACTATTTAATGTTTTTTTTAGATTTATTTATGCACATATACATGTGTGCATAAGTATGGCTTGTATGTGGGGAGGGTCTAAGAACAATCAGTAGGTGTGGGTTCTTTTCCACTAAGTGAGTTCTTGGAGTTGAATTCAGTTGCCAGGGTTAAGACTAGGGCCTTTGCTCACTAAGCCACTTTCTTGCCCATGATTTTATCGATTTTTCTTTCTTTTTTGAATTGGGTAAGTCTCCAAATCAATATTTTTTTATTTGTCATGTTTTTTTTTTCAAAATAGACTTCTAATTTTTATGTTGCAACATGACTTCCTCTAACTAATCACCACTGTCCTTCTGTTTTTATTCTTTTTCTTCCAATTTTTTATTTTAATTATTTACATTCCTGTCATTGCCCCTTCCCATTCCCCCTCCCACAGATCCTCATCCTACTCTTCCTCCCCCTTATCTCCAAGAGAGTGCTCCCCCTCCCAGCCCTCCCCCTTCCTGGGGCCTCTATTTTTATTTTTTAGAATTTAAATGTTAGGCCATGAGTAAACTTAAGTCTAGAATGTAACATCTTTGACTCATCGTTAGATACCACCTACCTGATCTTATGCTTTATAAAACAAAGAAGCAAGCAAGCAAACAAACACTGAAACAGACCGTGCTCATTCTGATTTTCATTACCCCTACCAGTAAAACAGTAGTCTTCCATACGCCTATTTTAGAAGAGAGCGCCAAAAGAGTATTTCTACTTTAGTGATTTAAATGGAATTACTTTTAATTTTTAATATGATGTGCATTGTTTGACTTTCCTTGCCTTTGTGAGTTACTGTCCCTTTGTGATCTAGCATGAGTTTATTTCTATCTCCCCTACTGAGTTCAAAACTAGTTTTTTGTAGTCCCAGACAACAATGTATTCATTTTATTATAATTTATTTATCTCTGCTTTTGATAAACACATTAGAGTAATGCTCTAATTAACTCCAAGTATAAATTATTCAGGTTTAGGTAAACTCACTAGTCATTTTCAGTACCCGAATATCTTGTCCCCATTGTATTATCAAGTTTATATATACAAGTCTCCTAGAGTTGGAGATGTAACCCTATATAATTTGTAGAT
Source organism: Uromys caudimaculatus (assembly GCA_028551405.1). Lineage (NCBI taxonomy): Eukaryota > Metazoa > Chordata > Mammalia > Rodentia > Muridae > Uromys > Uromys caudimaculatus. The sequence continues at coordinate 46,703,093 of CM052711.1, forward strand.
AATACTATGGAGGAATCAAATTAGATATCCTTGCAAAATAGGGTGGGGATGTTGTCATTTCATTTCTTAATTTCTTAGAAACATTATAATTTTTCAAAAAATTCATGAAAAGTAAACAGACCAGAAAACTTACTACTACTAATATATATTGAAGAAATAGCCCTGGGATAACAATTCTTTATATGTTGATAGACAAAGTCTACAAAATACTGCAAAAACAGATCGTAGTTCTATTTTCATTACAAACAAAACTCCCAAGATTTCATTATGAATATTTATAAAACCAAGTAAGAATATCAGTTTAATGACCTCCTTTGTATTGGTTGTCACAATTGAGAAGTAACAGTAGCACTGTAAATCATCTTTACATTATCCTTTAACTTGGAATATTATGTGATAAGAAGAATTTCTTCAGCAATGATACATGTGTGTTGAATCCAGTGCTAAAGATGATGAAGCAGAGAAGACATAGGCTTCCGGGTCTCTGGAGGTTGGATTAAAACATGAAGAAAGGACTGAAGGAGTTTGCAACCCTATAGGAAGAACAACAATATCAACCAATCACATCCCCCAGAGCTCCCAGGGACTAAACCACCAACCAAGGTGTACACATGGAGGGAACAATGGCTCCATCTGCATATGTAGCAGAGGACGGCTTTGTAGGGCATCAATGGGAGGAGAGGCCCTTGGTCCTGTGAAGGCTTGATGTCCCAGTGTAGAGGAATGTGAGGGCTGGGAGGCAGGAGTAGGTGGGTGGTTTGGGAAGCACCATCATAGAAGTAGGGGGAGAGGGGAGGGGAGAGGAGGTTTCCGGGGCAGGGGGGGAACCACCAGGAAAGGGGATTACATTTGAAATGTAAATAAAGAAAATATCCAATTAAAAAATACAAACAAGCAACAACAACAAAAAAACCATGACAATTCTAAATTGTTTATCTTCAACCTTTTAGGCCTAAGAAAACACAAATCCCCCCATCTTTTCTAAGATAATGTGATTTTCAAATTTACCCATTGTAATTTCTTCTAATAATGGTAACAATGGTCTATCAGAAGAGAAATAATGTCTGGTTCCTATGAAAGTATACTCAATCTTTACTAATCTTCAGCTCTTACGATTATTTAAAAGTTTCCTTTGTTCTTTGCTCTCTTCTTATTCCCCTCCTGGTAAACACATGTGTTGTTTTTATCTTATTAGGAAGCACAAGGAAGGGACTACAGGAGTATGTCTCTGATTCTTCCTACTCTGCACACAGGCACGTTGGCAACAATTCTATATTCATGGGAGGATGTTAGATATTCAAGATGCTGTTGAACATAGAGATGCATGGCACATTCTATGTTTGCAATGTCTCTGTGACACAGATTCGGATGTTTTTTAAATTAATTATCTGCTTGTAGTGTGATTTCTGAATTCCTGCTCCTCATGTATCCTTCTCTTAGTAAACCCTAAAGAAACTCATAGGCTCACCAGATGGGGATTGATCCACCATGGTTCACTTTCAGAGATGAGTAGAGAAACCTCTACTGTAAGAATCTACACTTGTAAACTTATTAAAACTCTAGTCATTTAGGAATGTAACTGCTATGACATAGAAATGATTTGATACCTCCAAGGGTGTTTGTGTTGGCGCTTGATCCTCAACATGGCAATGCTAGATGGTAGGTAATATTTAAGATGTGGTGCCTACTTAGAAATGTTAGATCACTGAAAAGCCTGTATCTCTCTGAAAGAATTAGTGTAGTTCTCACACGAAGGTCTTCTGTATATCCATTATAATCCCTATGATTGAAATGTCCTTTCCAGAGGGAAGAAAAAGCCCATGCGGCCGATGAGGTGAACAAATGCCGCATATCTGGTTCAGCTAAAATTTGCAAACTTCCTGAAGTGCATTCTCCCTGTTATGTGGAACTGGGGCCACAACTGCCAGGTCTAGTTAACTGAGTCTTGAGCAATTTCTCAGGTTGGATCGCTCTCTGTAAGTTGTATAGATAGCTCTACTAGGGCAGGTTTTTTGAGTGGGCACATCTATTTGGTGATTTTTTTGAGTCATTCCTGCTCCTCATGTATCCTTCTCTTAGTAAACCCTAAAGGAACTCATAGGTTCACCAGATGGGGATTGATCCACCATGGTTCACTTTCAGAGATGAGTAGGAGTGTGTGTGTGTGTGTGTGTGTGTGTGTGTGTGTTGTGGCTCCCCAATAAAGATATGACATGCAACAGGGTAACAGTTAATAGTAATAATAATAATAGAAAATAAGGCCCTTTCTACTCTCTGCTCTCCCATGCTACCTGGTATACCTGGTGATCACTCCTTTCTGTCTATGCTCTCTCCATGATAGCAACTGCCATATTGTGACTCAGCCAGTGCTGATATAACTGGTGGCTTAGTCACATCATCAGCCTAAAATTCGGTTTGCCCTCACTACAACTATGACACTCAAATATTTAGCTTCTCATTACTCATTATCAATATTCAGTTATCTTACTATAGCAACAAAAATACATTAACACAAAACAAAATTCTCAGTTTTTTTGTTAATGACATTAGCTGAGATAATATGGAGACAGTAAAGATTAGGTGACTTTGTGACATGGAGGATTCTTTTATACCACTTGTAACATCATTGGAAGAAAAGAGACTCAGGCAAACCTGTTCTCTCCACATTGCCATCTGATCCCCTCTATCATGTTGTAATGCACTAAGGTTCCCTAATTCAGTAGATGGTAAGGAACATGCCTCTTTGCCTTTCAGCCTACAGCACCATGTCCCAGACGAGCTTCCATTTTTATAAATTCCCTTTCTTGGTACCTAGTTAGAGACATAGGAAATTCTTTTTATGACTTTAACGGGGATATTTTAGTAAGCATATTTTCATTTTAATTCAGAGTAACAAAATTTTTGAGAAAGAGCAAGATGTAGATTTATTTAGGTCACTGAACTGATTCATTTTCCCTTCATTTCCTAACATTGTGTGATCCTTTTACAAAGACACCAGAGCTTATGGTGACATCTGGTTTCCTGTGAATTTTCACCATTGCTTTTATATCCACTTCTCCACTTTCTAAATTGCATTTTGATATCTATAGCACAGTTGCTAGAATGTGCTGTGATAATCATATGCATGTGTTTTTTATCTTTCTTCTTATCAATGGACCCAAGCATTTAAAAATCACTGTGTTTATGAACTCAATAGTCCACCACCCTTTTCAGTCATTATTTAGAAATATTTGCACAGAAAAACTCTTAAAAATAGTTTTAAATTTGATAAAATTTATTATAGTGATGATGAGTTATTTAATGGTTCTCATTTCTTTTGAGTTTTGTGGGAGGCAAGTATAATAATTATCATGTTTTCTTATTTCAAAGAATTTTCTTATCCTATGAAAAAATTATTAAAAGTGGAAGAGAGTTTGTTGATGACTTAAGTGAAACTATTTTAAGCAAAAGAGAAATAAACACTGTGATAATATAATATAATTAAATTATGAAAGTAGCTTAAGAAAGGTAAGGGAGTAACAGAAATTAAATACCTGTAGAAAAAATTAAGAAACTGAATCTATCAGTTTTACATTTTCTACAACACCTATATGCTTTTAGTTAAAAATGAAGCATATATTTTGATATTAGAAAATCATTACTTTTACCAAAAGTCTTACCTTGAAATCTCATGGATTTTAGTGCCATATTTATTAAAAAACATGAGTCTAATTTTTATGTTTATGTTAAAAGATTCTTCAAGCCTATAATCTAGATACTTTTCCAATTTTGTGTTTAGCAGGGTGAGAGTATATTGTTTAGAATCAAATACTGTGCTGTCAGTTTTTGTTACAGATTTTAGGTTAGTGCCTTTTATTTAGGGTTTAGTCTTTTTGTGTTCATGCTGAATAACATTATAGTTTGTTTTATGAAATCTAAATAAGTGGTTATCATTGTCAAAATTAGCAATAATATGTCTCTATCAACTTAATTTTCTGTGAGTGTAAGTTGTTACCAACAATTTATCAATACAAAACCATGAAATGATAAAAGAGTAGAAACTGTTTTAAGATCTGTTTCTCTATTCCTAACTTTTAAAATATGAGGGCACTGGAGTGAAGGAATATTAATTTTGAGTTCTACATGGTATAATTAAAATAAAATTTCATATCTATCTATCTATCTATCTATCTATCTATCTAATCTATCTATCTGCATTTTATATTTTCTTAATCCATTAATCCCTAAATAGTGAATATAGATAAGTATCTCAAATATAAAACACCTTTTACTGTCTGAAGACATTTATGTTTTTGGATAAGAAGGATGCATTTTCTGGTCTATGCAAAGCTACTAGTCTTTTGATCTAGAGATTTTAGATAGTATATCAAATCTTTTGAAAGATCTTTGGAAATGCTTATATAGTGAAATAGTAAGCAACTTGTCACCGAATAAGTAAGAACATGATGTTTGCTCTTGCACATAAGAGTCAGAGGAAAGTTGTGCTACTATCTTCCTAAATTCTTTGGATTTGAAATAATTGTAAAACTGCCTAGAAATGGCATAATGAAGCCTTACATTTATTTTGAAAGTGGCTTTATTGTACACATAAGGAATCTGAGCTCACATGAAAAAGCTTAATCCATATTATGGGCTGTATTGTTCTTCTTGGATGAAAAGCAGAATGAAACATAGCTGACTATAAACCAATCTTCTGAATAAAATTTCTGAAAATTCTTGTTATGTGAGGTCTATGTGGTGCAGACATTGGTAATCTTAATTATCACTTAATGAATAAGAACATGGAATATGTCATTGAATTTTCAAAATCATTGCTCATTGTTGAATTGATGTACCACTTAGTAGCTGATAGAATGATTCCAAACAGTTTAATTGAGGTTCTAACAGTGACAAAGCTATAAAGTGGGAAACCAGGAATTACAAGAAATCAAAGCTCCTCACTTATTATTAAAGTTTTAGGGGTTGAATTTATTTAGAAATTTAAATATTGTTTAATTTTCAAATTTTTATTACCTACATAAATATTGAATTGAGTTCTAAAATTATATTACTCTATGGCAATGCTGCACTGCATACATAACTTTATCAGACATTTGAAGTCAGCAGGAATGGAAAGTTGCTCGGAGTTAATTCTGTGGGAATACCATTTCTAAATTTATACATGCTGCAGTTGAGTGATTATAAGCAGGCAGTGCATGCAATGACATTCTCTCTCCTCATCATAAGCACATATCAACTTTCTAGCATATGGAAGCATTTCTGCCCTAGCAGTTATTCTGAGAAGGACACACATGATTTATAAATACTGTCAAATCAAATATGCATTTTCTAATTCTAGTAATATATTGAGATGTATTGATATGCTTCAATCAGTGCCCCTCCACTGATCTTTATGACATCCCCCTGAGGTAATGAGTACACTCTGAAGTGAAGTTAGTTCTGATATTAATCTGATTCAGCCACACCTCGTCCATGGAATCTGAAGTAAAACTATTTAACATGTATGGATCTGCTTTTTTAAAAAATTGGTAGAATGTTATCAGTAATAACTATTATGTAGGGTTGTTTTAGGATAGCAATTATATCTTGTGTAGAATATTGAGTTCAGCATCTGATATCCTCTACTCTAATACTATCTTTCTTTTTTTTCTCTCATTTTCATGAATGCACCTGTCATTGTTTCTTGTTACTTTGATATAGCAGTTGTTATTCTAAGAGTTGTCATAATTACTGAATAAAGAAAAAACATACTTTGTGGTTCCCTGTTCTGCCTCTCCTGGTGAGGTGCCTGAGTGCTGCCTAACACTGGCTAACAGAGGGCAGGGCAAAGTCAGAATTGGTGTGGTTCTCAGTGGTCCCACCACTAGGATGTCAGATGTTGCTGGATGCCAGACTGAGGAGGCTGAAGTGGAGTCAAGGACAAATAGGTTCCACGAGGCTCTGGTCTGTCTGGGAATGCTGAAAGTGGTATAGCTCTTATGAAGGAATAAAGAGGTTAGGGCTGCTGACTCGGAGTAGAGGTTGTGGTGGTGACAGGTTTCTTGGTTGCCTGTTCTCTAAAGTGAACCTCTGTGAGCAATGGAGCCAGGCTAGGCAGGCAGATCCAAGATCCAATGATGAGTGCTTCAAGAGGGAACAGACTTTCCCCAAGTGTTACAGCTCAATCAAAACAGGCAGTTTCAGATGATCCTTGGTGAAATAACTTGTGTGCTTTATTCCATGTAAACAAGGACTATATAAACTTTGGAGAATGGGATGGGAGTTCGGGAATAAATACATTCTAATGACTGAGACTATGGCACTCTGGTGCTTTGTTTGCATGGGGAAGAATTCCAGGTTCTGTGTTATGTTATTGACTGCTTGTGATCACCTAGTTGGAGGTCATGGCTACATGCCCCAAAGTAGGTATGGAAATATATAGAGAGAATTGGCTCTACTTCTGTAGTATGAATTTCTGAAATTTCTAAGGTTTGAGCATGACTTCACCAGTACCATGCCCATTCCTCTGGTGGTCCAGTCCACATGCTCTCAGTTCTTCCCAATCATGCCTCACCTCATAGATTATTGAGCACCCAAAATAATTTAACGAAGTTTTGTTGATATTCTATTAGTTCTTCACTTTCATTACTGTGACAATAATAAGTAAATGATCTCGAGGGATAAAGTATTTAGATAAACTGACCATTCGAGAGATTTTAGCTGATGAACTTGTGGCTCCTGTGACAAATGAATAGTGAAACAGCATCATTATGGAGAGATTACTGTGTAAAAAAAAAAGAATTCATACGTGGAGAATAGGAACCAGAAAGAAATAGGAAAAGATCAGGAAGGAGAAAATCCTTTCAAAGAATATACTTATTTTCTCCTGCCAGGCTCCTCCTAATAGCCCAGTTTGCTCTACAGCACCAGCAACTGAGCACCATGAGTTCACATATGTTTTAGAGGGAAAATTCTTCGAATCATAACAATCATAGTGTCAGAAAGACACAATCATACAGTTGTTGAAAATCTTTGACCATATTAGAAATATGTACATATGTATAGATGTAGTAATTCCAGTGTAGTCAAATGAGAATTCATATTAATGTTGTACTTGTATATGTATTTGCATGATATGACAAAGCCAGTGCTTTGGTGGCTGAATTGAAATGATTCTGTCCTGGGAATGTGTTGACAGTTGGGAAGAAGAACATCACTCCATCACTCATCACTCAAAAAAAAAAAAAAAAAAAAAAAAAAAAAAAAAAAAAAAAAGGTCTGCCTTCACCAGAATATCGATAGGCAAGTCTGTAGTACATTTTATTCGTTAAAAATTAAAGTGAGCAGGCTCAGCCCATGGCATGTATGGATGGGTGCAAAATACCTCTGTCCAGGGAGTCCACGGCTGTATAAAGAATCAGGCTGAGCAAGAAATGAGGAACTAACCATAAGCAGCATTTCTCCATGGCATGTGCTTCAGTTCCTGACTGTAGGTTCCTACCTTCAGTACCTTCCTGTACAGCCTTCCATTTATTCTCTACTAAAACTAAATGTAAACCAAAATAAATTGTTCCTTCCAATTCTTTTGATCATGGTGTTTTATCTTATCAATGAAAACCTAGCGAAGACAAACTTTGAGAGGCATGAATATATTGTTTATGTGATACAGGTACATATTAGTTCCAGTCATATATTTCTCTATGATTACATACTAGAAATTTGAACAATAATTTCTGCAGGCTACCAACAGAGATATGTATACACTAAACCAACCACAAACCCTTTTGAATCTATACTCTTTCTTACCTACAAAATAAACTAGAGCAATACTGGCACAAAGTTTATAGAAGTAACCAACTTTGACTTAAGGCACATTCCATGAGAAGGAATTCATAACAACACTGTTTGGGGTAAAAATGCCAGAAAATAGATAGTCTAGAAATCTAGGGTAAAACCAGATACTATTGGATTTTTTTTAAAGTAATGATAAAATGTCTTCTAATGATATTCTGCCACATTCATAGTTCAGCATCTTGCTAAGCCACCATCAAGGAAGCTTCCTCCTGCAACACAAGGGAAAAAATAAATAGACCCACAGTCAGACATTTTACAGAGGGAGGGAAGGAGGGATGGATGGAGGGAAGGAGGTTGGGAGGGAGAGAGAGAGAGAGAGAGAGAGGGAGAGAGAGAGAGAGAGAATATGACCTTGGGATACTCAGCTCTAAGGGATGTGTTCATCAACTCGCTTTCTTTAGAACTCAGGGAAAACCATGGAAAAGGAGGCAGAAAGAATATAAGAGCCCACCAACCAAAGAATACACATCTATGGACCCATGGTTTGGACCACATATGTGGCAGAGGATGACCTGGATGGCCATCAGGGAGAGAGGAGAGGCCCTTGGGCCTGAGGGTGTTAGAGGCCCCAGTAAAGGGGAATGTCAAGGTGGGAATATGGGGATGGGTGGGCGGGTGGGTGGGAGGTGGAATTCCCTCATAGAGGCGGGGAGGGGGAGGGGATAGGGGGTTTCCAAAGAGGAGACCCAGAAAAGGGGAAACATTGGAAATGTAAATAGAGTATCAAAAATAAAAAAAAAATACATTAGGTTAAATAAAAAAACAAAACAAAACAAAACAAGAATATAAGAGCCATTTTCACTATGTTAATCCCACCAATCCATGAGCATGGGAGATCTCTCCATCTTCTGAGGTCTTCTTTGATTTCTTTCTTCAGTGATTTGAAGTTCTTGACATACGGATCATTCACTTGCTTGGTTAGAGTTACATCAAGATATTTTATATTATTTATGGCTATTGTGAAGGGTACATTTTCCATAATTTCTTTCTCAGCCCGTTTATCATTTCTATAAAGGAGGGCTACTGATTTCTTTGAGTTAATTTTATATCCAGCCGCTTTACTGAAGTTATCAGCTGTGGAAGTACTCTGGTAGAATTTTGGGGGTTGCATATGTGTACTATCATGTCATCCTTAACTAGTGAGACATTGACTTCTTCCTTTCCAATTTGTATCCCCTTGATCTCCTTTTATTGTCCTATTGCTCTAGCTAGAAGTTCAAGTGCTATATGGGATAGGGACAAAGTGGGCAGCCTTGTCTTGTCCTTGGTTTTAGTGGGATTACACATACTCCATTGTGATAGCCAGAAACTGGAAGAAACCCTGATGTCCCTAAACTCAAGAATGGATACAGAAAATGTGGTCCATTTATACAACAGATATTATTCAGCTATTAAAAATGAAGACATCATGAATTTTGTAGGAAAATGGATGGAACTAGAAAATATCATTCTGAGTTAGGTAACCTAGATCCCAAATGACATACATGATATGTACTCACTGATAAATGAATATTAGCCAAAAAGTACAGAATACGCATGGTACTACTCACAGTCTCTAAGGAGTTAAAAGAGAAGGAAGGCCTGAGTAGGATGCGTAAATCACACTTAGAAGTGGCAACAAAATTATCATGGGATGCAGAGGTAGAGGGACCTGGGTGGAAGAGAGGAGGATAAAGGGAAGAGAAGGAATGTATCAGGTAATGGAGGCGACTGGAGAGAGGCATGGAGAGGGCAAGGAGGATGAATGGAAGGAATGTAGATACCAGAAGTCGAGGAGGGGTGGCAACTGGAATGGAAGTTTCTGGACATGCCATGGATGTAGAGTCATGTGATGTTTTACTGAGAGATTCACAAGGTATTTTGCTAAGACAGACAAACATCAGGGGAGGACACCTGATGTTTGGAGAGAGTATAAATAAGACTCAATGGACAGTGATAGTGCACTTGGATAGATAGCTTGGTCTTGAGTCTTAGTCTTTGCTGATCTTCACTTTTCTGAGAGAGATAAGGCAAGAAACTTCTCCTGGCATCAAGGCTGATTCTAATCACTCCTATTGACTTGAGCTGATTTGGCTGAGTCCTGATGGTTTCTAGTGGATCATGTCACCACTGCTGATTTGTGTTTGGTATCCTGACACAACTGAACTGCACTGCTGGTATCCTGACAAATAGAGATTGGAATCACCCCAGAAACTGCTTCTAAACAGGTTCACATCCCCTTTTCCTACTTACCAACTGTTCTTCCCTTCTTTTGGATGCTGGGCTAGAAGGGGGGATCTAAACCTTTGTAAAACTGTATTTGTAAAATATCTAAGCCTACAGGAACCTCTAAAAACATCAGAGACCTGGGAAGGGGGAGGCTCCGAGGACTCAATGTGAGTGACACCTAAAAGAACTACCTCCAGTAGTTGCACAGGATCCCTGGTGGAGGGATGGGGATACCAACCAACCTACAAAACTTTTGACCCCAAATTGCTCCTGTCTAAAAGAATTGCAAGGACAAAAATGGGGCCGAGACTGAAGGAATGACCAACCAATGACTGTCCAAACTTGGGATCCCTCCCATGGGCGGGAACCAAACCTTGACACAATTACCAATGCTATGTTGTGCTTGCAGACAGGAACTCATCATGACTGTCCTCTGAAGAGGCTCTACTAGCAGCTGACTGAGACAAATGCAGATAATCACAGCCAAGCATTGGTCATAGGTCGGGGACTCCTGTGGAAGAGTTAGGGGAAATATTGAAGGAACTGAGGTGCTGGCAACCCATAGGAAGACCAACAGCATCAACTAACCTGGACCCCTGGGATCTCCCAGAGACTGAGCCACCAACCAAAAGAGTACAGGGTTGGTTGTACCGAGACCTCTGGTACATACGTAGCAGAGGGCTGCCTTGTCTGGCCTCAGTGGGAGAGGATGCTCCTAATCATGTAGAGACTTAATGCCCCGGGATATGGGGATGGACACTATGTCAGAGGATAAGGTGATGATGAATGGAGGAAAGAACTCTGCAAGTGGGGACCGGGAAGGGGGGGCAACATTTGGGATGTAAATATATAAAATAATTAAAAATTTAAAAAAGGAATGTAAGAGCCAGAGGGCAAGGAGGATACCAGAAGAACATGACCCTCTAAGTCAACTATGCAAAGTTCATATGAACTTAACAAAAACTAGAGCAACCAGCTCAGGGCCTCCATGTGATGAGTCTACACTGGGTCCTCTGAGTATATATTACAGATTTTAAGTGCATCTCCAATAATTTCCCCTTCTCTTGGGTATGTTTCCTTCTTTTGCTTTACCTTCTTCCATTCTGAAGTAATAGTTCTTGCTTTACCTTATTATATTTTATTTTCTTATGTTAATCTCTAAGAAGCCTCTTTTTCTATAAGAGACTGAAAGGGAGTGAATCACAAAGGGACCAGAGGGGGGAACACAGGGAGAAGGAGAGTTAGGGGAAACTATAATCAGAACATATTGTATGATAAAAGAATCTATTCTCAATGAAAGGAAAATGAATAAGAAATGAAGGATGACAGCCCTTGACATGTGATGGTTTGTTATAAAATATTCCAGTGTAGTATCTTGGGATAAGACTTTTACCTCCATCTCAGATTCAAAAACACATTTCTATTCTACTCTATAGTCGTGTGGAAAGAACACACCCTAATCCTACAGAAGTGTAGTCAAAAGAGAGATTGAGAACCTGCCAATTATGAGAAGAAACTGAGGAAAAAAGTGATTTCCTACTGATAGTTACACTTTTAGAAATGATAGGTGTCTTTAAATGTTCCTGTGAGTATTGAAAAGCTTTCCATCAGAAAATAATGGCAATAAAATGTTCGTGTATTTGAGAGAATAAAACCTAACAGCTTGAAATAGGAAATACGCAGTCTTATTTCAGCAGCTAAAGCCCTGTGGCTTCTTTCGGGAAGAGCAGGGACATTAGTGGATGAATCCTCTAGGAAGGTACCTGCCTTGGGCAGCTTTTGTTTTTCTCTTTAAAAACATCTTTTTGTATAATTTGAAAGCTTCATGCAGTTATAAAAAGAGTGTAATCATTTGAGGTAATTTCCTCCCTCTTGCCCCTTCTCCCTCACCGCTCTCCCCCATTTCTCTCCCTTATTCCTTTTTTCTGCTCCCTCATCCCGTTTCTTCATCTATCTCCCTTGCCCTCATCCCCTTTCTTTCATCCCTCTCTCTCATTCCTGTCTCCATCATCTCTCTTCCTCATCCATCTTTCTCGTATCCCCTCCTCCCTCATCCTTCACCTTCTCCCTCTCTTCTTCTGCAGCTTACATTCTTTCACCTGTTTCATTATTATTATTACTCAGATCTTGGGTAATATAAAACATTACTTCTACTATATGTAAGTGAAGCATGTTGATACTATTATACACACATGTATATGCACATGTATGTTTGTACATAGGTGTGTATGTCTGTTGCATGAAGACAAACAGTGGGAAAATAGAAAACATATTTCAAAGACTAAGGAAATCAGTTTTTTGAGATCTGAGTTGTGTCAAGTGCTGTAGAATAAGATGACATGAAGGCATTTCCTTTATAATTAGGGACATTTAGTTAACATTGAACTTTTCTATGTATGTGGAGACCATTTGCTATGGTCTTTGTGGATAGAATAATTGTCAGAATGAGTCTAATAATTGAAATATAGGTAAGGTGTAGAGTTTCCAACTGTGATTATAGAAATGTGTAAAGTAGTAACAGTGATAGAAGCTAAAACATGCAACAATTTGCTTTTATGGAAATTACACTTATAATCTGAGTGATGAACTCAAAGCAGGGTCCTATCTTAAACCTTTCTTCAGGATTTAACATGTCCCAGTAAATTAGCCACTTATATTCTTCATTTGATCAAAATTATTAACTTAAGAAGTTACAAAAGTCTGTATTAAAAACTGCTCAGTGTAGTATGACTTATTAGATAAACTATATGATCTGTTGGCTATGTTTCTGAATGCAGTTAAGAAGAGTAAGACACCCCTGTTATCATTTTATAACTCTAACTGGGGGAGGGGAAGCAAATCTCTTCACACAAAAATGAAAATACAATTGAAATGTAATAATTCAGGAAAGTTAGACTTTTTAAAAACTGTTACATTTACTTATTTTTTATTAGATATTTTATTTATTTACATTTCAAATGTTATCCCCTTTCCCAGTTTCCCCTCCGCAATACCACTAACCACTCCCCCTCCCACTGCTTCTCTGAGAGTGTTCCCCCATCGAACCACACACTCCCAGGTCACTCCCTGGCATTTCCCTACACTGGGGTATCTATGGAACCTTCACAGGCCAATGGCCTCTCCTCCCATTGATGCACGACAAGGCCATCCTCTACTACATATGTGGATGGAGCCATGGGTCCCTCCATGTGTACTCTTTGGTTGGTGGTTTAATCCCTGGGAGCTCTGGGGGTGTGTGTCTGGTTGGTTGATAGTATTGTTCTTCCTATGGGGTTGCAAACCCCCTCATCTCTTTGAGTCTTTCTCTAACTCCTTCATTGTGGACCCAATGCTCAGGCCAATAGTTTGCTATGAGCATCTGCCTCTGTACAGATGTACTTGCTGCCTCTTTTGGCTGCTGTGAATAGTGCTCTGCAGCCTGGGAGTGAGAGGTATCTGGGATCCAGGTCTGTCCACTGCAGACAACAAAAGGCTATGTTTTAGGGATTTATTCCAAAGACAAAGATAATGACATGCCACAGTCACAAGTGCAGGAGAGAGTTTTAATAAGTTGGTGTCTGGAAAGCTGAGGGAAATGATGAATATATCTCTGGACCTCCTTTCAAGGCAGGGAAACCTGTACCTTCTATGGTCTGCATCATGACTTTCCCAGCATGATGGTAGTTGGCCTTGGCAAGAGATCTGCTGGAGTTAATGACCAGGAAAACTGGCATGAAGGCAAAGAAAACATCAGAGCTGCTGTTCCAGTGGGTTGCAGGCAGGTTCAAGACCTAGAGCTGCCATTGGTGGAGGTAGATCCCTGTGGAGATACCCAAGCTGCTGCAGAAGAAGCTGTGCTTGGTCTCTATGAGTATGATGACCTAAAGCAGAAAAAGAAGGTGTCTGTGCTGGCGAAGCTCCATGGAAGCAGTGATCTTGAGGACTGGGAGAAAGGGGTCCTCTTTGCTTCTGGACAGAACTTGGCCCACTAGCTGATGGAGTCTCAAGGCAATGAGAAGACACCAACCAGATTTGTTGAAATTATTGAAAAAAAATCTCAAAAGTGCCAGTAGTAAAACAGAGGTCCATATCAGACCCAAGTCATGGATAGAGGAACAAGAAATGGGTTGGTTCCTAAGTGTTGCCAAGGGGTATAAAGAACCACAGTCTTCTTGGGAATCCATTGCATAGACAGCCGCAGTGCAACTGGAGCACCCCTGGTATTTGTGGGAAAGGGTATTATTACCTTTGACATTGGAGGTATCTTATCAAGGCTTCTGCAAATATGGACTTCAGGAGGGCTGATATGGGAGGAGCTGCAACAGTATGCTCTGCCATTGTGTCTGCAGCAAAACTCAATTTGCCCATTAATATCGTAGGTTTGACCCCTCTTTGTCAAAATATACCTAGCGGCAAGGCCAACAAATCAGGAGATGTTGTCAGATCCAGGAATGGGCAGACCATCCAGGTTGATAACACTGATGCTGAGGCTCACCCTGGCCAATGCGCTCTGTTATGCATACATTTTCAGTCCCAAGGTCATCATCAATGCTGCCACCTTAACAGGTGCCATGGACATAGCCATGGGATCAGGTGCCACTGGAGTCCTTACTAATTTGTCCTGGCTGTGGAACAAATTATTTTAGGCCTGTGTAGAAACTGGGGACTGGATGCCTCTCTTTGAGCATTATACGAGACAAGTCATAGATTGCCAGCTTGCTGATGTCAACATTCTTGGAAAATAAAGATCTGCAGGTGCATGTACACTGCAACATTCCTGTGAGAGTTTGTAACTCTTACAAGTGGGCACATTTAGACATAGCAGGTGATGACCAACAAAGATGAGATTCTCTACCTGCAGAAGAGAAGGAGTGGACGGTCCACAAGGATGCTGATTGAGTTCTTACTTTGCTTGAATAAAGACAGTTCTTAGTTCAAACACTCAGAAATTCTTCCATCCATCCTGAATTGGATATTTGGCCTCCAAAAGATTTTTGAATGAATGAAAATCTTTCAAAGACAAAAATGGATGGTGTTCTTTTATAATCTTAATTTTTAGAATATTTTAGTATGCTTGAATCATGGAAATCTAAATGATATATATGAGTCAATATAGGTCCTTTAAACTATTAAAACATCTTGTAATGATATGTATTTTCAAGCCATATTTTCTATTTTTACAAGACTGGGAAAAACAAAGTCCATAAAAATGTGCAAAGGGAGTCGGGCACGGTGGTGCACAACTTTGATCCCAGCACTTGGAAGGCAGAGGCAGCTGGATTTCTGAGTTTGAGACCATCGTGGTCCATAGAGTGAATTCCAGGACAGTCATGACTATACAAAGAAACCCTATCTCAGAAAATAAAAAAAAAAGCACACCACCAAAATGTACAATGGATAATATAATTAATGACTTTGTTACATTTTCCAATTTTTGATCCTTAAGGTAGATTATTGAAGTGTTCACATAACTTTCAAGATCCAGATCCAATGCAGCAAATAAATTACAATATTTCCTCCTGATACAAAAAAGAATCATTTTACAATAGGTGGGTAGGTATTTTTATGATTTTATACATACAAGCATAGATTTAGTTATAAATATTTGAACATCTCATTTCTATCCTCTGCCACTTACCATTTTTATTTAGCATCACAATATGTGTAATTACTCAGATTTTACAATTTTAACATTTAGTTATCTATGCTGTAAGGTATATTGCATTGCATAGCACGAGGGGCATTGTAGTTAGTGGGCCAGGCACAATCTTCACCTCAGGAAGCTTATAATGTAGCTCAACAAATCATGAAAACGCTGATGTATGACTAAGAAATTTATAAAATGTTCATTGTATCTAAATCAGAAGGACCCAACTAATGAAGACCATTCTCGAAAATGAAGTAGGTGTTGGTTTTAGAAAATAAGCAGTGGCAATAAAGTAAATAATAAATGAATAAGTAAATAAATAAATCCCACCAAACTCTGTCTAAAGAACAAGGAATCTGGTACTCTTGTCTGACTCAACAATGAACTGTTGCATGCAAACATCCTGTTTAATCTCGCTGAGTTACAGTTGCTTCTGTTAAAGTAAACGAAGAGGGGACCATTAGTTTGAGACTGTAGTATTTTAAATTCCTTATAACAAACTTCAGCATGAATCAGTACTTAAACTATTTTTGGATGTTTTCTGTATCTGGATTAGAGACAAGCTAAAAGCAGTTTATTTTCACCCCTCATAGAAAGCAGCTGACCACACGATGCTTGGATAATACCTAACCAAGCTTTATACAGCTCAAAGCAGGTGCTCTCTAGATTGGCTTACTCTGGCTTTCTAAAGGCTCACTGCTGGCACCACTAGTTCTTCCTCTCAACGTCTTCCTATTGTGAATGGTGCCAAATTAACAAATTATTGTTTGGCCAAATGAGCTACTAGATTCATTTAACTATCTCCAAGAAATACTTTATTTTAATATATGTGTTAAAATGAATAAGCATCATTTTCTAACAGAAGTTTTTCAATCTAAAATTTTTAGAAATTTGTGTATTGTAAAGAGGACTCTGTGCCAGTTCACTGACATTTTCTTCAGATGTGTCAGACAGTAAAATTTGTTCTTAACTAAAATTTTATCCAGCACAAATCCTACTACCATTACTGATCACAATTTTATTTTCCAATATTAATAAGTGGTGTATGCTCAGGAGGAATTGCAATCCACTCTTATTGTGATTCTCACATGACATACTTATAAACTTTAGAAGGTATTTCAGAACCTGGTATTAATTATGGTTCACAAATCAATGCCATTATATCCCTTTATTAAAACTTTTTTCCCAGTTCAATAACTCTGATTCAAGAGTTGGTTTTAGGAGCTGGAATGCTACTTCAAGAAACACACATCTGGGTGTGTCTGTAGGGTCATTTCCAGAGAGGTGGAACTATGATGGGGAAACCCACACAGGGTATAAGCAATGCCATTCCATGGACTGTGGTCTCAGATGGAATTGAAAATTAGACAGTTAGCTGAGCCCCAACCCCCCTCTCTCTCCCTCCCTCCCTCCTTCCTTTCCTCCCTTTCCTTATTGAGAACTGCCTCATAGTCCTACCATTCTATCATTATGGCTTCCTCACCATCATGGAATGTACTCTTGACCCCTAAGCCAAAATAAACACTTCTGATGCTGTTTTAATGTCTTATTTTGTCACATATTATTAAAAGTTATTGGTACATCATCTTTCTGCTTGCTCTGAGCCATGAAAGGGCTGCCTCTAAAGAATCAGTTAGTCTTTCCAGTGTGTAGATACTGGAAAAATTAGAGGATAGGACTGAGAAAACATTTGTGTAATTAGATACAGTTAGTCTTCTGAGTCTTCGCTACTATGGGAAGACCCCCTTAGGGATCCACTCTTTTGAAGCCATGATGCTCATATATCACAAGTATGATGGGGATAATATGAGACAGAGATGGAAGCAGGTTACCAAACAAGAAGAGAGACCTGGAACAAATTCTTCCCTCATTATCATCAGAAGCCACTGCCAACATTTTGATGTAATATTTCCAGCCTCTAGAGCAGGGAGAACATTGCCTGCTGTTCAGTCTACCTTTTTTTGTACCCTTGGGCTTGGCTGCCCTAGAAAATTAGTTCAGAAGCGACTTCTGCACAGGTGTGAGCCCTGCTTCCTGTGGCTGATGTCCTTAAGACTGCACAAAAAAGTTGTAACTTTGCCTTCCTTATACATCATTCAATTATTTTTTTATCTTGCCATTTCTTCCTGCTGGTGTCATGGAAAAAATGGAAAATGATGCTGACATCTTTTCCTGGAGTTCAGTAGTGTTTTCATCATAGTTCCGTATCTCATTATCATGGCTATTCATGTTTTCTTTCTGTCCCACTAAAGTGGCTCTTAGAAAAATATCTAGTGTACAATTCACAGTAGAAACCTCTAACAACAATGCAGTTATTAAGCAGTCATAAGTAAAAAATAACAGTGTCACAGCATTTAAATTATTTGGATAATGGAATCTTCCTAGAACCACTGATAATAAAACCTCAAGCATTATTCAATTCTTTGCTTTGATACCAAAAGAGCAGTGAATCACTTCAAAGAAATAAATCAAAAGCAGAAGTAACACAAGCAAATAGGGCATAGATCCAGTTAGTAGACAATTCTGAAGTTTTAATGTTTAAGAACATGGGCTAAAATGCTCTGATATGTAAAATCACAGCACTAACTGGAGCAGAAAAAAAGATATAAAGACCAACTGAATGGAAATCCAACTTAGAAATCATTGACATGACTTGTCTTTGTTTTCAAATGACAATATAAATCCTGAAGATAGATTTTGAAATCACTCAAAGACAAAATAAAGCAGACAAGAGAAAAGAGGTGAATGCTTCTAAACAATGTGAACAAGTGTTTTGGGAGAATAAATCTTTCCTTTTGATAAAAGAAAACTAGCCCTAATACTTCCAAAATAATATGAAAAGGATTTCTCCAAGGATTATTTAAATATATTTATAGAAAAATACGTTATAAAATTCTATTATCTCTAAGGTGAATAGGATAAAAGGAAAATGAAAATGTCTTCCTTTGCCCTTCCCTGTCCCCCCTTTTTTTGTAAAATGGTGTGGCATGTGAAAATGAGACTAGCTACAAGAACACAAGTTCTGAACAACTGAAACATGCAAAGGTGCCACTCCACTCCACTTGAAGACTATATTACAATCGCTATCTACTCACAGATTTTTGTAAGTTTGAAAATGTCTGAACCTATTCACAATAAAACTTCAACTTTTAAACCTCAGAATTTAAAAAAAAAAGAAGCTTTTATAGTATAACCTATGGGTTTTTTATTTTACTTTTAAAAAATTGTTTAAAATCTCAAATATAATTGCAGCAAGTTTCCATAAATTTTTTGGAGGCATTATCTACATAATTTCTGCATTTTCTTGTTTTGATTCAGTGAATGGATCCTGTCCCATCCTCATTTTGGGTGTGTGGCTCAGTCTGTTTAGATTGATATGAGCCAACATAGGCTCTGGGGCCACTAGGCAATAGAACGCCATTTCTCTTATTTACGAAGTCTGGAAATCTGAGACTATGATGTAAGCAGCAATAGCTTTTTCGACAAGATTCTCTTTCTGTTTGTATGCTGATAGACAAGACAAGAGTCTCTCTTCGTGTTTTGTATAGGAGAATTTGTCACAAGTCATTTTCTGTACCACTTGATGCTATTGACTTATGAGTTAAAATGTAAATATGTGAATTGTTTGGTAGAATGGAGGATACAGGGACTCAGAGTGTAGTGATGAGCAAATAAAGTTTCACAAAACCTATTAACAGTTGCTAAATAGAAGTACTTTTAGAGAAAAAAATAATACATAATAAAAATAAGATGAAGAATTAAAAGATAATTCCCAAACTTCAAATTGAAAAGTTAGAACAGCATGAATTGTAACTGGCAATACATCATCAATATTTATTGCATCTGTGCATTGTGAAGCACACTGAAATAGTGTTTCTGAAACCACCCAGTATTTAGCAAATGCACTCAAATGATGTAGAAACACAGCTACAAAATTTCAAGAGAATATTTTCTGAATTCCAGATAAGTGCATACTTCCCTTTAGTCATAAGGTTAGTCAAGTCTAGGGGTGGGTTCCTTTCTAACTTACCAGTTACTATTGGTTGGATCTGACCCTCATAACTTTTACTCTTCCTATACAGATCCTGATTCTGATCACAGAAGTTTATCACAGGAGTTGAACGTCCACATGTGACATATTTGTGCTCTTCACTCCTTCTCCTCATTTCTACATTTTACTGGAAGTTTAATGTGTGTACAGTTGAAATGGCATAATGAACTTCTTTGATATGTTATATGAGGTTGATCTAAGGCACCATCAGTCATTGTGTTCTCTCCACATATTTTATCAGACTCTGTGATATTAGGAGTGGGAATTCAGCCAAGCTCCTGTTTCAGCTGCACCACAATATAACATGTGTTCAGACAAACCATCACATGTTCTTTCACATTCCCTGAATGTGCATGTTGTAAGTTTCATTCAATTAGAATGTCAGATCCAAATTCTGAACCAAAGCGGAAGTATAGAAAGATACTACAAACATTCTAGAAATCATCAAGAAGCTTAAGAATCTATAGCAATCAGCTATAATGGTGAGTCAAGCATAGAATATAAAAGAAGCTATCAGAGATGATAATTTAAAATACATACAGTTCTCACTTACAACCCCAGTTACTAACAATCTGCTTTATTTGGTTTTATTTTCCTCACAGATGTGTTTGTTTCATGTGGGGGGGGCAGGTTATGTGTGTGTGTGTGTGTGTGTGTGTGTGTGTGTGTGTGTGTGAGAGAGAGAGAGAGAGAGAGAGAGAGAGAGAGAGAAAGAAAGATTAAAAGTTCTTGTGATTTCTTTATCAACTAAAATCCCCAACATGATTCTTGTAAGAATGTAAATACTACTATTGGCATTTTCAATTATCAGAAGTTTCATTTTTATCAGAAGTATGTGTGTATGTGTGTGTGTGTGTGTGTGTGTGTGTGTGTGTGTGTGCACGCGCGCGCGCATATCAACCTGCTAGGATGCAAGTGTGAAAGTCAAAGAGATCTGCATAGACATTTT
>CM052711.1:46731044-46813286 GCA_028551405.1 Uromys caudimaculatus
TCGAAGATCAAGTGACCATATGTGTGTGGGTTCATTTCTGGGTCCTCAATTCTATTCCATTGATCTACCTGCCTGTCACTGTACCAATACCATGTAGTTTTTATCACTACTGCTCTGTAGTACAGCTTGAAATCAGGGATGCTGATTTTTCTTAAAAATAGTAGTTAGTCTTAAATATACAACTGTATTTTAGGGTTATAGCAAACCATACTATTATTTATAACTTAAAGTCTCCCTTATATGATTGTGCTGTTCAAAAAGACTTATTACTTCATTTTCCTTCAGTAGTATAGAATGAAGCCTATTAGAAGATTTATCATCAGTACCAGAAACCATGGACTAGGAAAATGTTAGAATTTGACTGATGCAGCTTCCAATATGGGAGACAAATTTCTTGACCAAAACCATACACTGACATATTCCTCTTTAGTAAGTGGTATTATCTGATAGTTGATGCAAAGGCACCAAATAGCTGACCACTGTCTATTATGTTTGAAATTTAACTAAAGCATCCCATAGAACCAATGTCACATTACATTCTGACCATTTCATGGTTGTGGCCCAATACAGACTTGGAATCACATTTGACCAACAGTCTGCCAGTCTTGGAGATATCTACTGAACAGATATCCTACTTTCTTATGTCCTACCTGACCACGGTTTTCAGAATGGTATTATTGGCTTAGAGGTGCTTTCTCATATTGCAGAAGGAACAGAACAGATATGGATTAAAAAGTAATGTTTATTAGTGGTTGCCCCTCATTGAGCAATGTCACTGAGAATTTGAATTCCAAAATTTCTTGTTTGTGATATAAATATAAATGTAGTAAATACACAGAAGAATAGCATTATAATATTCAAATATTCAAGATCCACTGTCAAATACAAGCATTGTTTATAAAGCAGAACTGAAGTAATAAATTACTTAAGTCTAGAGTCCTAAGAAGCCCCAGCAGGATGCCTGTTTCTGCACTGGTCCTTCACTGCCTCGCACTGAGCAAGTGTAGGTTCTACCTACTACATGGAAATCTTGCCAAGGGACCTAAGGTTTTTAGTTTTAATGCTAAACATAGGTCGTGACATTTTCTTAAATTTGCATACATATTTATAATAATGTTGAAACTTAATGAGGTAAAAGCAGTCCCCTGTTTTCCTCAGGTAGAATAGAAGTCTCTGTTGACATTTGTTCTTCCTAGAAAGCACTAGGATTCAAGTTAGAAACCAAAATAAAACTAATGTCACTGTGAAGGAAATGAAATGTGGTGAACATTATTTTCTAGTAGATGGACCATCAGAATCAAGATCGCTTCGCTCTTTGGGAGACCTGGAGAGCTCATCAGGCCCCACTTAAGTGTTTTATGTTCTATATAGGCTTAAGATGTTCTATCTGTGTCAAAGCACAAGGGAAAGTGATTCTTAAAGGCTATTTTGGAAAAGAAAAGGAAACTGTAAGGTTTTCCTGTCATAAATCCCAGAAAGGACTGCTGTGCTCTTAACTGTCACTCGAACACCCTCTCAAACATTTTGGCAGCTATTTCCTTCAGAGCTGTCAAAATGTGTCACTGATAACAGGTCTGCATCAGAGAGGCGAAAGGGGATATTAAGGACTTAATTCTCAGTACTTGTCAGTTATGGTGTCATGGGAGGTTTAAGGCAAGAACTCGTTCAGTTACTCTTCATGTTTAACCACGATCTTTTGAGGTGTTGACTTGTGAAGAAGGGTTTGGGAATTTATTAAAAGTCTCTATAGTGCTTCATGTTTCCATATGGCAAATTTTCTGCAACTTATGAGGTCAAATTTCACTATTTTTCCAGATCCTTAATACAAAGCTGGTACCCATACAGTCTATCTGTCTTTCCAGAGCTCCCAATTGACAGTGCTTCTAAGCATTGGTATTCAGATTAACAGGTTTCTAAGGCTGTGTTCTTCTCAGTCACTCATGATGCTTAATTCATGTTTGATGACATATGGGTATTCAGGAGGCCTAAAAATCTAGTCCTTTCATAACATTGTAGGTAAATAACATGATCATCACTACTTGCTAAGAAAAAAAAAGTTTCAGCCAGCATCCGTAGAAGGTGACGCTGTTAGAAAGCTTTCAGTAGTATTATGGTATGGCCTATTATGAGTAGGAATTCTGCTGCTAGTAAAACTTTAATTTCATCCTCAACAGAATATTATATATTTTTATAAAAAATGTTATTATTCTAAAGCCCTTGGGGATATGTACAAGAACATAAACAGCATTTACATATCGATTATCTATTAACTGACACTGCATTTGCCAGGCATTTGACACAATTAAGCAAATGCTTGACTGAACAGATGGGGCTTATACAGATCCCTAAGGGCATGTCTACATTAACAGTGCCAAGGGGGGTTAATGCACCCATTTGGCATCTGTGTGTCTTTTCTCAGCAGTGTATATACACTACTGCTTAATATGTTTGCAAATGGATCCATTTTTGTCCCAGAGGATTGCATGTGAAAGGATTGTGTTTATTTCCAGTTTGTTTCAATTTTCCATTTTCTGTCAAATGTTTTTCCGATCTTGGAAATTTCTGGTACAGATTTTCTTCAACCGTCCTATGCAAATTTGGGTTATTTATGGTATCAAGGTAATAGGACACTTTTCTTAAGCAAAACCCATAGCTTTTAATGTTTATGATATTTATGTTATTTCTAATACTAGGACTTAACAGATAGAGGAGGAAAATTAAGGCATCTCATTTCTTAAAAATTACAACATTAAAATACTTGAGAAAGGAAGTATGCATTCTTCACCAGAGTCTTTCATGACCTTTGGAGGAAAGAGATAATTCCAGACACCAATATTTAAATTGAGTGAGTAGACTTCCTTTGCTATCAGTTCAATGTGCATAGTTTTTTAAAAACTAAGACCTAATATGCCTATACTTTTTTTCATGACTAAATCTTCAGGTTTCCTTTAAAACTTCTCTGAACATGAACATAACGTGGGAGAATGAATGCTTTGACAGAGTATATGCCCCAGTAAAACAGCAATACATTGAAACTAAATATAGATAGTGAATCCCTTGGGATTAATATTATGTGATGCTGCATGAACTTTATCCTTTGGATATTATATAGCTCTATAGATTTGATAAGCATGAGCCTCATATGATTCAAACAATCACAACATGAAAATATGTTATATAGGAATATACACTATCAGAAAAGAATATCTCAATAGCATTCTAGGCACGTAAGGCAAGGAAGTACATTTAACAAATGTGATTGTTCCATAGTCTTGTTCCATAAAAAGTCTTATTCAGCATATATTTTTAAAAAAAACTATAATTGACGTGTTAATTGGGAAAATTTTTTACAATAGATAAATCTCCTTTCACAACCTGTACTTTTTGTTCACTAAAAGGAATGTGAATAAAAAGTAAGAGAATTCTTTTTAGCACACCCATGAATAAATAAGCCATGACAGAATCACTTGACTGCATTGTCAGTGATCTTACTTGTCAGTCTATGACAATGTAATGAGGTGAAGATAATATGTGCTTTGGTTAAAAAGTATATTAGAATGTCTTAGCATAGTATCAGTGTAATGTACAGTGTTAATCCATGTTTACTTTTATAGCTTCTGTTATTGTTCATACAGATTACCTGAGCATAGCATTTCAACTGTAAAATTATTTAGATTAAATAAGTTTGTGGTTTCTCACTGCAGGGGTCACATATGTTTGTATCTTGGTGGCTAATTGATTTAGGAATACTCAGTCCACTGTCAGTGACAGTATTCCTTGGGCAGTGTTTCCCAAACTACATAGGAAAGGGGGAAGCTATCTGAAGCCAAACCAGTCTGACTGGATGTATTCATTTCTCTCTGCCGTTGACTGTAGATTTGATGTCATTAGCTGATTTAGTTCCTGCTTTGACTTTTGTGATTTCAGTGATTAACTTTAGCCTCTAGTTGTAAGGTAAATAAACTCTTTCCTCTTACAAGTTGTTTTTGGATTGGTTGTTTGCCATAGCTACAAAAGCAAAAATAGAACAGTTACCAGATAATAAATACCATTTAGCATTTTGCTTTCCTAATTAAACCTTCATTAAAAACTTCTAATTTTGTGCCTTTATTTATATAGTTTCCAATGCTTGACTATATTACATAGAGGAAGTAAATAAAAGCAGCTCACATCTTAATAAAAATAATAAGGACTTAACATTAAAATACTCAATAAAAAAAGCATGTGTTCTTCAGCAGTCGTTCATGAACTTTTGAGTAGGGAGGCTACTCCAAACATGTTCAAAAATATTTGCATGCTTCACATACATACACACACACACACACACACACACACACACACACACACACACACACACACACTACATACTAATTCTTGTCTATTTGTCTTTGTTGACTAGGATTAGGTTCTTTCATGGAATGGTTCAAAGGTTACTATTAGTACATGAGGCCTAGCATCATATTTAGCTAGGTAAATTGCAAGAAGCTAATTAAGCCCTATTATGGCTGTATGAAAATTAATGTGCTATTTAACTTAACAAAGTACTATGACTACAGTTCAGTGAAGGCTCATTGTACAGCTCATGCTGTAACACTGCACGTTGTTACTCATGGCACGGCTGTGGTGGGTATTTGTATAATAATGTATATATTTTATGTTCCTACTTCAATGAATGTCCTCTCTGTCGACATTAATAACTCTGATAATCAGAAACAGTGCAGACAGAGTCTGGGATATGAAGGAGTGGCTAATGTCTCAGCAAAATGGTAAATGCTGGGAACTTCAGGACAGCCAGCCCTTTAGGCTGTGGAAAAGAGCTCTAAGTACATGGGTTCAATATATTTTTTTTTCTCAAAAAATAAGGATGCAATATGAATTATATTGGGGCTTCATGGATCTAAAAGAACAAAAGCAGGTGTGCGGTAGGCCAACGTGTCAGAATGTCAATAAGGAAAGAAATAAAGAGATTTAGGAAGTGGTGACAACAGGAGATCCTACCCAGATCTTGTTTTTTTGTTTATGCTTACAAAGGCAGACAGATTCCTGAGTTCAGGATCAGCCTGAGAAAGAGCAAGGATAGGCCTAAGTATGATAGAAATGGTAATTTCAGGATGGGCCCCATCCAGCTAGACTATCCTCTGTGCTTAAGAGATGCAGGGCTGGGGTCATGGGATGCTGACTGGAGGAAAATCATAAAGAAACCTGGAGTAAATGACTGGGTAGATATGTTTAAAAAAATCTGACAATTAAGAAATAATGCAATGGGTGAAGATGAATTAGTTCTAGGATTCTACAGTAGAGTAGGTAATTTACTTCATAGAAAATTATAAAGCATTTCAAAATAACTGGAAAGTCTGTGGTTCTTGTCTTAGTTATGGTTTCCATTGCTGTAGAGATACCATGACCGAGGCAACTCTTATAAGGACAACATTTAATTGGGGCTGGCTTAAAAGTTCTGAGGTTCAGTCCCTCATCATCATGGTGGGAAACATGGCCCTGTCCAGGAAAGAATGTTGCTGGAGAAGCTGGGAATTCTTTCTGAAGGCAATTAAGAAAAGACTGACTTCCAGGCAGATAGGAGGAAGGACTCTCAAATCCTATGCAGACAGTGATTTACTTCCTTCAATGAAGCCACACCTCCTAATAGTGCCACTACCTGGGCCAAGCATATTCAAACCACCACAGTTCCTATTCTGTGCAAGTAAATCCTTGAGAGATAGAAATATTAATTTCCTTAATTAAATTTTTAAAAATTTGCATGTATTTAATTATATTATACCACCATCATAGATACATAGCATGTACTAAGTAAAGGTACAAATGTAAAAATAAATAAAACCCATTTTCAAATTATTAAAACTCAAATTACATATCTTTAAAAAGTCACTTGATAAGCCAGGCAGTGGTGGCTCACGTCTTTAATCCCAGCACTTGGGAGGCAGAGACAGGTGGATTTCTGAGTTCGAGGCCAGCCTGGTCTACAGAGTGAGTTCCAGAACAGCCAGGGCTACACAGAGAAACCCTGTCTCGAAAAAAAAAAAAAAAAACGTCACTTGATTTCTGGATGTTAAGGCCAAGCCTCAGGAAAATGTTTCCCTAGAGCTTCAGGAGGCAGTCCCGGCAGAGCTGTCAGTGCAAAAGCCCGGTATAGACAGGCACAGTGGCCCAAACTACCCACAGAGCACAGCCCTTCAGTTATCTAACCTTCTGCCTGTCCTGAAAATATATGTGTCAGTGAAGCCTGGGGAGGTAAAGACAAAACTTCCCTGAACTCAGCCTCTCAAGTAGCTCCTCACAGATGCTAGCTGGCCTCTTGGGAATCCAGTGATTGTCTTAGGCCACCTTCTGCTGTTCTCCCTGCACTCTCATTTACATGATCACATATTTCATACTTAATGAGGTCTTGGCAGAGATGAAACAATACACATATGTTTTCTTTTAATGCTTATCTAAGTTAATAGCATATTTTATTAATTTACTCAAATTAATTTACTTTGTTTTCCTATTGCAAAAGAGTTCAATGTGAACCAGAGATCAGGATAGCTACAGAATTATTATGCCTGTATTTGAGTTTACTGGAGAAATGCAATCTTAGTTTGCACTTTTTTTGGAATTATTGGAAAGAAACTGTTTCCCCTACTTTGCTCAGGAAAATGTCTATTATGAGCACCAAAATCTACTTCCTGATAGGAATATTCTGACAGCTAATTATTGATTGCCAAAGGTGGATAGATATTGGTCATATGCAAATTTTGGGAGGAATTTGGCAGAAGAGAGGACATTCTCAGAAGAATCCATAATGAACCCTGTGAAGTGTAACGGTGAAAAGAGTTTCTCTGGTAGTCAGCAATACAACTGACTTTAATAAATCATTTTGCATCATTTACATAAACCTGGAATAGAGGTAGGGAGGGCTAGGGAGAGAGAAAAAGAGACAAAGTGACAGAAATAGAGGTCATTTAAGAGTTCAGGGACAGTCTCATCTGATTTTTGGAGTAGATACATGATGAACCCTTAACATTTCTTTCTAATAAACTTCACACATTCCCTAAGATTAAATTAGAGAAGAAAATCACCACATCATAAATATTGAAAACTCCTTAATTTATAGTGGAAGTTAATGTTCTGCTGGATAGTCATGATTATCAAATCTGTTCTATAAATGTGATCAACTAAATTCAAGCAGCTTAAACTTGCCCACAATGTATTAGCTGATAGCAGAATATGATGAATTTTTACCCTTGGTCTTAGTTAGTTATTGCATGATATTTTCAACTATTTACAGGGTGAGCCAGGTCAACAATTTCTTCAGAATAATTGATTACTTTGGAAACAGGTAAAAGAAATATTTTCAAAATTCATTTTAGCAAAAGATCTAGCCAGTGAGATAATGTTGGGTCAGTGATACACAGAGTTATGTACAGACTTTGTTCTTCTAGGCAAACCATGGGGAAACATTTTATCCTGGGTTAAATCACATAAATTCTACCTTAATATGTTCCACAAATCCATCAAATGCTGACCAGAATAGAATGAAAGTTTATAATATCTAATTTTTAAAATTAACTTTCTTTATATCCATAGAAAAATTCTTCAGACTAATTTATTAATAAGTTTGCATTTGGTGTATGAATGAATAAATATATAATAATAGCATTATCTAGTAAATCCTAGTATTGTGCTTAGGATGCAGGTGTTTTGGTGTCTTATTTGAGGCTCTTAGAAGTATATATTGGACTTATCATTAAATTGTGTACTTCTTTCATCTTTTTTGACAAAATGTCCTTAACACATTTTATTTCTGTCTAACCATTCTCTTACTGACCCACAGCTACAAGTCTGGATTCCTAAAAGAGCATTCACTCAAGGTCTACAGTTTGGTCCTCTTTCCTTCCTCTAGCTTTTCCTCTGTGTCATGTCATTTTCATCTTTGGATTTCAGTGATCTATACACACACATCCATGCACATCCATGCACATCCATGCACATATACACACATACTTCCAAAGTCTCTGGCTCAAGCACAGACATCTTCATCAAAATGCTCTTGATTCTTTGTGCTCAGAGTTCACCTTGAAGAATACACTGTCTTTCTTAATTAATATTTTTTGTTATCCTTCAGTTCTTTTGTGACCATAGCTAATATCCACCTATGCTAGCTGTCCTCTAGCTGGAAAAAATTTCCAATTCTTTTCCCTAACTTCTTTTACAGTCTACTTTTCAAAATCACCCATTCTTTTTATTCTGTTACTATACTTCTTGCTTACCCGATCCACATTAATACGCTGCTATATTCTGTTCTAGGTTTCTTACTTTCTTTCCATCTTCTGTACTTCCTCCACAGTGATCACTTCAAGTGGTAAAATTACCAGGTATTTGACTAATATAGCATCTCACTGCTACATTTTAAATTCATAAACTTAGCTTTCCAATTTTCTCAGATTACATTTGTTTGATACTCTCTTAAACATCATGGTTTATGCTCTTTTAAATATATTAGTCTGTGATGTTACACATTGTTTATTCATATGAATAGTTTTTATTCATTAGTCATGAATTCTTGTTTTCATTTTTTTTTTTACCGTTCATTAAATGAAAGGCTTTTAAGACCTAGAGAACTTACACAAGATATTTGAGATTAAGAATCAAATAATTTAAAAGTTTGCCAAATAGGTAAGAGATTATAGATAAAGTCAAATAAACACAAATGTTATAGTTGATATTCAGAATTCTACAGTATGCCTAAAAGTGTTTAATAAAACATGTGGATCAAAAATAGTTTTTCTGTGTAAATAATATGCGGTAAAATAATGAAGAAGGATGAAGTATATATGAAGCCTGGAGCAATATACTCAAAGTGGTAAAAGATGCTAAGAAGATGCAGAGGTGGACATAATGCCAGTGCCTGTGAAGGAGGGCAAGCCACAGTGAACTTGGTAACTGGTCACTGTGCTATGTGTGTACTTATGTTTGATCCTTCCCTCTGATTTAAGGTACTTTATTATTCAAAATATAGCTAAAATCTTACAATCACCCTTACAACTACTCCTTTTAATATGTTTTCAATTATGTCATGGGGAGATATCACAATGAAATTTACCTCATATTGGTGGGAGACAATCCTATCATGATCAAGGTTCAGTGCAGGTAAGCCCATGCGTGTTGTATTGAAGGAATGAAGCCTGAGATTTGGGAGTGCTATGATGTACAGAGTACAGGCATTGGGTATATTTTATCAGAAATTATTACACTGTAATTATAAAAATGTTCCTAATAGTTCTTGCCCAGTTTTATAATAAATGGCATGGTGTGGTACAAAATTAATGAGTATTAAAATTATACAGTACCCATAGTTTAAATAATGTTCAAACCTGTCAATATCGTCATATTTATAATGATGTAATCTCAATAAATGTGCAGAATTTCTTTTTGACTCAAAGGAAATCGTACCATAATTTTTATTCTTGGACAGAACTTTATAGAAACTAGAGAAGCTCTGCTGTTAAGATCTGCAGAGATTGCATAATTACAAGTCCAGTTTGACTCATTTCCTTGGAGACTAACTATTGAGAATGAAAGTGTCCTTTTCCTCTTTTTATTTTTGAGATTATAATATAATTATGCCATTTTTTGAAATATATTTTATTCAAATAGAATCAGATATATGCTTATTACATTTTTTCTTCCTCTAATTTTTCTAGATCTTTCACATATACCCTCCTGTCTTGGTTCACCCTTTTTCTGTTTCACATTAAAAAATAAACAGATTTCTAAGGAATAATAGTATGATATATAACATAATATAGTACAATATGTTCTTAATAATATAATAATATATAGTGTGAAAGACAAAACAAGAATAAACGTATCAAGGTAGGACCATACAAAGAAAAAGAGCCATGAAACAACCCTGGCTGGAAAGTGTGTTTAAGAATTCGGCAATGTAATAAGTTTCATCAACTTTACAAGATGAACACACATGTGTATGCATGCACACACACACATATACACTCATATGCGCACACACACATTTATTTCTTTAAGAAATTATATTCTTCAGCTCTTCTTTTGAACTCTGTCAGTTCAGAAGTTTATTGGCATCTATAGCAGTTCCTTTCACATATTAGTAAATTCTGGTCGTCTTCAGGCACTCCTTATATGAATGTCTTCTACCTGAATAGAATTTTGATTTAAATTCAGAACCACTGACCATGTGCTCTCTGTAAGTTATGGTTCTTATTGATTTCAATCAGTCATTCACCATTCCAAAAATAGTTTTTTTCTTTCTTTCTTTCTTTCTTTCTTTCTTTCTTTCTTTCTTTCTTTCTTTCTTTCTTTCTTTCTTTCTTTCTTTCTTCCTTCCTTCCTTCCTTCCTTCCTTCCTTCCTTCCTTCCTTCCTTCCTTCCTTCCTTCCTTCCTTTCTTTCTCTCTCATTTAATTTGTTTATATTTCAAATGTTATTCCACTTCTTGGTCTCCTCTTCCCAACCTCCCCACCCCATTGCCTTCCCCTTTGGCTCTGAGGGTGCACCCTCACCGACCCAGCCAACCTGTCTCACCCATCTAGCATCCCCCTTCTCTGGGGCATCAAGCCTGCAAAGGATCTAGTGCCTCCCCTCCCACTGATGCCAGATGAGGCAATCCTGTTACACACATAGCAGGAGCCATGGACTGGCCCCTGTATACTATTTGGTTGGTGGTTTAGTTCCTGGGAGCTCTGGGGCCTCGGGTTAATTGATACTGTTGCTCTTCCTATGGGGTTACAATCCCCTTCAACTCCTTCAGCTCGTCCACTAAATTGGGGGCCCTGGGTTGAGTCCAATGGTTGGCTGTGAGTGTCTGCATCTGTCTTTGTCAGATGCTTGAAGAGTCTCGCAGAAGCCAGCCATAACAGGCTCCTGTCTGAAGGCATATTTTGGCATCAGCAATAGTTTCAGGGTTTGGTGTCTCTGGATGGCTTTTCCTTCAGTCTCTGCTCCATTTTTATCCCTGCATTACCTTTAGACAAGGACAATTCTGGGTTAAATTCTGTGTGGCCCCATCACTATATTGGAGGCCATGTCTATTTCCTGGAGGTGGGCTCTTCAGGTTCTATCTCACTGCTGCTGGGGATTTTGTCTAATGTCATACCCATTGGGTCCTGGGAGCCTCTTGCATTCCTGGTTTCTGGGACTTTTTATAGTTCTTCAAGTCCCCCCTCCACTTACTTCTATATATTCTTCTGGCCCAATGAACTTCTCTCCTGTCTTTTCCCATACCTGGTGCTTTCCCCCATTCTTTCCTCTTCCTCCCCTCTCCCACCCAGGTCTCTCGCTCTCCTTCTGCCTCCCATAATTATTTTGTTCTCCCTTCTAAGTGAGTTTGAAGCAGCCACACTTTGACCTTCCTTCTTGTTAAGCTTCTTATGGTCCTTGAGTTGTATCATGGGTATTCTGAGCTTTAGGGCTAATATCCACTTATCAGTGAGTACATACAATATATGTCCTTTTTGGTCCATGTTACTTTACTCAGGATGATATTGTCTATGTCCATTCATTTGCCTACAAAATTTGAGGTCCTCATTTTTAATAGCTTAGTCGTATTACATTGTATAAATGTACCACATTTTCTGTATTCATTCTTCTATAGAGGGACATCTTGGTTGTTTCCAATTTCTGGTTATTATAAATAAGACTGTTATGAAAATAGTGGAGCATATGACCTTGTTATATGTTGGAGATTCTTTTAGGTATATGCCCAGGAGTGGTATAGCTGGTTCCTCGGGTAGAGCTATTTCAAATTTTCTGAGGAACCACCAGATTGATTTAGAGCACAATTCTTCAAGTTTCAAGAATAGAAACCAAAGTGAAGGAGGGCAAAATAAAATATACCAATGAAAAATATCTATTGTTACCTTTTCACAAATTATTTTTTAATGTTTTTTTCATGTTTATTGGTTATTTTATTTATTTACATTTTAAATGCTACCCCCCTTTTCAGTTTCCTCTCCACAAACCCTCTATCCCCTCCCTCCTCTCCCCTGCCTCTATGAGGGTGCTCCCCTACTTGCCCACCCACTCCTGCCTCAGTGCCCTAGTACTTTCCTACCCTGGGAGTCTACATAGGACCAAGGACCTCCCCGCCCAGTGATGCCAGATAAGGCAATCCTCTGCTACATATCCAGCTGGAGCCATGTGTCCCTGACATGTGTACTCTTTGGTTGGTGATTTAGTCCCTGGGAGCTATGGGGATTCTGGTTGGTTGATATTGTAGTTTTTCCTATTGGGTTGCAAACCCCTTCAGCTCATTCAGTCTTTGCCCTAACTTCTCCATTGGGGTCTCCATGCTCAGTCCAATGTTTGGCTGCCTGCATCCTCATCTGTATTGGTCAGGCTTTGGCAGAGCACCTCACAGAACAGCTTTACCAGACTCCTGTCAGAAAGCTCTTCTGGGCTTCAGCAATAGTGTCTGTGTTTGGTATCTGCACATGAGATGGAACCCTAGGTGGGACAGTCTCTGGATGGCCTTTCCTTCAGTCTCTGCTCTGTTCTTTGTCCCTGCCTTTCATTTTGAGAGGAGGAATTCTGAATTAATATTTTTGAGGTAGGTGTGTAGCCCCATCCCTCAACCATGCCTAACCTCTGGATATGGTGTCTACAGGTTCTCTCTCCCCTTTGTTGGGTATTTTGGCTAATGTCCTCCCTGTTGGTTCCTGGGAACCTCTTAAGTCCCTTACATCTGGGACTTTCTAGTGGCTACCCCCAACTCCCCCTCCCCTGCTCCTATATGCTGTTCAAATTCTTCTGTACTTCTTCCCCATCTTCTTCCATATCTAAACCAACCATCCCTTCCCCCTATCTCCTTCCCAGACCCTTCTCTATGTCCCCATATTATTTTCTTCCCCCTTCTGTGTAGGACTGTAACATCCACACTTTGATGTGTTCCTCTTTCTTCTTGGGTTTCATATGGTCTGTGAGTTTTATCATGGGTATTCCAAACTTCTTTGGGCTAGTATCCACTTATCAGTGAGTATATACTATGTGTGTTCTTTTGTGACTGAGTTACTTCACTCAGGATGATATTGTCTACTTCTATTCATTTGCCTGTGAATTTCATGAAGTCATTGTTTTTTAATAGCTGCGTAGTAGTCCATATATATAAAACTTTGCAAATCTATTTAAAATTTATCATTCCATATTCTATTTAGTCAAATCAAATTAGTTTGGAAATGTAGTACATTAAAATACTTAATCATTATTAATATAATTATACATGAATAAATATTTCTTTTGTGTGTGTGTGTGTTTTTATATTTACTTTATTTACATTTCAAATGTTTTCCCCTTTCTAGGTATCCCTGAAGGAACTAAGGGGGTTTGCAGCCCCATGGAGGGAGCAACAGTGTCAATTGGCCAGAACCCCTGGAGCTCCCAGAGTCTGGACCACCAACCAAAGAATACATAGAGGGACCCATGGTGCTGGCCACATATGTGGCAGAGGAGGACCTTATTAGGTCTTCTTTGAAAGTCTGATAGAATTCTACACTAAAAGCTTCTGGTCCTAGAAATTTTTTGTTGGGAGACTTTTTTTTTTTTTGATACTTTATTTACATTTCCAATGTTTCCCCTTTTCCAGGTCTCCTCTTTGGAAACCCCCTTTCCCCTCCCCTCCCTTTCCCCGCCTCTATGAGGGTATTCCCCATCCCACCCATCCGCCCACCCACTCCCGTATTCCCACCTTGACATTCCTCTTTACTGGGGACTCTAACACTCTCAGGCTCAAGGGCCTCTCCTCCCCCTGATGGCCAACAAGACCCTCCTCTGTCACATATGTGGTCCGAGCCATTGGTCCCTCAATGTGTATTCTTTGGTTGGTGGTCCAGCCTCCAGGAGCACCAGGGATGGGGGGTGTCAGGCCAGTTGACACTGTTGCTCCCTCCATGGGGCTGACACTCCCTCAGCTCCTTCAGTCCCTTCTCCAACTCCTCCATCTGGTACCTTACTCTCAGTCCAGCGGTTACTGTAAAGTGAAACTTGGGTATTCCGAACTTTTGGGCTAATATCCACTTATGAGTGAGTACATACCATGTTCGTTCTTTTGTGACTGAGTTACCTCACTCAGGATGAGTTCCATCCATTTGCCTGCTAATTTCATGAAGTCATTGTTTTTAATAGCTGAGGAGCACTCCATTGTGTAAATGTACCACATGACTGCTTCTATTTCCTTAGAGGGTATAGGACTGTTTAAATGGCTTATCTGATTCTGATTTAACTTTGGTACCTGGTATCTCTCTAGAAAATCATTAATTTCATCTAGGATTTCCAGTTTTGTTGAGTATGGACTTTTGTAGTAGGATCTGGTAATTTTTTTGAATTTCTTCAGTTTCTGTTGTTTATATCTCCCTTTTCATTTCTGATTTTGTTAATTTGGATACTGTCTCTGTGCTGTCTGGTTAGTCTGGCTATATCTTGTTGATTATTGTAAAGAACCAGCTCCTGGTTTTGTTGATTCTTTATATAATTTTCTGTTTCTCCTTGGTTGATTTCAGCCCTGAATTTGATTATTTTCTGCCATCTACCCCTCTTGGGTAGATTTGCTTCTTTTTGTTTTATTTAGAGCTTTCAGAATTCCTGCTAAGCTGCTAGAGTATGTTTTCTCCAATTTCTTTATGGAAGTACTGAGAGCTATGAGTTTGACTCTTAGCACTGCTTTCATTGTGTCCCAAAAGTTTGGGTATGTTGTGCCTTCATTTTCGTTAAATTCTAAAAAGTCTAATTTCTTTCTTTCTTTATTCTCTGACCAAGTTATCATTGAGTAGAGCACTGTTCAGCTTCCTTGTATATGTGGGCTTGTTGTTGTTTTGCTCTTGTTGAAGACTAGCCTTAGTCTGTGGTGATCTGATAGCATGCATGGGATTATTTCAATCTTCTTGTACTTGTTGAGGCTTATTTTGTGTCTGAGTGTATGGTTAATTTTGGAGAAGATACCCTGAGGTGCTGAGAAGAAGGTATATTCTTTTGTTTTAGGGTGAAGTGTTCTGTAGATATCTGTTAAAATCATTTGGTTCATAACTTCTGTTAGTTTCACTGTGTCTTTGTTTAATTTCTGTTTCCATGATCTGTCCATTGATGAGAGTGGGGTGTTGAAGTCTCCTACTATTATTATGTGAGGTTCAATGTGTGCTTTGAGCTTCAGTAATATTTCTTTTACAAATGTGGATGCCCTTGCATTTGGGGCATAGATGTTCAGAACTGAGAGTTCTTCTTGGTGGATTTTTCCTTTGATGAGTAGGTGGTGTCCTTACCAATCTTTTTTGATAACTTTTGGTTGGTTGGTTTTATTTGATATTAGAATGGCTACTCCAATTTGTTTATTTGGACCATTTGACTGGAAATATTTTCAGCCTTTTATTTGATATAGCATCTGTCTTTGTCACTGAGGTTTGTTTGCTGTGTGCTGTAAAATACTGGGTCCTGTTTATGTATCCAGCCTGTTACTCTATGTCTTTTTATTAGAGAATTGATTCCACTGATGTTGAGAGATACTAAGGACCAATGATTGTTGCTTCCTGTTATTTTTGTTGGTAG
This sequence comes from Uromys caudimaculatus, assembly GCA_028551405.1. Lineage (NCBI taxonomy): Eukaryota > Metazoa > Chordata > Mammalia > Rodentia > Muridae > Uromys > Uromys caudimaculatus. The sequence continues at coordinate 46,746,611 of CM052711.1, forward strand.
AGGTGAAATTATGCTTCGGTGGTTCTCTTCTTTTGGGTATGTTGTGAAAAGATTAGTTTCTTGCTTTTTCTTGCTTGTAGTTTCCCTCCTTGTGTTGGAGTTTTCCTTCTATTATCCTCTGTAAGGCTAGATTGTTGGAAAGATATTGTTTAAATTTCATTTCTTCATGGAATATCTTGGTTTCTCCCTCTATGGTAATTGAGAGTCTTGCTGGGTACTATAGCCTGGGCTGGCATTTGTGTTCTTTTAGGGTCTGTATGACATCTGCTAAGATTTTCTGGCTTTAAGAGTCTCTGTCAAGAAATCTGTTGTAATTCTGATGGGTCTCCCTTTATATGTTATTTGATCTTTTCCTGTTACCATTTTCAATATTCTTTCTTTGTTCTGTGCATTTGGTGTTTTACTTATTACAGGAGAAATTTCTTTTCTGGTTTATCTGTTTGGTGTTCTGTAGGCTTTTTGTATGTTTATGGGCATCTCTTACTTTAGATTAGGGAAGATTTCTTCAATAATTTTATTGAAGATGTTTGCTGGCCCTTTGAGCTGTGAATCTTCACTCTCTTCTATAACTACTATTCTTAAGTTCGGTCTTTTCATTTTGTCCTGGATTGTTTGAATGTTTTGAGTTAGGAGCTTTTTGCTTTTTCATTTTCCTCAACTGTTTTCTCCATGTTTTCTATGGTATCTTCTATGCCTGAGATACTTTCTTCTATGTCTTGTATTCTTTTGGTGATGCTTGCTTACATTTGTGACTCCAGATCTCTTTCCTAGGTTTTCCATCTCCAGGGTTGTCTCCCTCTGTGTTTTCTTTATTGTTTCTATTTCCATTTTAGATCACGGATGGGTTTCCTTCACCTGTTTGATTGTGTTTTCCTGTATTTCTTTAAGAGATTTATATGTTTCCTCTCTAAGGGCTTCTACTTGTTTACCTGTGTTCTCCTGTATTTTTTAAGGGAGTTATTTATGTCCTTCTTAAAGTCCTCTATTGTATTCATGAGATGGGATTTTAAATCGGAATTTCACTTTTCTGGTGTGTTGGAGTATCCAGGACTTGGTGTGGTGGGAGAACTGGGTTCCAATATTGTCAAGTAGCATTGGTTTCTGTTGCTTATGGTCTTGTTCTTGTCTCTCACCATCTGGTTGTCTCTACTGATAACTTCCCCTGCTGTCTCTGACTGGAACCTGTATGTCCTGTAAACCTAGTTCTGTCAGAACTCCTGGGTTTCCAGCTGTCTCTGTGATACTGTGATTCTGAGATTCTGTGATCCTGAGATCCTGGGTGTGGCAGAGTTCCTGGGAGTTAAACTGCCTCTAGAATTCTGGGATCCTGGTGTGTCTGAACTCTTGGAATTCAGTTGTGCCAGAGCTCCTGGGAGTCCTGCTTTCTCTGCTTGTTGCAGGAGTGTGTGCAAGTTGAAAGGAACCCCTGCCTCTGGCTGGGCGGGGGTTCCTGCTTCCCTGGTTCCTTTCGGGGTCCCAGTTATGCTGGGTGTTGGGGCAGATATTGTGACCTCAACTGTGATCTTGAGTTTGTCAGAGCTCCAGTGATCCTGGGTGTGTCTGACCACCTGGGAGTTGAGCTTGCTCTTGGTGTTGTAGGAGTGGGTGGGGAGCCAGTGCCATGGTCAACTCAGGGCACAGGTTCAAAGCAAAAGGAACCTTTGTCTCTGGCTAAGTGGTGATTCCTACATCCCAGGATCCGTGGAGATTCAGTTATTCCTGGTGTTGGGGCAGATGTTGTGGCCTCACCTGTGTTCCTGGGTGTGTCAGAGTATCTGGGAAAAGAGCTTCCTCCGGATGTTGTAGGAGTGGGTGGGGGGAGACAGCTCCCTGAGTCCACTGCTGGTACAATCTGGGAGGAACCCCTGTGTCTGGCTTGGCCTGGGTTCCTGTGTCCCTGGATCTCACACGGGTCACAGTTACTCTGGGTATTGGGACAGATGTTGTGGCCTCATCTGTGATTCTGGGTGTCTCCACATAAATTTATAATAGTATTACTTAAAGATATATATTCAACTTTTTTGTACTCTGTGCTGGAATTTTAGTGAAAATAATAAAATACAACAGATTTATCTTAAACTTGAGAATATTAAATTGTTTGCACTTCTAAAGAGAAACGAGTTCTTTGTAATTAACAGATTATTTTTATAACACACAAGTGTTTTATTGGTGCAACTTTGATTGTCCTTTGTAGAAAATGCAAGTCAATGGTACAATTACATGCTTGATAATTATTTAAAGTACTTAGAAATTAACTTTACTTAAACTATAATTAAGTTTTAAATATATGTCTTTGTTTAGGCACACAAAATATATCTCTTAAACAAAGTAAAATTGGTCATTTTTGCTGATGAATGCATACAGGTCTTTAGACTTCTTAATCCAAAGCTTCCTTTTACTTCTGTTTTCATTAATAATAGATAGCATTTACTGAGCATCTAATTTGCTAAGTTATTGCTGTGCCCAGTTTTCATTGTCAACTTGACGTAGGTTAGGGGGACTGGGCAAGGGGAACTTATATTGAAGAAGTGCCTTAATCAGGTCCGCCCGTGGCAATGTCTTTGAGAGATTTTCATAATTGATGATTGATGTGGGTGGACCCAGTTTAGTGTAAGAATATAGATAACATCCATTGGCTGAATAAGAAATCTAACTGACCATGAGCCAGAAAGTCAGCCTTAGACCAGGCTAGTAATCAGTGTTCATCCATGGTTCCTGTTTCAGACCTTGTCTTAACTGTCTTCAATGATAGGTTGTTAACCTGGGAGTATAAGATGAAATAAAACTTTTCCTCCTTGAAGTTACTTTTTGTTGTGGCATTTACCACACACAATAAAAGCAGAAAGCTAGAACAGTTATATAGTAAGCTCATTAACAAATCTAATCATGATAATAATAATTGCTGTATAATAATAATTCACCTATTCCTACTTGCTTCTATAAGTGGAATAATTATAAGAATACTTTTAAATTTTGGCCTCATCTGACCCTATTACAAGCCCCAAAGTGATAGCCAGAGGTATCAGTTATATATCAAATGCTCATAAACTCCTATGAGGCTTGCTAGCCTTAACCACCTTATAAGCCTAAACTTCTAAAATAAAACTCCTATGAGGCTTGCTAGCCTTAACCACCTTATAAGCCTAAACTTCTAAAATAAATATTTGAAAATAAAGTACCAGATATTATTATAAGAGAATGAATTATGGAATTTCTATATCCTAAAATTATCCCTAAATAGTAACTCGATAGGAATAATTACATTACTTAAGATAGTAATAATTTTGGGAACATTCTTAAGAGAATTAACTGGGCTTTTAAAGTGTATTAACAAATTATTAAAAGTTATTATTGATATAATAATATAGTAAAATTAAACCACATTTTAACTGTTTATTATATGTCAAAATTATGAATCTTATTCTGTTCTATTATATTCATTTTATTTATGATTTTGTATTTTGCAGATTATTTCAAACTAGATCAGGCTTCTCTTAAAGTTATGATTTTTTTACCTTACCCTGTAAGTAAGTAGGACACCAATCACAATACCCATCTGGTACAACTCAATATTCTGTATAATTTCCTTAGGGGCAGACGCTTTGTACATGCTACCTGAAATACGTACCATGCTATTTAAAATGATTATTATTATTCACTGTGGTAAAAAACAAATAGTGTATCAAGGTGAGAAAATTCATCTAATTATAGTTCACATTCAAACAAAACTATCCTATACTTAAGATCTGCTCTTGAAGATAGAGAATTTCCTGGATGACTGTTGAGTGATTCCTCTACTTCTAGAACCCAAGAGTTGTTTATGATGATGTACTGAGATGACCATGCACATTCTTGTTTTCCTGACTATGACCTAGGAGATTATCAATCTGTTGATAACTAATATGTCAAGTTTTATCTAACCATGACCTTCAAATCCCATTAGAGAGTAAGAGCTTTGGGCCTGACTCTGTCTACAGCACAGAAAGCCTTCTCTAGTGAAGCTGAAATAAATGTACTTAGACACAGATCCACACTGCATTCACTGTGGGACTTTAAAACCAGTTGTATAGCTTTAGTGTAGGTAGTCAGAAGAAAGGGGTATCAACTAATCATAGACGAAAAAATGCAGAATGCATATAGTCCATGCTTAAACTTTAATCTTGGGAGACTGCAGATTGGTTGAAAATGACATTTGCCTTTAAAAAATATTAGCCTGTTTAAAATATAAAAAACAAATTATATAGAAGTGAAGTTAAAGACTGAATCCATATGCAGAAGTTACTCTTTAGCCAAAAATTCTACAGGAAAAAAAAATAATTCAGTGAGCTGACATGGCACTGGCTCATATATACAAGAGAAAGAAGAGTTAGGACTTCATTAAAACAATCAGAGATGTTAGTGGCAATTTGAAGGGAGGTTTTCGTACTGAAGATTGGTGAGCACTGAGAGTATGGGTGGTGAGGCAAAGGTATAAGAAAAAAGATGGTTTGTAGCAGCTCATGTTGACATCACATAATAAACTGAATGTGGAACACTACAAACATTTTTGTGAAGGAAGACAAGGAATTTCATTTCAGTTTGAAGTTACAGTAGAGTGTCTAATAATTGATCTTCAAGAATTACTTGATTTTTATAAGTGTAGCTTAACTAAAACGCTTTGGTATAGTAAGGCCACATGGCATTTATGAGCATTTGATATATAACTGACACCTCTAATTATATTTTGGGGGCTCATTATGTGGTCAAATGGGGAAAAATTTTAAAATTATCCCTAAAATTGGCTAAGTTTAAAAACCATGTTTATGGGGTAGATACTTAAAATCAAATTTTAGAAACAGTAAATAAAATAACTCAGTGATATATAAAGAGAATTGGGGAATTTAGTGTCCTGACCTTTTAAGGAAGAGTGTTTTGTTTATCTTGCTTGAGCCTCACTTTGGTAAAAGAAAAATGACAAAAACAATAGAAAGACTGAGAAACTTTGCTGGCAGTTTGGAATGTTTCTACATAGAGACCTCAGCAAGGATCACTTCCAGTAGCGTGTTGGGATATAAGGCAGAGAAAACTGGTTAAGGAGTATTTGAGTAGGTCCTGACATTGAAGGAATTCGAGTGCACTGAGATCTTAGGTATAATTTGCTGTGGCCTCCAGGAGTTCTTTCACATCTTTTAAACTTAAGTGAGCTTATTACATTAAGCATAAGATACAATTATGCGGAAAGATATAGTTAGTGCTTTGCTGCAAAAGTCTATGGAGCCGAAAATCTTAAAGCAGTGGGTTTCAGCTTTCCTAATATTGTAACCCTTTAATAAAGGTCATCATGTTGTAGTGACCCCGAGCCATAAAATTATATTTGTTGTTATTTCCTAACTGTAATTTTGCTAGTTATGAGTCATAATGTAAATATCTAATATACAGGATATCTGATATGTGACCCCTGTGAAAGGTTCATTCAACCCTGAAAGGGGTCACACCCCCAGGTTAAAAACACTGTCTAAAGGAAGCCATAACATCTATGAAGGCATACAAGTCCAGTCTCAACCTACAACAAATGTTAATGAGAAAGCAACATCATGGAAACCTTCACACTAGCTGATAGAAGCTTAAATAGTGTAGCCAGTCTGGAAAATTTGAGAGGTACTCAAAAAATAGGTTCTAATTTACCCAGTAACTCCACTTCTAAATCTATATCTAAGGTTGATAAAAGTATATATCCATACAGAAATCACTATGTGAATATTAATGGTATAATTGACAATAGCTCCAAGGAAGAAACAATACAAATGCTGAAGTCAATAAACCAAATATGTTTATCTGTGGAATAGGATTGTTACTGTTATTGCTGTTGTTAGTATTGCTCTCCTCCTGTAAAATTGTGTGTCACTGTTTTAGCTTGTTGGTAATTGAAAAAGTGATACTGAGTATATCTTCATTTGCTTGTTAGTCATGTTTTTATTTTTTCTTTTGGCAGATATCTAATTTAATACTGTGATAAGTTTTAAAATGAAAACTTTGGTGTTTGTATTATTGAGAAATATGAGTTGCTTGTTTGTATTTATTAATTTTTAGTGCAAAGGCATATTCTTAGTGATATTGTATGTAAAGATTTTCTCCACTTTTATTTGCTATAGACTTTCTTGGTGTTGTTTCTCTTATTTTCAAAAGGGATCTGACTGTGACAGACAACTCAAGACTTATATAGAAGCCCTAAGCATGTCTAATGCAGTAGTATACAAGCTCATTTCTATTTGTCGTAGTACTGCTATCATAAGCATACAAATAAGCCACATTAACAATTAAGCCACATTAACAATTATGGTTTAATAAGCAGTGGTGAGTCGCATGGTTTTTGTCATTTCTCAAAAGTTCTCACCTTGGCTCTTTGGCTTACCTAGGCACTGCACATGATCTCCAAAGCAGGCCTTAAGTGCCCTTTCATGGCCCTCCTTGTAATTCTGTAGTGTTCAAACTCCAGTGGAAAGGGAAGGAATTTATCACTGTCAGTGTTGACAGTCTCCTCAATGAATAATGGCTTCTCTTCTTACAGTGCTGCTTCCTAATTTTTGTTACTATTTAGTATAGAGTCCTGAATGCCTGGATATCTCAAAAACTTGGGGTAAGCTAACTCTCAACTATATATCAAACAGGGCAATAGTTACTATCTTCAGCAAATTATTTAAGGTGATTTGAAGAAAATATTATAAGTTAAGACAATGCCTTCTATACAAAAATAGCATAAGAAGTACTTGGACCCTCCATGAAGAGAAACGGTGTAGGTCCTACTTAAAATCCCTTTATCATAGTTTGAGAGGTACAGACTTAAAAGTACATACTTGTGTGAATGTACTCATGACAGTCTCAGCCATGAGTTTAACCAAAGGACAGCTTTGTTCACTTTGTCATTCACTTGTTTCAGGAATTTATGCAAGTAGCTTACTTCTGTGTCTCGGTCTATTATCTCATTTGCCAATAATATGTCTACTGAGCAATGCTAATTGTGGTTATAGCTAATTGAAAAAGTCAGAGAACTAGACAATGAAATGGCTTGGTTCTGAAACTAAAAGTAGTCTTCTCCATATGGATTGTTTGATTTCTAGTTCTAGGCTCAGCCTCTGACAGGGAATAAAATGCATTCTCAACAGACATTACTGATGCTACTATCTTAACACCCTTTAACCTGTGATTTTCACATCTAAAATACTGAATTACCCAAATTATTTTTGTAGCAGAAGTTTTTATTACTGCTTCGCTTTGTGCTCTTCACTGGTCACAGATGTGCACTTGCCCAGGAGTTATCTTGGATCTGCGGATGAAAGAAACACATACACACACACACACACACACACACACACACACACACACACACACACAGACACACACACACCACACACACATTAGCTCATTTTTAACCTGCTTTACTGGCTCAATGACTAGGCTCTTCTAAGCCTCCTGTGACTAGCATGTCTTTGCCAGGATTTGTGAAGATAGAAAAACTGGAATTATCAGTAATGATCTATGAATGATGTATCACCTGACCTTTAATATCTTATGGATTCTCTGATCTGAGCCCTGTGTTACGTCTCTTAACTAGAAATCTGGACATGTTAAATTCAACTTCACCCAATAGTTTTCAGTGGGCCAGTGGATTAAGTCATCCTGCCTAACACCTCAAACTTTGGCTATAACGCCTCAAACTTCAGCTTCTGAAATCTCTCTATCTCTACAATTTCTACATATTGTCTGATAACTCTAGGCCACAAAGCTAACCCATGAACAATAGAAAGTGGTTATGGTTATTGAGGCATTTTATAATCTCTCTCTCTCTCTCTCTCTCTCTCTGTCTCTCTGTCTCTCTGTCTCTCCATCCCCATGTATATGTTCATGGAATGCCCCTTTCTTTGTGCTTCATTGACTGCTTATATTTTAAGACTCAATTCAAGTGTTATTTCCTTCTGGGACACTTCAGAGCAGAATATGGCGAGTTTGACTTCCTGCTTTTGTGTCCTCATCATTCCTTATATATAACTACAACTTCCTCCTTACTCCCAATTTTGTTAAACTTGCCTATCAATGCATCTAAGCTCTATTTCACTGAGTTTTCACTCATAGACAGTCTTCAAGTCTTTGATTTCTTAGTTCCAAACACTATTTAGTGATTCTAACCATGCTAGGTTCTTTGAGTAGTAAGTTTACATATATGATGCTATTGAGTTTAGACAACGTCATAACAATGTTGATATCAGCCTTTATTTTTTTAATAGAACAATTAGAGAATAAATATTTGTCCTTAGTTTTAGCATGACACCCTGATGGAGCCTGCTCTTACCTGTTTCTTTTATGGTCCATGTTAGTTGTTTGCTTTCTTATTACTTATATTAAATAACCAAATAAGCTCTCATTGGTTGTATTAGTTCTACCTATAAAGATGTACATTTCCAATTACAAAAATGACATTTTTGAATGTTGTTTTAACTTGAAACTGTTGACAATTTTTAACTCTTTACTTTTGATGAAAATCAGGGTTGCATTTCCCATTTGTTTTTACCCTCTAATTAGTATAATATAGTAATAATCCATATTATCAAATCTAATAGAGTTTTGCAGAACGGATGCATGTTTTGGTATTTCTGCTAGTAGTAGGTTCCTCTTTCCTTTCCTTGAGATGAATTATTACACAACGTAAGCACTGCCTGTTCCAGTCAACTTTGCCAGCACTTTCAGAGACTTTCCTGACTTACAGTGTTATACTGAATACATTTAATTTGCCTATATTGGCACGATATAATAGGAAAACACTGGATTATGAGTTTATTTTTTCTTACCATGTCAAGACTTTTAGAATATACCAAGTATTCAATTTGTTGTAGAAAAATAATAACTGTAAATTTAGTTTTCACTTTAGTGTATCTAAACTATGAAAAGGCAATGCTAATGTATGTTCTGTATAATTTATATAATAATGATATAAATATACAACCTCAAATAACAATAGGAATTGTCTGTTTCCCAGAAATAAGTAGTTTAATGATAAGGTATTCCTATAATCTTAAATTTGAGTTTAAAACATCAAGAAAAATGTATACGTTGTTTATATGTTTTAGTCAGGTTTACAATGGTAATACTTTGAAATGTCATAGAACTTTTAGATGAGAAAAGAAAAGTTCTTGACATTTGAGTCTTTGTTTTCTCTGCAAAGTTTAGTGTGTATCTTCCAAGCAAAGCCCCAGAGTTTTCTTAAATAGCAGAGCAGTTTAATTACATATTGTTTAGTTTCAAGTTGGATTTTACAAAATTAGATTACATTGAATTCATAGAAATTGAAAAAAATGACCACTGAAAATTTTAAACAAGATCACTCAAATAAAATAGTTGTAAATGAATAATTATCTGAAAGTGTATCAATGATTGTTCAGAGAAGACTACATTATTTGACAGTTTTTAATGATGTATGTTTCTTATTTTGCACACAGCTATAGCTTGCTAAATTAAGACATTCTAGGCATGATCTTGGAATTCTTAAATTCTACAGATATCTAAGAGATCTGACTAAAGTGTATAGTTATATCTCTTTTAGGGATATTAACAGGGATACGATACAAGAAATACATTATAGGTAATGTCGACATTCTCTATGCAAGCACCATACAGTTAATTTACATAAATTTACATGATACAGGCTACAACACTTTTAGACTACATGATGATACAGGCTACAACACTTTTAGACTACATGACACAAAACATGAAGAAAATAAAATTATATAATTATAAAACACGGTAAACATGAAATGCATGCAGCAGGTAATAAAAACATGAAAATATACGTAATATGTTTTGATAATTACCAGTAACATGGCTTTTAATGGTTTATCAAGTATATTTTGTCTTAGTGTTTAATTTTGTTTTCTGACAACTTTATATATGTGTAAAATATATTATGATCTTTGCCCTCCCTAACTCTTCTTATCTTTGAGTGATATCTATTTATAGTTCTGGGTGGGCAATAGATTTACTCATAAAAGCATCACCACAGAGGCATGAAATGACAAGACTTTAACCTCTATTTTCATGTATAGAAGCACAGTTGTATATACAGTATGGCATTGTGGGAAACATTGCTACATGACTCGTGGTTGTATGATATTTGCTATAAAACACTACTGCTTCTGTTACAGTAGACAGAATAACCCCAACAGAGGTTTGGGAGTTTTGTTCTAGGAACTTATTGGATATTATGACTCAACATCTATCTGCTTTTCTGCAAATATGTCTTGTCATGCTGATTCCCTGTGGAAGTTTAACCATCTAACTTGTTCCTACCTTTACAGACTTTATTTGAACTACTTTGATGATAATTTATGGATATATTTGAATTATTTTGACGATACCAGTAGCTTTATAAAAATATGAACTAGGAAAGTTCTTTTAGAAAATCTGTAATTAAATAATGACTGAATAACTCAGGTACTTTTTTTATGGAAACTTTTCAGTGCTTGATTTGAACTCACAAGCTATTTAAAAGTTTGGGATCTGGAACAGGACGTCCCAGAGTCACATCCCAGTTGATTCACTTAAAACTGTGATAATTTGGTAAAGTATATAATTTTCTCGTGTCTAAATAATCATAAATGGCTATGGTGAAGAAATGAATTAATGCATATATGTGGATTTCAGATAATTATCAAGCATTCAGTAAGATCAGTAAGTGTACAGGGTTGTCTTTCTGATAGATTTACCTGATGATGAAGATATCCTCTTACTCAAATTTATCCACAAAACAACTCATATTAGTATAATTACATCAAATTGAATCTTCTAATTTAATATAATCAAACATGGCAATATAGATTTATTTGCAATAATTGCCATAGTAATGTTGTGGAGTCCAGTAGAACCTCTATATCAGCTCCTAGGAATTTACAAACAAATCTAGAAAAATATTATAATTTTCACCATTTAAAAGCTCTGAAAAATGTATGCCAACATTGTCAGTTTTCATAGTAAACTAACTACATGAAATAATAATCATTGCAATACATATGTGTATTTATTATTACTATATATAATTATAGATATGAATTGAGTACCTGAATATTTACCTTTAATTTGATATAAGTTATAAATTTAAATGTCTAAAATAGAAAGAACAATATACTTTTTCATTGGCACAATTCACTTTCATCATAAAACAAGACATGAATCTTGTATGGCATAGTTCCAGTGAACATATAATACAAAAATGGAATAGAATGTGAAGCCAGAGTGAGTCCAAATGTATCATGTATATGCTTGCTTTCTAATGAGAGGGAGAAGTGGGTGGATCTGAATGGAAGAAAAAGTGGGAAGGAACTGAGAGGAATTCAGGGAAGGAAACCATAGTCAGGATATATTATGCTTAAAAACATTTTCTCAATAAAATAATAAAATAAAATATTTGTTTGTTATGAAATAATATAATAGGCATACAAATAACATTCATCTTCAAAAGCCAACAAAATTGCAATAATGATATTGTATAATCTAGATTTTAAGATATGTATTGATGGTTGTGTTATTTTTTTAAAATTTACTCTTAGAATTGTAAAATGCTGTTTATATATTCAAGATTGACAAGATAATTTTCATTTTATATAAAAAAAACAAGAGGAGGAGGCCATGCTCAGTGTGATATGATAGGTATACTCCATTGCCTAGAAGCATTTCTTAGCTACTTCTAAATCTTTAGTTCTATCTCTGATTTAGTTCTTCATATTCAAACATCTTATCCATTTAGGGAGAAAGTCTACCACAAACTCAAAGTTTTGCATGTCTTCCTTCTTTATATATTTGATTTTTTGCTTTATATTCCTAAGTTAGTATAAAATATTGTAGTATTTGAATTTATGTATACTTTTCTTATCAATAAATTTCTTGTTCAAATAATTTTTCTAAAATTGCAGTAGATTGTTTGATATGTTTGTATTGATTTCATATTACCCTTCATTGGGTAGAGCAATCCATTATTAATTTTTTAATGTTGCACATATAGTTTTAAGCATTTTTTTCCTTTTGAAGAAAGTTTAGTCAATGTGTTCTTTACTGTATTATGAAGAAATATTTGTCTTTCCTTTAATTCTATATATTAAAATTAATTCTTATATTCTTTTTTTATTTAAAAAATCTATTTCTGTCATCATCCCACAACTGAATACATTCTTTTGTATTTTACTTTAGAAATAGTGCCTTTTCTTTCACATTTAAAGACTAATTTATCTGAGATTGATTTCTGTGAGGGTGTTAGCAGTCTAATTCCACTTTTTCCATATGGATAGCCAATAGTTTCAGCACCATTTACTGAAAAATTCAAAGGCTCCCAAAGTGCAACAGTGCAAGCTCAGCTATAAATCAAGTTTCTATCAATGTGCACATTTTACCAACTTTTTATATTCATCGTCTTCTAGTGTTTTCTGCTTTTCTTTCCCTGCCTCAACATTGCATTGCCTAATTCTAGATTTTAAAATATTTTTTTCTTTCTTCCTTCCTTTTCTTCTTTCTTTTCTCTTTCTTTCTTCCTTCCTTCCTTCCTTCCTTCCTTCCTTCCTTCCTTCCTTCCTTCCTTCCTTCCTTCCTTCTTTCTTTCTCTCTGCCTGCCTTTTTGTCTGTCATGCTATCTGTCTTGCTGTCTTTCTTTTTTTTTTTTTCTTTTTTCTTTTGTTACTTTCTTTGCTTTGTTCTTTGTTTCTTTTCCATTTCTTTGGCTTGGTCTTTTTATAGGATATCTTGGAAATATTTGCTTCTTTGTTAGTTCTTATCAATTTAAGATCCATATTCATTATATGTTCTATCACATAAAGACCCAATTTTCTATAATAATTGCCAATGCACTCTTTTAGTATAGGGTGAATTGGAATGATTGAACTATTGAGTATTAATATACAATTGGCCTTTGTGTCTGTTATCATATTGCATGAGAATGACTTCAGAATTGTAATATAACTTTGAAGTGCTAATATTTTACCAGAAAGAACTAAACTGTTTAATATTTCCAGTTTTGTTTGATAATATAGCATTCACTCTCATCAGTAGCAGATGAGGGTTTCAGTTACTGTACATTCTCAGTAACACTTAGTTTTCCACTTTAAAAACCATTGTTATAAATCAAATTGAAAGAGTGCGTTTGATAAATGCCTACATTATGCCCCAGAGGTCTGCTGGCTTTTTTCTTGCTCTAGGTTGTTCTGTTCCTATGTAACTCATGCTTTTTGTATGTCAGACTGAATTTTAGTTTTTTCCTTTGGCTTTTTAGAACTTATTTATAGCAGGAAATCAGTTATTTTCCTTATCGTAAAAGAATGTTGAGTTCAAGTTTCCACACCATTTCAATATGTCACCAGGGTCTTTGGAGGCATTCCAGTGAGCTGAAATGCTTTTGTCTCATTTGATACTTCATTAATAGCAAGGTTGTTCATCATGTGTTTCTTCCTTTTTGGAAAGTTTTGTTTCTTGTCATTTCTTATTCACTTTCTTGCAAGAACTGTTTCTTGTCAGCTTCTTTACTACCTCTTTTCTCAAAACTATATCTTTCATTTGAAAGTGGCATACAGAGCTAAATAGAGAATTCTCAACTGAAGGATCTCGAATGGCTGTGAAACAGTTAAAGAAATATGCAACATCCTTAGTCATCAGGGAAATGCAAATCAAAACGACCCTGAGATTCTCCCTCACACCAGTCAGAATAGTTAAGACCAAAACCACAGTTGACAGTGGATATTAGTGTGGATGTGGAGAAAAAGGAACACTCCTAGATTGCTGGTCAGACTGCAAGAGAGTAAAACCACTTTGGAAATCAGTATGGCGAATTCTGAGAAAATTGGAAGTAGTTCTACCTGAAGACCCAGCTATACCACTCCTGGGCATATACCCAAAATATGCTCCCTCAAATAACAAGGACACCTGCTCCACTATGTTCATAGCAGCCTTATTTATAATAGCCAGAAGCTGGAAACAACCCAGATATCCCTTAATAGAAGAATGGATACAGAAAATGTTGTACATATACACAATGGAGTACTACGTAGCAATTAAAAACAATGACTTCATGAAATTGGCAGGCAAATGGATGGAATTAGAAAATATCATTGTGAGTGAGGCAACCCAGATACAAAAGAACACACAAGGTATGTACTCACTAATAAGTGGATACTAGCCCATAAGCTCACAATGCCTATGATACAACCTATAGACCATATGGAGCATAGAAGAAAGGAAGATCAGGGAATAGATGCTTCAGTCCTGTATTGAGGGGAGGACAGGACAATTTTGAGAGATGGAAGGAGGGGGGACAAGTGAGGGAGAACGAAGAAGGAGGAAATAAGAGTGGCAGTATCTGAAACTGGAGGAGATGTGGGTCAGGAAATCAAATGAAAATAGGTAGCAGGGGGATGAGGAACTGGGAATAGCCACTGGAGGGTCCTAGACACCATAGAAAGGTGTGGTTCCCAGGAACTAACAGGATTAACTTTAGCTGTAATGCACAGAGAAGTGGGAGATAGAACTTGTGGAGACCACCTCCAGCAGATAGGCACAGCCACTGGTCGACAGATGGGGCCACCCTCTCATCTCAAAGTTTTTTAACCCAGAAATGTTCCTGTCCAAAGGAAGAACAGGGACAAAAAATGGAACAGAGACTCAAGGATGGACCTGGATAAGTCATGTTTGCAGACACCAAACCCAGCACTGTTGCTGTGGTCCAGAGGCGCTCACGTACAGGAGTCAAATATGGCAGTTCCTGGAGAGGTCCAGTCAGCAACTGTCCAATGCAGATGCTTGGAACCAACCATCAGACTGAACTCGGGGAACCTGGTGGGGGAGCTGGCAGAAGGACTGGAGGAGTGGAGGGACATTGCAACCCCATTAGAAGAACAACATAGACTAGCCTGACTACCCAGTTCTCCTAAAGTCTAAACCACCAACTAAGGAGTGTACAGGGAGGGATACATGGCTCCAGACACATATGTAGCCGAGGATGGCCTTGTCTGACATCAGTGGGAGGGGAGAGCCTTGGTCCTGTGGACGTTTGATGTCCCAGTGTAGGGGGATGCTGGAGCAGTGGGGAGGGAGAAGTTGGGTGGGTGGGGGAGCACCCTCGTAGAGGCAAAGGGAAGGGGTGAGATGGTGGATGTGGGATGGGGGGGTTTGTGGAGGGGTAAGCAGGAAGTGGGATGTAAATGAATGGAATAATTAATAAAAAAATAAATAAAAAATACTTTCTATACAACTCTTTAGACTGGAAATTAGTGTGAAATTAATTAAACTCAAAGGAAGTTAGAATATGTTATTACTGTGTTATACAAGTTGGTGACAAACAATAACTTTATACATGTATGACTTTGGCCACAATGGTTACCTGTTATTTTCTTGCTATTTGTTAGATTTTGGATGTATTATTAATGATATAATTTGTTGGCTATACACATAATTTACAAATTATTGGCAAAGGATTTGACTAAATATTCTAGAACTTATGTTTTATTTCTAGGAGGTCTTCTTCAAAACCCACATAGCCTAAGAAAAAGGCTTCAAAGACTAAAATGTACTTATACACATATACCCTCACATGTTAAATTTCATTAAAGGAATAGAGAATTAACAATGTTAACATGGTTGTATGGATATATATTCATTTATATATTATTTTATGCATATAATATATATATATATATGATATCTTAATAGAAATAGAATTTAGGAATATATCGAGTTATTTGAACAACTTGAAATATGATGCTGAGAAAAAAGAAAAAATTAATATTTTTGAAAGTATGTGTTTTTTAAAGAGTAGAGGCATGAAACTCCAAATATCAGAATGGGAAAATCAAGATATTGTGGGTCAGTGTTTCCCTTGCAAAAATGAAGAAGACAAAGACCAGATATGTATCTAAAGGGCAACTTACTGTCCATTTCTTGTCATTTTTTCATGTTGTTTCTCTACTTATAGTTAATTCTTTCTTCTGTGAACTGAGATATTTAATTTGATATGTATATTTGACTGTATTTTGGCATAGCCATTGTATTGGTTTGAATGAGAATGACCCCTATTACTTCTTATATCTGCATTTTTTGTTCCCAGTTGGCAAAAAGTTTATGAAGGTTTTAAATGTACAGAGTTGTTGGAAGAGGTAGTATATCACTATACAGGGGTGGCTGGACTTTGAGGTTTAAAAAGTTCACACCAGGCCCTGCCTCCCTCTCCACCTCTGTTCTTTCTTCTTATGAATAAGATGTGAGTTCAGACACTTTTCTGGCACCCTGCCTGCCTGCCTATTACCATGTTCTCTGTCATGTCATGTCTGTAGACTAACTGTCTAAAAGTCAAACAATATAAGAGTTGCCTGGGACATGGTTTGTCTTTAATATAAGAAAATCGTAACTAAGACTGAAGATGTACCAGGGACTTGGGGTATTGTTACAATAGGCCTAAACAGTCTGTTGTTTGAAGTAACATGGGAGATTTAGAGACTTTGGACTAGAAAAGAATACAGAGCCATAAAGAAGGAATAAGGGACCATCTTAATAGCACGGAATCCAGGGTGTTGAAGGCAATGTGGACTATGCAGGCCCAGATCAAGAGGTTTTAAAAGGGTAGTATATTATCAGCTTGCCTAGAAAGTATTCTTGTGATAGTTTGGCAAATGTTTTGGGTTATTTCTGCCCTTGTCCAAAGAATCCTTCTGGGCCTAAAATGAAGTCTTAATGACCATGGCAGAGATGATTTTAAGACAGTCTAGTACTTACTGTGTCACAAGGTTATTAGTGATTACTCTTATGAAGAACTACAATGAAATTGAGCAAGTAGAACAAAAACAATTACAAAAACAAAAAAGTAGCTTGAGGAGAAAATAAACACTGAGGAATATGCTAAGGCCAAGTCTTGTGCTCAAAGAGATGAGAAGGTTTTTATTTTATTTTATTTTACTTTTTACTGTTTTTTTTTTTACTGTATATATTCTTTATTTATATTTCAAATGTTATACCTTTTCCAGAAACCCCCTATCCCCTTCCCCCTCCACCTGCCTCTATGAGGGGGTTCCCCCACCCACCTATCCACTCCCAACTACCTTCCTTGGCATTCCCCTACACTAGGGCATTGAACTCCCACAGGACCAAGGGCTGTTCCTCCGACTAATATCCAACAAGGCCATCCTCTTCCCACATATGCGGCCAGAGCCATGGGTCCCTCCATGTGTACTCTTTGGTTTGTGGTCCAGTCCCTAGGAGAAGAATAAAGAAGGCCTGATGCTGAATGTACTAAAGGGAGTGATAATTTGAAGGCAAGATAACACCCAGCTAATCTTGCAAACTGTGAAAGCAAAAGGACTGTGGTTTCTTAGACCTAAACAACAAAAGAAAGCACACACACACACACACACACACACACACACACACACACACACACACACACACACACACTCCAAGGAAGAATAAATTTTCCTGCCCCCAGTAAGCTCAAGAGCTTGGCATCTTTGGCTACGCAGTTCTGGATTTAGAATCAAGAAGGGCATAGGATGTGGCTTGTGGGTATATATGGCTGTAATGGGATTGCTTGCCTGCCCTCCCTCCCCCCGTCTCTGTCTCTGTCTCTCTCTCTGTCTCTCTGTCTCTGTCTCTGCCTCTCTCTCTCTCTCTCTCTCTTGTGTAGTCTGTGTCTATATGCACTTCTTATGATTATATTTTAGTTTTTTTTCTCTTGAGTGGTTGTTTTTATCATATTCTGTTATGTTTTGGATTTAACTTATATCATTAAGTTTTAGAGGCCTGTTTTCTATGAAGAAACAGAAAGCATGTAACTCTGGATTGGAAGGGAGAGTAAGAAGAGGAGAGGAAACTGTAATAATATATTATATGAAAAATATTCATAATCAAAGAAAATATTTAAAATAATAAAGAAGGATATAGGACATGGGTTGTAGAATCTTCCTCTGCAGTTTAAGACAGTCACTGAAGCCAGGCATCTGGCAGGAAAGCCACTACATGGAGGCTGGAAACGCATTACATGAAGCTGTGAAACTAAGCCTAGATTACACTGGAGAACCCAAGATGTTGGAGATACCAAAGCCATAGGAATACCACCAAGAAAACAACCCAGATATCTCTCAATCAAAGAATAGATACAGAAAATGTGGTTCATTTACAAAATGAAATACTATTCAGTTATTAAAAATGAGGACATCATGAATCTTGCAGACAAATGGGTAGAATTAGAAAATATCACGACTACTTTCCACACTCTTTTCAAATCAGTCTTCTGGCATAGGTCAGATCATTATTAATGGAATACTTTGACGAAGTTACTCTAGAGTTTTATTTTGAAATTTATATAGCTTTATGTTCTCTTAATTGTCCCTTGTATTATGCAGTTTGAAGTACAGAATATATATGAAAATATGAAATTTTATTTTCTCTATAGCCTCATGGCTACATTAATAACTGCAGAGACATGTCTTCCATTATTTTTGAGATTTTTTTCAGTCTATTTTTTCCAGTCACACACACAAGCTGTGATCACTCCGATTTATAAAATAATTAGTTTGAAAATGTTCACGTGGAATTTGGAGTATTTTATCAAATGAATGTGTATGTTGGGATACACATACAGCACATTCTGCTTCAGTCATATTTTTTCTTTCTATTCCAGTAACAGGCATCATTTTTTCATCTATCAAAATTTTTGTGTGTGTGTGTGTTAGAAAACTGTATATTTTTCCTTTATAGCTTTGCATCATGTTGATTAAAACTACCAGGAACCTTTTCATAAAAATCCTTTGTGTATGTGTTTTCAGTTTATAACATGTTTGAATGAATTCCTGAGCTATAATGTTCTGTTATATTTAGGTATATATACTGTCACAAAATTTTCTGGACAGATTAAAAAAATAATTTTATGTTCTCCTAAGCAGTTGTATGATTCCAACCTACTTTAATTATTTTGGTTTTGAATGAACATTGGTAACATCTCACTGTCAAAATTTTGTTACTCTAATTAAAAATTGAATAATATTTTTATGTGTGCCTCTATTCTTTATGATTGTATCTTTGGCACATACACTGTATTTTATTTCAAGATATTTATAACACCACATATGTTTTATTACACACAACTATTCATCTCTTATCTCCCATCTTACTACAAATTATAGCAAACATTACCTCTGTATCTGAGGTGAAAATAGAATTCCTGAATTCTATTTTATGCATTTGTTTTGTTTTTTGTTTTGTTTTTATATTTTTGAGACATGAAATTCCATGTGTTATCCAAAGGACATTGAGGAATTTTAGTGAAATCAAATTTGCTGAGTTATTAAACCCTGGTCTCCTTCATGAACCCATTTTATACACACATCCCAGAATCCCATCTGTTCGGTAATCCCCACTAGACACCTGTTGTTTCATTCATATCTCTAATCTTTCCTGTAGTATGTTCAAAATACGTAGTTTGAAATAAATTAACTTATTCAAAATTTCTACATTACAAAAAAAAAACCAGTAATTGTGTCATGTTGACAAATAATATTGCAAGGATAAACATGAATATATTTACCATTGAATTAAATATATTTTCAACGTTTCAATTTGAATGTTATCTTTGAGGTTCTCTAAAAGCTGTTACTTAGAAAAGAATACAATATTTTAAAATATTTAATGGACTTTGTATATAAGCAAAGACTTTTTGTTTGTATATTAGTAGTTATGTACTATCATTACTAATGAGGTTTTTTTTTTCTTTTTTTTTTTTGCATTAGTTCTGTTGAAGCAGCTATGTCATTTATTTTTCAGTAAGTCCCATATATTTGATGGTGATAAATAGTTCAGGTGATTAGAAGGACCCATAATTGACAAGCAAATGTATTTAATTTCTAATGTAAGGAGTACTAGTACTTAGAAGCTTAATAAAACTAGTTTTACTAACACAAGATTTTTGGTTATGAAGGCTGATATTTTTTGCATCTTTTTGAAATATACAAAATAATGTGTCTTAAGACATTTTCATATGTAATTTATTTTTGTTAATTCTTTTTTCTCATGGTTTTTCCCATCCCCTGTCCCAATTTACATTCTTTCATCCCATCTTCTACCACTCTCTGCTACCAAGTTTGTAATAGAAAAGATTAGCCCTACGCTCATCAGTCTTCCTGTCCAGCAGTTCATTGTAATAATTTTCCATTTGTTCCATGAATCATGCCATGCATTCATATTTAAATTGCAATTGGAATCCCTTATACTAAATCATTTTGATAGTAGTTTTCACTTTGGATATTAAAGAATATAACCCTTGACTTAGTCTGAAGCAAATAATCCTTTTAAAATGAGTCACGGTGTTTCTTTGATTTTTATTCTCCTTTGGGTAAAAGTGTGTTAATTAGAAATGAGTCAATGGTAGCAAGAAGAGTTGATAGCCAATTTAATTAAATTTCAATGAAATAACAGAGGTGGGAAGCTGACTCTGTGTCATCCCAGTTGCGTATTAAGAACAGTTTTGTATTATTACTGAGAATTTATGATAGCTCAAGTGGTAGCTTAACTTGCATTAGATACAGCTTTTTTTCATGCTTGTTTTTAATTGAATAGCGTCCTTTACAGTGTCTATTTTATTTGGAAATGTTTCTAAGTAATTAAATTATTCTGGGAAACCTAGACAAATTTAACACAAAATAAATGGATTGATAAGAAGAAACTTTATTTTTGCTTCCTAGAAAAATAAACTTCAAGTATTTTTAAAAGCCTCAAGGAGAAGGGATCTTTATCTACGGATCAAGTATATACTATGTTCTCTTTTAATCAAATATATAATGTGACTTCCAAAAAGATTATATTTGAGAAAATAACCTAAGGTTTAGGATCATCTGTCAAACCTTTTAAATATTAAAAAGCTATTGCTGTATCATGTGACTTTATTTTCAAAAATTTTTTAAATTTATTTTAATATATGTGAGTACACTGTTGCTCTCTTCAGACACACTAAAAGAGGGCATCAGATCTCCATTACACATGGTAGTTATCCACCATGTGGTTGCTGGGAATTGAACTCAGGACCTCTGGAAGAGCAGTCAGTGCTCTTAACCATTGAGCCATTTCTCCAGCCCTATTTAAAAAATTTATAAGTACTTTATTTTGCTTTTAATTTAGAAGATATTGTGAGGCAACTTATTTCTTCTTTATAATATCTCTCTAGTCCTCTGGAATCATTAGCTTACTTTTTTTTTCTTAATTTTAATTCTTTTATTTATTTAACATTTCAATTATTTCGTCTTCCAGGTTTCCCTCCTCTCAGACTTCTTCACCCATTCCCCCTCCTCTGCTTCTGAGAGGGCGCTTCCCCACCCACCCACACACACACCCACACCCATCAACAATCTCCCACCTCCATATCCCCCTCACCCAGCCACCCTGCACCCTCTCAGCATCTCTCTTTCCTGGGGTATCAAGTCTCTACAGAATTATGCTCATTCTCCCATTGAGGCCAGACAAGGCAGTCCTTTGCTGCATACAGGCCTGGGGCCACAGACCAGGCCATGTATGCTCTTTGGTTGGTGGCTTTGTCTCTGGGATTCTGAGGGGTCTGGGTTAATTAATACTGTTGTTCTTCCTATCACCTTCAGCTCCTTCAGTCCTTCACCCAACTCTCTCTCTCTCTCTCTCTCTCTCTCTCTCTCTCTCTCTCTCTCTCTCTCTCTCGCTCTCTCTCTCTCTCTCTCTCTCTCTCTCTCTCTGTTTTTTGTTTTTTTTTTTACTTTTTTTTGGATTATTTGCATTTCAAATGCTTTCGCCTTTTCAAGTCTCCCCTTCAAAAACTCCGTATCCATTCTCCCAACCCCTGCCTCTATGAGGGTGCTCTCCCACCCACCCACCCACTCCCATCTTCCCATCCTGGCATTCCCCTACACTGAGGCATGGAACACCATCAGGCCTAAGGGCTTCTTCTCCCACTGATGTACAACAAGGGCCTCCTCTGCCACATATGTGGCTGGAGCCATGGGTCCCTCCATGTGTACTCTTTGGTTGGTGGTCTAGTTCCAGGGGAGCTCCAGGAGGGTCTAGCCGGTTGAGACTGTTCCTCCCCCCATGGGGCTACAAACCCCCTCTGCTCCTTCAGTTCCGTCTCCAACTACTCCATTGGGGACCCCACGATTAGTCCAATGGTTGGCTGCTTGTAAAGGTGTTCGGGCTTCAGTCCAATGGTTGGCTGTTAAGTATTTGTATCTGGCTGGGCGTTGGTGGCGCTCGCCTTTAATCCCAGCACTTGGGAGGCAGAGGCAGGTGGATTTCTGAGTTCGAGGCCAGACTGGTCTACAGAGTGAGTTCCAGGACAGCCAGAGCTACACAGAGAAACCCTGTCTGAAAAAAACCAAAAAAAAAAAAAAAAAGTTTTTGTATCTGTCTCAGTCAGCTGCTTGTAGAGCCTCTGAGAGATAGCCATGCTAGGCTCTTGTCTGAAAGCAAATGAACAGCATCAGTAATAGTGTCAGCATTTTGTGCCTGCCTTTGGATGGATTCCAAGTAAGGTCGGTCACTAAATGGCCTTTCTTTCAGTCTCTGCTGTATTTTTGTTCCTGCATTTCTTTTAGACAGAAACAATTCTGGGTCAAAATTTTTGATGGTAGGTTGGTGAACCCATCTCTCCACTGGGGGTCCTGTCTATCTACTGGATAGATAGGTAGTATCTTCAGGTTCCATCTCCCTGCTGTTGGGCATTTCAGCTAAGGTCATCCCCATTCAGTCCTGGGAGCCTCTCACATCTCAGATCTCTGGGACATTCTAAGGATTCCTCCTGCCCTCCATCCCCTAAAGTTTGTTGTTACTGTTATTTTTTTGAAATATGTTGTTACCCTACATTCAGTGTTCTTTTCTACAAGAAATATCCTTATCTAATTGGTGGGAGCCATGGCAGGCTTAAAACTTCTGAGCACTACCTATTGTACAGTGAGATTTGGTTGAAAATAAAAGATGAATGGATACATAAAAAGATAACATTTAAAAATGTTTTCTAAACAATAAATTCTAGAGATAAATACAAAAATGTCCCACCTAACCTTGTGGTTAAGAATATATTTTTAAAGATATACAGTAAGAAAACAAAAATTCTAATTCTACAAACAAAAACACTGAAATGTTAATATGTTAATGAGTTTTCCCTTAAATAATGGATTGTTTTTTGTATACAAATTTCATTGTTCCCAAAAATTGATATATAGTGACATGCATTGTCTACATTTTGCATTATTACTTGTATTGCCCTTATTTTTATTCTGTAGTAACAATTGAGTTACTTGTCTTAATTGCACACATTCAAAGGAGTGGTATGTCTCTTGAAGTATGGAAAGAGTCAGGAAGAGCTGGTATTTTCCTATAATCCCTTCACTAGTAGAAAAAAATACCTTGAAAAAATCCAGCTAATCAATACACACTGGGCTGACATGTTGTTAAAGCTGTGTGATTTTTTTCATGCAAAGCAGTGCTGATTTATTAAAGATAGTCAGGTTCAAATGAAAAGTTGGAAAATGTCAAAATTTTCTTTATATTCTTTAATGGTGCTTTTGTTCAGTATGGTTTATGTATTCTCAAGTCAATTAAATGTAATTAATTAAATTAAATAATATAATTAAATAACTGCCATGATTAAATGCCAGCTAGTAAATAAACTTCAGGTTATGAGGCAGAAAAAACAGTGGTTGGTATTTTTGGTTATTTTTGGTTTGCTTTACTTTTTGGATTATTAGTTAACTCATTAAGTTTGTATATAATCTCAGAAGAAATTGACTTACTTATTCTAAATAGCATTTAACTTAAATTTAATATTTATTACTATGACAGTCATCTACTTATACATCTAGATTCACAGTGTTGGTAAAAATTTCATGCACCAAAGCAAATATGATCCATCTCCTTTGAAGGCCCCTTCCAGTTCTAAACTCAATTGTGATTTCTTTCATACTCAAAGTTTTGGCTTCTTCTTTGTGTAAAAAATGGCTGAATTAGAATTTTTTATTGCATTTTAATTGCTAGAACTGATAATTAAATTTAATCAGAAGACCAATTATCAGAATAATTTATTAGTATTTCACCCAGAACTAATTGGTTCTGTTCTTGTCAAAGAAAGTAAGCAGCTTTTGTTGACTATCCTCTGAGATTGTGTTAGCCATCCTGTGAAAAATAACCTACTGATCCACATATCCATAGAAAAGCTGGGGAGGACAAGAACTGGTCCAAGTTAATGCAGATTCCAACAAGGATAGAAGAATGAAATAGGGCAATAGGGCTTCTTCTTCGCCATGGGTGTCCTGCTCACCGAGGATCATACAGAAGATGCAAACTTTTAGGGATAACATTTCGTAGAGGAGGAGGACCCTTCTGACTTACAAACCTAAATTGGAGAAATATTATCATATTTCTCAGTCGAAAGCAAATGCATTCCGAGAAAAACATAATGTGCTACATGATTGCCATCTCTTAGACGAGGACTTTTATTCACCAAAGGCGTATGTTAAATATAATATGCAAATATGACAAGCACAGCTACTATTTGACAGGAAACGTATAACAACAGAAGATGAAGCCATCACAGAACATCTTACTTCTATCTAATTGTAACAAGGACCTGTGGATGATTTCCTCACACCCTGCAGTTTTCTCTGCTCTCTTCAGCAGCTGGTAACTGCCACTCAAATCTCAATGCCTAAGAGCATCACATTCAGCTTCCACATATGAACAAGGCAGTAGGAGACTTGTCTTTCCGTGCATGCTTTCATGTCCTGAATGAGTGGTAGTTCCATCCATACTGCCACACATGACATTATTTCATTCTATTTCTAGTTGAATATGATTCATTTGTGTGTATATTTTCAAAACCCATTCAATTACTCACCACTTAAGTTCTTACCATTTCTTGGCTATCATGGATGCTGTTTTAGTGAACATATTTTTGCAGATACTTTTTCATATTAATTCATTTCTTTTGGTTGTATAAGCAGTGGTATCATTGACGGATCATACAGTAAATTTCTTTGTCATATTTAAGAAACATCTATACTGATATATATATAATGACTCTAATAATTAGCAACCCCACATTCTATGTGCTTGCTTCACCCTCTCCTTAGTACACTTTATTTTTGATTTGTACATTGTTCCCTGGAGTTAAATGATACTCAGTGGTGTTTTGATTGAGGGAGTCCAAATTTTTATGACCTTGAACATTTTGCATGTATCTCTTGCAATGCATATATTTTCATTTTCTAAAATATTAGTTTAGGTTAATTCCTCATTTTAATGAGGATTTTTAATCATCATTTGTTGAGACCTTCATACACGCCTAAAAGGTGTTTTAGCAAACATGTTTTCCTACCCACTCCCTTCTAACTCCTCTCATGTCCTCAGCAGGACTTTCTTAAATTCATGTATTGTTTTGTAAACCACTGAGTGTACTTATAGTTTGTTTGTATATAACTGTTATCAAAATGAGGACTGCTAGAAAGTAAAGCCTTGATAAAAATGTACCCAGTTTTGCAGCTTTTTTGTTAGTTTGTATGGTTCCCTCAGACAATAATGCCATGAGAATAGCCACATATTCATACCTTCTCATTGACTTCTAATTATTCTCCTAAGTATTATTTACTACCAACTGACTTATTTTGGAAAGGTTTCTTCTCTTGTTGAGAGCCTAGCAACTTGGCAAGATCATACCTTCCATAATTATTTAGCTAAGAGACACTGCTTTCATAACTTGGATAACTGTTATTTTCACTAAAAATAAGACTTCTGTCTTTTGACCAACCTGTTAAGAAAATAAGTTTCCTCTGGGATTAGGGGGCTCTTCTTTTAGCAGTTGTACATTTCCTTCTGCCAATACAGAAGTACAGTCACAGTATAATTGAGGTGAGCTTAATTTATTGCATGTTTTCCTGACCAGTGATTTCTAGAGACTTCTCTTTCAGAGCTCTATGGCCAGCATGTGGACAAATGTTCCCCACATTGTTGATTTGTAGTAAATTTCTAATGATGCATGCTTAAATGCATTTTTGTTCTTCCTTTTTGTATTATGAATTTTTAAAGTTGTGGTATTTCTGTGAAATTCTTTTTACTGGACAGTGCTAACCATAGCAGTTCCTTTCAATAAAGAAACTGAGTTAGTAAATTGATTGACAGATAGATAGAAGACAAATTGATGATTCTCCCGGACAAATGTTATAAAATAATATATTTTATTATGAAATACATATGTTTACAAGAACTTATTTTTGGTATAACTTATTATTCTACTTTGGCTTAGACTAAGGAGAAAATGCATGTTTTGCTAAGATGATTTTGTCCAATTTTATGTTGAATAAGACTTGTGAATTGACAGAAGTTGCATGTAAGTTTGTTAGTTCTAAGTTTTGTTATACAAATGCTATAACTCCAATGTAGAAAACTACATTTTCACTAAAATATAACATGCTTCTTAAATGTAAAAAAAATAGTATTTTGAAATTTTTGTTATTTTCATTGATATTATAGTAGGTTTTTACATGAAAGAAGTAAAGTTTATGTAAATTCAAATGTACCTATGTACATCTAAAGAGTTGCTAGAACTTCAAGTCCCTGAAGAAAGAAATAGAAAAAGACCTCAGAAGTTAGAAAGTTCTGCCATGCCTATGGATTTGCAGGATTAACATAGTGAAAATGGCCATCATACCAAAAGCAATCTACAAATTCACTGCAATCCTCATAAAAATTCCAACACAATTCTTCACAGACATGGAGAAATCAATTCTCAAGTTCATATGGAAGAACAAAAAACTCAGGATAGCAAAAACAGTTCTCTACAACAAAAGAACTTCTGGGGAAATCACCACCCCTAACCTCAAGCTCTACTGCAGAGCAATTGGTACAGAGACAGACAGTTCAATCAATTGAATAGAGTTGAAAACCAAGAAAACAATTCACATAACAATGGACATTTGATTTTTGATACTTATTTTTGAATTAGCAAGATTGATTAGTGACTTAAGAGGCCTGTCTCCAATCCTGAAGACCTGAGTTCAACTTTAGGATCCACATAAATCATGGACAGAGTGGACTCTGAGTCATGCATGCTCTCCTCAGTCTTCCACATATACCCTGAGACATGTGTATAAAAACACACACCAAATAAATGGAACTTCAAATATATAATATATTTTATCAGAGAACATTTTTTAAATGAAGATGATTCCTAATAGGAGAAAATATCTGAATCATGTAAAACAGAATTTATGTCCAGAATATACACATATTTTAAGTTCATAGATGTCAGTAAAACTCAGATAAAAGAGTTAAGAGAGTTCTAGAAATTCATATAATTTTATATACCAAGTAAATGTTCAAGGAATCATCTTATTTTATTAAAGTAAGTAAAATTGAACCCACTATGAAATACTAGGATAGATTATACACTAGGATATTGGACAAAATAAATAACCATGTCATGCCAGCATAGGTAATCCACCAGATAACTACCAAAATAATCATCAAAAGGTAAATAAATGTATAGCATAGTATAGTGTAAATAATATACAATTGTATGTATCATAAATGCATGAAAATCAAATGTAAAATGAGGTAAAATAAAGATAAAACGTATATTTTCTATTGCAACCATATAAAGCCCAGTAGCACAAATGACGTATGTAATTATATGTATTTCTATGAGTTGTCAATAGTTATATTAAGCAACAAAGTAACCAAATGTCATAGCAAAGCAAATGTATCTCTTGTCAATAATTTAGTATACAATTAGGTCTGTCATTTCTGGATGGGACCACATGGGAAGTGAGGAACAGTAAACTCTTTCTGTATTTGGGTGCCAGCCTCACAGTTATTTCATTCTCAACATTGCCTGTGCTGAATGAATATGGCACATTCTGTTTGTATATTATAGCTTAATGAACAGTTAAAATGTATTGTAACCTCAAAAAAACCTTTGCTGATATAATCTGCATTTGATCTGCACTTAATGGTGTTGCAGTTGAAACCTTAATGCCCATCTTCTACATACTAAGGAGAGCTCTCTGTTCATACTTCTCTTTCAAAAGCGGATGCTTATTGTGAATATCCAGTTATATTCCACTTTTGTTCTGAAAAGAATCTTTAGTTTGCCACTCATGTGCAAAACTATGCCAGTTTATAAATATTCATATTTATATTACCATGTAATGATCATAATAGATAATGATTATAATGGATAATTAACCCATTTCCATTTCAAAGTGCTCCCTGTCTTTCTACATTATCTTTTTACTTCATGAACAATATTTCACTTTTGACAGAGTAGTGGTCGACCAGCACTCTGTATCTTATTCTCATTATGTAAATAGCATGCTTGAAATTGGACATTTTCAACATAAAGGAGGAGGGCTTTGCTTTTACATATATTTGATTTTTTTTTTTCAGAAAAAAAAAACAGTTCTGTGCCTGTTTCATTTAGAACTATGTTATTAATTTTTAAAATTATAAACTAATTGGCTAAGTAATCTTTATTAGTCTGCCAACTATTCATCAAGTTTCTTTCTTTTAAAGAGGAAAAACAATTTTTAGGTCCTCCTCTTGCTAATTCTGTAGGACAGAATTTTAAATTTGCAGGAGTGTCTGAATAACTTTGTTTATTAGGGTGCATTGTGGGATGGATGCTGCATGAGAGCATGTCTTTCTCCACCAAATACCTGAATTAAAGACACGCGAACCTGAACAGACATTTCTTCATATGGGAACCATGATGCTCCTTTGCATTCTCCTCAGTTTTTATGAGTTTGCTCAGACTGGCAGTAGGCAAGACTCATAAGTAGGATTTCACTTCACAAAATGGTGCTAAATATTTAAGGAAAGTTATTATCTATACATCGCTGACCAAGTTTACTAACTTTCATAAGAACTTTTCCACAGTTCTCATTTAGGGAAGTCTCATGTAAGTCTAATATATTTATTAAAGATTTAGAAATACTTTTTAAAGATTTAGAAATATTTATTGAATTCCCTTAGGTGAGTCCTTCAATTAGGACATGTAATTAATTTAATAACAATTCATATTGTGTGAAATAATTTAAAGATTTTTTGACTATTTGCTTTTATTTTTTTAGAATATTGAGACTGTATAATTACGTCATTTCTTCCTTCCATTCCCGCCCTTCAGGTCCTTTTATTTATTGCTTCCTGCTAGCAATCAAACTCATGCCTGCTTTTTTCATTATTTGTTATTGTCTCTCGGACATGATATTATATTCAACCAATTGAATAAACAATTGTTATGCTCTTCCTCTGAGGATTTCTACCACTCTCAGCAATCTGTAGATGCCTGTAGTGCTTTGCATATAGTTGAGATATCCTGGGCTGTCCCTTGCCCACTTTGACATGATTGTTGTTTGACATAATTGTTGTCTCTGCTCAGCTTATGTTTAGGAAGTCATGTTGGTGAGACCTATCGTTGTAGCTTCTGACATCACTCCATATATGCAGGAGTTGTGGAGATTAATCCATTAGGACTAGGCTCCACAATTCTGCTTTTTGATTGGTTGTAGTTTTCTGTTAATGATCGCTGTTAAGAATAACTTTTCTTGATGGGATAAGAACTACATGTATCTGTTGATATATCTACACATATTTGATATGCAGTTCAGGATTATGCTGGTTCAGTAAACTAGTGCTTATAGATTCTCCTCCAAGATCCATGACTTCATTAGCGCTGGTGTGTTGGCTAAGTTTTCAGGATCAACAATGATTTTGTCCCTGTTGGGCATCTCTGTGGGTGAGATTATATTTTGTATTTTTAAGCAAGTAGATACTTCAGAAAATGAAAATTATTAAGTGGATTATGCAGAGTCTAAAATTTTAAATTTGTTCCTTTTTTCATTTTAATATTTTATTTAAATTTTAGCACATTTTTAGAATTCAAATATTACTGATATATTCAATATCCTTGTACATCATGGAATATAATCCAAAACTGAAATTAAGATTATATCTTTCCTTCCTCAGAATGGCTATGAGGATATGGATATTTTTGATGAAATATCAGTTAGTACTGCTTCTTTAGAAAGCAATGTGTAGTTTCCTCAGAAATTCCAAAATATGATTTCCATATAGCTATGGATAAAGAAATGTCTTTAAATCACACATTTTATAGCCACAAAGACAAAAGACATGTTGTTGATAGTGTGCTAGAATCCTGTGGATTGTTTATAGGCCATTTTAGGACCCAGACCTTCTCATAGTCTGTGTTTTAACAAAGCATGTTCACATAACATACATGAGCTTGATAACAGGTTTACACACTAGCGGTAGTTTCTCCACTCAGCCGGGTGTAGGATTTTCTCCACATGGTCTGAGCTACCCTGGATTGTTGTGATGTTCTCATTGATATTCTTTGCCAGACTGCTGCCTGGGTTCCAGTGTGTAATTGGGATTTCCCAAAGGTTCAGAGCCATAGCAGAGATGAAGAGAAGATACGAAACTCACCTGTCTCATGTATAGTTGTACTGGGCTCAATGTTCCATGCAATTTGATTTCTTTTCCAGGATCTCCAACCAGTTTTTTGGTCTGTTTCCTTTTGTTATTTATCCAATTTTTAAGTTGTAATCAGGAAGAGGTGTGAGTCTTTCAGGCTTTGCTACCATGGGCAGAAAAATATATATGTTCTTCCTACAGTGAGGTATTGGGAAAGTTGCCATTTGATCCATGAAATTCACTGTTTGCAACACTCTCTGAGATGTATTTGTTTAGACTTGGCGTGGTGCTTGTTGCAGCATTACATTCAGCGATGACCTGAATCCACATGCATCATTAATTTGCACCAATCAGGTGTGTGTGTCATGTCTGCACAGCTACTTGGCAGAATGTAAGGTGGGGAAATCCACTTCTGTGTTTGCTATCTTGGATCATCCATATTTATTATTTTGAATTTGAGCATCTGCTCATTCTTCTGGAGATTGGACAAACACATCTGTCTAAGAAAGCTGCTGGATTTAAACAAGAAAAAAGGTTTCCGTTAAAGTTAAACACTTACAAACAGGTTTAATTCCACAGCTCTTTCAGGAATACATTTTTGGCTAGATTATCCTTTTGACGTAAAAACAGTTTCAGTCAATTAGTATTCTACTTAATAACTTATTAGCAAGAGGAGAGGATTGTAGAAGTGGCTGTTAAAATAGCTTGTGCTTTGAGCAGTTACTCCTGGAGTTGAATGCAGAAGAGTGATTAGGTTTTATAAAGACTATTTTCTGGTTCACTTGCTGATGATGATCTGGCATTCTATCTATAGACCCCATTGTTAAACGCTGTGAGCCAGCAAAATATTTTAAAACACACAGCAGTCACAGTTAGCGTTAATTGAATTATTCATGTTCATTTTCAGGCTGTGGAAGTGGTGAAAATGATGATATCAATAAATACAGGAAATGGTTCTATTTGAGTCATTCTCAAAGATATGCTGAGAGTCTTGTAACAATTTTATCACCAAGATACGGTTATTTATACATTATATTCTCTGGGATGGGCAAGGTTGTTTGGGATTGATTTTAGTTTAATGGTGTAAGACCACACATTCCTCATTGGTAAGACTTTCTCCTTCATCCCCGTTTTAGTATCTCCAGGTTCATGCTATAAGACTGGATCACTCATGAGGAAAAATTGAT
Organism: Uromys caudimaculatus; assembly: GCA_028551405.1. Lineage (NCBI taxonomy): Eukaryota > Metazoa > Chordata > Mammalia > Rodentia > Muridae > Uromys > Uromys caudimaculatus. Next base: position 46,778,287 of record CM052711.1, read on the forward strand.
AATTTTGTATCCAAAACTACCTGAAAGGCAAAGGTGAAATTAATTTTTTTCTGTGCAACAATATTATTTTCAGCAAAGACTATTTAGCATAAATACATGCTTAATAACCACAAGTAAAGTCAGATGTATGGTGACTGGAATGTTTGTAAAATTTGAAACATTCTTATAAACCTGACATAACTAATCATTTTTGTCACAATATTTCAGTCAAATGAACAAACAAAATATTAGCAGCTATGTTTCCTTTCATAGAAAAGTAACTGAGTTCTTATTCTATTCTGTGTTTGCTGGGTGTGGCTTTAGAAATCTATTGTCATAGCAACCATATTGGCAAAGTCTTCAAGTCTGAGACCCACTTTTTACCAGGGTAGTTTTCTGAGAACACAGGGGAGAAATATGAAATGCTTTTCTCTGTACCCACTGCTCTTTTGGAATCAATGATATGACTTGCCAAGTGAATGCTTCACCTTCATTGCCCCAATACACCTTCAGATGGTGGCCAAAGGATGTATATGTCCCACTGTTTACAGTGTCCTTCATGAGATGATGTCTTTCCTAACATAAGTTCCATATCAATGACCTCATTTAACTTGATGACATCTATAAAGAGATTTCATACTAAAAGAAAGTCACATTCTGAAGTAGTGGGGATCAGGGCTTTTATAGATTCTTTTTCAGGAAATGCAACCTATAAGAATAATGAGATCTTAATATAGTTAGGTATCACAAAAGAGGCGATATAGATATTAACTTAGTAATATTTTTCTTGATATTGTAGAATTACCAATTTTTATAGCAATCGCTTCATTATTCAATTTCTGCTTTTTTTGAAAACAAGAAATGAAAGTTCTGAGAATTTAATAAAGTAAGTTATTTAGTATCATACTGGCTAATTACAATATGGTGATGATTTACTGATTTTCATTCAGACAACAAATATTTCTGCATACACTAGGTAAATAGACTGTAAAATAGCTGAATGAAGTTTCCTCTTTGCAAAATAGAAAGTTCTTTTCTCAGAAAATTTCCTCTTCTTTCTAACAAAACCTTGATATTTTAAGCAGTTGAGGTTATTCACTAATACAGTCTCTTTAAATGGCGATCATTGAAAGGAATCAATGGAATGGATACTTTGCAAACTATTAAGCACCTGCACAGAAAGCACAATCTTTGCTGTGGTTGGAGCCAAAAGCTATCCTTATTCTCGCTGTGATACATGGTGTAGTAAGGAATAGCTTGGAGGCTTTGAGCTCAGGCCTGTTGCTCTGTACGGTGTGACTTAATAGGAACCTCACAGGCAAAGCTGAACTTGTGAGGGATTCTCACCAACATACTGGGTTTATAACACTGAACAAAAGGGACATTTTCATTCACAAGAAGGAGTTAGAATAGAACTGTTGATCACATGTCAGTTCTATTTTTAGCTATTTAAGAAAACACCATACTCTTCATCCATGCCTTTATCAATTTATATTCTTATCACGAGTGTAGAGAAGTTTGCTCTAACCCACATTTTAATAGGATATTTTATAGTAAATACTTATGCTAACCATATATAAGAGTCTACTTTTAAACTACTGCTTTCCTTGGATTTAATTTACTCATGTTACAATTTATCTCTTGTTGATGATACATCTTTTTCTAAATTGTGACAGGTTGAGTAAATGGTTTATCATTTTCACTTTTGTACTAGAGTTAAAGAGACTTGGTATATTATCACTGTGATAGCAGAATATCCTGCTTTCAGTATATTTTAATTTTTGCAGTGAGTTTATTTTGTATATAGTTGCATAATTAGTTATTTGTGTTTTTACTTAAGTGTCAGCTTTAGCATTTCTTGGATGACACTATATTTGGTTCAACAAAGATTTTCCTGAATTTCTCTTTTCTTTCAGAATTAAAAGATTTTTTATATTATTTTTTGATATTTCGTTTTTGTGTTTACATATCAGGGAATGGCTTTTTTATGCTTTAGATAGATCCAGAAAGGAAAGTCTAATGCTTGATTCCAGAGAGTTAAGCAGAACCAGTGTTGGCCTAGACCCTGAGCCTGAATATGTTATTGTTAGAATATCTCTACAATGGACCTGATACCTAGGATTATAAGAAATTCCTCATGACTTGTGTTTGTAAAGTCTACTTGATACAGAGTCAGGTTTGCTTGTGTGGCAGTTGTCTTCATTTTAGATTCAAAACAATAGGCCTAGCATCTGGTAATGTTTGGGGAAGCCCAATGTCGTGATCTTATGTTGGCTATTCTAAACTCTCAGTCTTGGAGATTTGGGATACACTAGAGCCTAGGGCTGTGGAGACCATACTGTATTCCTTTTTGTCACTAGGTTAAGCCTGGGAATGCATACATAAAGACAATTCAGGGGCCACCAACATGTCCTCTTTGGTAGCTCTACAGGGCCTATTCCAGTGCTGGACAGGCTTTATGCTTCTGTTATTGATAATTTATATTTAAATAAATTATAGTCTTTTACAAAATAGATAAATATTCCACACTAAGATATGAGCATAAGAAAGCTACAACAGCTCTTAGTGACACTATAGCTGTTCCTAAAGACAGTTATGAGAAAAAATACTTATCAATAAAAATGGGATCATTATGAAGATATTATGACACAGGTGTATGAACATAACAACATCCTTAAGTATCGAGTAATACAGTCACAAAAACATATACTCTAATGATCTGGAGAGACTGATTAACTCACATTTTCGAAACGTCATATTCATCCAGTACTGATGCATTCCTTTTTTCAAATTTCAGTTTGCATTTAGAGCTGGAAAATATGTTTTTCCATCAATTAGTTTTATGTTAATTTTGAGAGACTAAACATTGTGGATTATTGTTATGTCACAATTTAGTAGAAGAAAACAGTAATACAATATTTTAGAGAGTATGTAAGTGAAAATTAACACATATTTAAACAAGGATTGAAAGATAAAATCTAGTGATTTTATAAAGTGTTTTAAAATGAATGCGAAAAAACATACACACATATCAAAACTCATTGGATATAAGCAAACGTAGTTCAAAGGAACAGAATTCAAGTGCTACACTTAATGCTTCTTTAGATAGTGACTTACATATCTATATTAAGAACCTAGTAAAACAAAAGCAAAGTGCACCCAAGTAGGTGGAGAAAGGATATAATAACAATAAGAGCAGCAATCAATGAGGCAAAAGCAGATGGGTTTAGTGAAGCCAACCACAGTTTAGTTGAAAAAGAACCAAAAAAAAAAATTTACACATCACGCAGAAAAAATGACCAAAAAGGAAAGAGGTATATTGGCTAATTTATTGTGTGTGAACTTGACACAAGCTGGAGTTATCACAGAGAAAGGAGCTTCAGTTGAGGAAATGCCTCCATGAGATCCAGCTGTAAGGCATTTTCTCAATTAGTGATCAAGGGGGGAGGGCCCATTGTGGGTGGTGCCATCCCTGGGCTGGTAGTCTTGAGTTCTATAAGGAAGCAAGCTAAGTAAACCAGGGGAAGTAAGCCAGTAAGTTAACATCCCTCCATGCCCTCTGCATCAGCTCCTGCTTCCTGATCTGCTGGAGTTCCAGTCCAGATTTCCTCTGGTGATGAACAGCAGTGTGGAAGTGTAAGCTGAATAAACCCTTTCCTCCCCAACTTGCTTCTTGGTCATGATGTTTGTGCAGGAATAGAAACCCCGAGTAAAACAAATTGGCACCAGCTTAGTGCGGTATTCCTGTGACAACCTGACCTGTTTTGGGGAGGACTGTGGAAGGACTTTGGAACTTTGGGCTAGAAGAGTATTGGATGTTAAATGAGCTCTGTGGGATGCTCTGTAGATCTTGGAAGATAGTATTGAGATCAGTGCAGAAGATGGAGGCCTAGCATGTGAAACTTCAGAGAGAAGATTAAATACTCTTATTGGGCTGTTGCTGTTTGATTGTGAAGATTCTGTGGTTTGGCTAGCTGAGGCTGAAGAATCAGCTGTGATTAACAAGATACCCGAACTATTAAAGAGAAACCTTTGCATTACTGGGACTATTGATGCTGGTTAGCTGAAATTAAGAAATTAGTGGTGATTAAGAAGAGACCAACATCATTGAGGTGAAATCATCTGGGAAAGCCTATAAGAGGCTATTGGTGAAGCCTAGTTGCAGCAGAAGACGTCAGTGTTTTGTAGATGCCAGTACCATGAGATGAGCACCAAGAACAGCAGCAGCAGTGGAGTACGGGCAGCTGGATTCTAGAAGACAAGGTGTGTGCTATAAGGGGCAGAGCTGGAGAAGTGACCCAAGCCTTTGGAGGAGCCCAGAAGATCATGAGTAGATCCCAGACATTGGACAGTTAGAGTTTAATTTTGCTTTTGATTGTGACTGTGCTCTGATATTCTTCCCTCTTGAAGGAAGAAAGTAGTTTAGTAGAGCCCACAGTTAAGAGAGTTTGAATTGTAAAAAGACTTTGAATATTAAAAGACATTGAATATTTTAAAAGGAATGTAATTTTAATCTGTAAAAATTTGTAAAACTGTGGGACTTTTAAAGTTAATCAGATCCAGATCCTGGGATCTAAGTGTTGATCTAAGTGTTGAAGCTTCATAGTGATGTGTTTGTATGTCACGTTGAAAAAGGGTCAATTGTACTGGCTAATTTTGTATGTGAACTTGAGACAAGCTGAGGTTATCACATAGAAAGGAGCCTCCCTTGAGGTAATTCCTCCATGAGATCCAACTGTAAGGCATTTTCTCAATTAGTGATCAAGGGTGGGAGGACCTAGCACATTGTGGGTGGTGCCATCTCTGGGCTGGTAGTCTTGGGTTCAATAAAAAAGCAAACTGAACAAGCCAGGGGAAGCAAGCCAGTAAGTAACATCCTTCCATGGCCTCTGTGTCAGCTCCTGATTCATGACGTGCTTGAGTTCCAGTCCTGACTTCCTTTGGTAATGAACAGCAATCTGGAAAGTGTAAAGTGAATAAACTCTTTCCTCCCCAACTTTTTTCGTGGTCATGTTTGTGCAGGAATAGAAACCCTGACTAAAACAAGGGGGAAGACAAAAATCAATAATATCATAAATAAAAGACCAAGGTTATCACAACAAGGAGAAAACCTCTAATATCCTTGTAAATATAGACTTCAACTGGAGGGTATTTTTAGGTACATTGAACCTTTGCTTATTGCTTACTTTGTCATATTGTTGGCTTCAGCCACTGAGTTTTTCTTCTTTAGATTGTTTTTTTTTTTTTTTAAATAGCTTATTTGCCTATCAAGGCACCAAATTGACATTGTGGTATTCCGAAGATTTATTTTCAACTTTCCTTTTGTGGACAATTTCAATATATTTGTAAATTCACTTATCTCAAAACTTTCAACTGTTTAAATTAAAATGTTGGCTAATTTAGAATATCTCTAAAGTGTATATACATATCATTTTGTTTTTAACCTAAATATTAATGATATTTATTTTGGAAAAATAACAACACTAAAGTATAGCAAACTTTTAGAAGGTCTCATGTCATCCTGGGTAGCTACTAAGTGCTGTTGTTAAAGCTAGACTTCATTCAATCCCCTTAGATATCCAGGTTCCTCCTCTCTTTCATCTCCATGGGACTGTGATTAATTTGGGGGTATAATATGGAACTGTGATTAACTTTTGTAGGATCACTATGATTTTATACATTTATTTTATGTCAGGCCAGAATATTTTTCCTTAGGTAGGCTGTGGTTGAACCTATAGCAATCTTCTTACCTCCTGAGTGTAGTGCACAGGCCGCATGCCTACTGTGTTGACTTTGATACATTGTTATTCATTTAGCATTAAAATATTAATGAAAATAGTATTTGCTGTTCATGGTAAAAAATGAGATCAATAAAATAATTTTATTTCTGCTTGTAGAAATCAATCTCAAAAGAGTAGTATAGCTGCCTTCTCACTCCAAAATCTAGGATTTCGTATAGGACAGTCAAACATAGTCTTAAGAGTGGTATTGTCTTTATTATACATCAAAATGTAGCTCCTCTTTGTCTACTTGTACATCTTAGTGAAAAACCATGCTAACTGAACCTGAGGAGTAGAAAACCCAACAAAACAAGGCTTAGCTAATTACAATTTGTATTTTTCTATTTAAATGATATTTTGTTACCTGAGCCAGAAATGAGTAGATTAATGATTCATGTAACTGTCTATAATCATGATTGCTTTTCTCTTAGGTCAGAGATAGAAACACTTTGTAAACATATGCCAAATGTATTCATATATGCTGAAAGACATAAATCTAGATTATAACTGAAAACAGAGCCTGCCACCTAAACGTGCTTAAAGGTGTAAGTTTGATTTAAATTTTACCAAATGCAAACAATGAAGACCGCAAACTTTCATTCTAGGCCACTGGGGGTTTAAAGCAAAGTCTCTTTCTTTACTACCTCTGTGCTATTTTATCTATATTTGAACCAGGATTGATAAAGGTACTATAATTTTCTCATGATAGACACTTTTTTACTATGAGTAGCTCTTTCTTTTGTATAAAACTGTTCCATACCTGCATTAAAAGTTAACTGTGGAACTAAGGTTTTCACTGAATTAAAGATGTATCATGTTTATATTGAAGTATGTTTATAGTTAGTATTGTGACTGAAGCTGAGATTACAGATTCTGGGAATAATTCAAAACATAAGTGGCCAAGAAGCTTCATAGTAAACAATTTTTCTGATGTTCTTTGGAGCTATGTGAAGTAACTGGGTGGGTATATCCAGGTTTAGAGATAGATGATAACAATGTTGCAGCTAACATTCATTTAAAATTTTCTTTCAGTTGAATTTATGAATGTTTTCCCAAATACAGTTCCCATAACTTGGGAGGAGGTACTAGTGATAGTATTCATATCCCTTGGACTTGTTACCTATGACTATGACTGCAGGGTTCTCAAGCTTCATATATGGTAGTCCTATTGATTTCAGTAACCTAATGAATTCAGTATCACTACCAAATCAATTAAAGATCTTGCTAAAAATGTACAATTCTTATGAAATAGCATATATGAAGAATCAGAAAGTATTTAAGAACGAATGGAGTGATTTAATATTGAGATTTCTCAGTGGGGAAGGAAGGTTGTAGATAATGTGGCAGAGAATCAAAGGGAAAAAGGCAAACTTGTGAGAAAATTGTTAGAAGAGCTTGAGGAAGAAAAGCAAGAGCAATTTTCATTTGAGCATGGCCGCACAAGAGAGTCACTCGGGGAGCTGCTAAAACACATGTGAGTCTTGGCTGTACCCCAGACCCATTAAGTCTAGGTCTTGCCCATTAGTGCTTTTAAAATGATCCCCAGACAATATTAATGAGAAGCCAGGTTGTTCGCTGGCACAAAACTCTGATATTCAAAGAAAATATGTTATAAAATGTGACTCATTCTTAAACTAAGTAAGCTCCTCTGATATTTTTTAATGTCACAGCATATCCTTTAATGTCTTTAGAAAGCCCTTGTCATTGACAACAATCAAATTATATTTCACCCACATATATATGACCTTGGTTATGAGGCTAGTTGCACAAAATCCTGGGTTATGGAATAAAGCCCATTTCAAGAAATAATAATATCCAATTATTTTACTTATCCAATTAATGCTATTTATGGTCTTACTTGCCGTGGGAAATTCTCAGCATATTATATGTGGAATACTATTAATTGACTTGGTTTTTATTCTACGAGAAAGAACTGGTGTTAGTTGATCTATGGAAATCTTCTTTGTTGATATCTCATTAGTCCTCAGTAAGCATTATATAACATTCTATAAATATCCTGATATTCAGGAGAAATATAGCTCAAAGTTCCTACATTAAAAGAAAAACAGACAAACAAAAAACCAGAAATAACACAAATAAATAACTTGATGATACAACCAAAAAATGAAACCAACACAAATAAAATAAAATAGTTGTCAATAAATATTAAAAATAAAAACAGAAATTAATAAAATTAAGGCAAAGAGAACAATACAAAGAATCAATCAATCAATCAAAGATCTGGTTCTTTGAGAAAATAAAAAAAAAAAATTGGCAGACCCATGGTCCAAGGATAATAGGATATAACACATATTAACAGAATCAGAAATTGACAAGGAATTATTAAGACAGATACCATTCTGTAAAATCCTATACTCCATTTCAATGGAAAAATTTAACCAAAAAGATGAATTTCCAGATTATCTAAACCACTAAAATTAAATCTAAAAGAGATCATAATCAAATCTTAATACTCCAGTGACTCAGAGTCTATCTCCAATTGATAAGTGTTGAAATGAAAAATTAGTGTTCTCCAAAGAACTCTTAAATCACTCTTAAAGACAGACCTCATTGCCAGAGGTAGATCAGTGGATAACAAACACACACAGCATACAGCATTTTTGTGGAGTTTTCATTTTTATTTTTTCTCATTATCCTTTGTCTGGACATGTTTTTATTACCCTACAAGTCTTTTGTTTATAGGTAATGATTTCCAATTCTGTGTTTTTTTTATGGGACATCTGCATTTGTGAATGTGTGTGTTTCTGTAGATATATGTGTTTCTTGTGCTTTTTATTTGGATTTTTTTCTGTTTGTTTTGTCCTATTCAGAGTTGTTCATTTTTATTATTCTTTTTCCTTTCTTTCTTTCTTTCTTTCTTTCTTTCTTTCTTTCTTTCTTTCTTTCTTTCTTTCTTTCTTTCTTTCTTTCTTTCTTTCTTTCTTTCTTTCTTTCTTTCTTTCTTCTTATACTACAGATTTTATTCCCCTCATGGACTACCCTCCGACTGTTCCACATCCCACACCTTCTCCCCTTCCTCCTGTCTCCACAAGGATGTCCCCAGTCCCCAACCCTCACCTCACCAGACCTCTAAACACCCTGGGGCCTCCAGTCTCTTGAGGGTTAGGTGTATCTTCTGCTGACCTAGAGTCAGCAGTCCTCTGTTGGTATATGTGTTGGGAGCCTCATATCAGCTGGTGTGTGCTACCTGGTTGGTGATCCAGTGTCTGAGAAATCTCAGAGGTCCAGGTTAATTGAGACTGCTGGTTCTCCTACAGAGTAGCCCTCCTCCTCAGCTTCTTCCAGCTTTTCCTTAATTCAACCACAGGGGTCAGCAGTTTCTGTCCATTGATTGGGTGCAAATATCCACATTTGACTCTTTCAACTGTTTGTTGAGTCTTTCGAGGGGCCATCATGCTAGGTCCCTTTTTGTGAGAGCTCCAGAGCCTCAGTAATAGTGTCAGGCCTTGGGGCCTTTCCTTGACCTGGATCCCACTTTGGGCCTGTCACTGGACCTTCTTTTCCTCAGGCTCCTCTCCATTCCAATCCCTGAAGTTCTTTCAGACAGGAACAATTATGGGTCAGAGTTCTGACTGTGGGATGGCAGCCCCATCTACCACTTGATGCCCCTTCTTTCTGCTGGAGGGTGGGCTCTGTTCATTTTCATATTCTTTTATTTATTTCATTTATGTATTTAGATTTTGTGATTGTTTTCTAATAGAGTATGAAAGGATGTGTTTCTGGCTAGGTGGTAAGGTGGGAGGAGGCAGGAAGTTTTGGTGGCGGAGCAACTACTAACAGAATATTGTAAGAAAAAAAATCTCTTTCCAAAAGATATAAAAATATCTTAATATTTGCTTTTTATTCTGCTTTCATCTGGAAAACTGAATTCTCTAATAATTTAGGTAAATGTACTGAATTTTAGCTTGTGTTTCTTCACTGGGGATTCCATTTGTGTTCCTCTGTGTGCGTGTGTGCATGCGCACATGCATGCACTTAAGATTTTTTTGCATGCTTCTCTATAATGTTCCTTCTAATATTTTAACACTTAATTTTAGACACTTTTCTTGTTTTCATTTTTCATTACACTTTTGTGCTATTCTTACTCTCTGCTTCCCTTTCTCTTTATCCTGATCTCCTTTGATTTTCATGCCTTTCTGTGATATCCTCATTAAAAATGATGCATTTGATTTTCTTTTTTTTGACATTGTATCACATTTTCTTTTCTTGTTTTGATACTTTATTTACATTTTCAATGTTTTCCCCTTTCTAGGTCTCCTCTTTGGAGACCACCTATCCCCTCCCTCTCCCCCAGCTCTATGAGGGAATTCCACCTCCCACCCACCCGCCCACCCACTCCCCTATTCCCACCTTGGCATTCCCCTTTACTGGGGCCTCTCCTCCCTCTTGATGGCCAACAAGGCCCTCCTCTGCCACATATGTGGTCCGAACCATGGGTCCCTCCATGTGTATTCTTTGGTTGGTGGTCCAGCCTCCAGGAAGACCGGGGTGGGGGGGTCAGGCCAGTCCATAGGGCTGCAGACTCCCTCAGCTCCTTCAGTCCCTTCTCCAACTCCTCCATCTGGGACCTCACTCTCAGTCCAGCAGCTGCTGTAAAGTGAAACTTGGGTATTCCAAATGTTTTGGCTAATATCCACTTATCAGTGAGTACATACCATGTTCGTTCTTTTGTGACTGAGTTACCTCGCTCAGGATGATATTTTCAAGTTCCATCCATTTGCCTGCAAATTTCATTAAATCATTGTTTTTAATTTTCAATTTGCTGCTTTTATGACTTTTACATATTACTTACTATATCTTTGTTTCCTATTATTTTATCTGTTTCTAATTATCATCTGTTGTCTGAAATTTTATATCTATGTCTTGTAGTACTGGTGGCCTTAATTACTGTTATGTTATATTAAGTTACATTTAAAAAGGCATCATTATATTTTTCTTCAGACAAATGGTATTTCATAAATACATGAAATTTGAAATTTCCCAAGTTGTTCATCAATCTGGCTAAATTCTTATAATTGTGCAGTCACATTTTAATTGATTAATTAATCAATTAATTAACAAGAGTGTGATAACTACTCCAGGTGATGTGACATTTTAACACTTAGTTTCTCTCATTAGATGCCTCCCTGTTCTGGTTAGTTTCTTTAATTTGGACATGAGCTAGGGTCATGTGGGAAGAGTGAACCTCAGTTGACTGGTTGTATGAGATTTGTATATGCAAATGTGTTGGACATCTCCTTAATTAATAACTTCTGTGTGAAGGCCCAGCACTCTTGAGAAGGTGGTCCTTATTTATATTAGTAAGCATGCTGAGCAAGCCATTTGGAGCAGGTCAGTAATCAGACTCCTCCATGGTGGCTTTTTAGTTCCTTCTTCTAGATTCATTCCAAGCTTGGGTTTCTGGTTTGACTCCCCTTTATGATCAGGCCCTATAAGATAGTTATAACTAAATCTCAAGTAGTTTTCTGGGATCAATTTGGTAATTAAGGTTGAAGTTTATTATTGACCAGATAGCTTTCTGGGTCTCCACATAATGGAAGATGCCCTTCATACGCAGAGTTTCTCCTCTGACCTTGTCTGGAGAAAATCAGCACACCTCTACCTGAGGAATGTCACATAACCTTAGTTAGATTACAGGATTAACTTCCTTTCTCCTGATAAGAACCCATTCATCTATCACCTGAGATTCCAGAAAAGCTTACCCATGTTAATGAAGCATTTCAGTTCCCTAAGCCTTCAGCCAATGACCTTTGCTCATCATAAATGTTCTTACTCCATTCCATCAAATTATATAAGCCTTGTATCATCCCATGTAAATTTGATACGACTTTCCATAGCTGGTCCCATGTGATCATTCACCATGGATACATATTGGCTTCTGAGCACCTCCATACCCCTGTTCATGGTCTCTGCTCCCATTGTCCCAATGGACCAATATCTGCCAACGATCCTTGAGGGGAGGGAGAGCCGCATAGTTTCTGAATCATGTTGTTTATCACAGCAATAGAGTACACACTAGGACAATTCCTTATTCTATATATTTTTAAAAGGTCAATTCTTTAGCCCCTCTCAAATTCTAAAGGTCACCACATATTCTGCAGAATTTAAATCTGTTATTACAAATAATAAAGAATATTTTGGAAATTATAAGTATTTGCACATATATTATTTTACAGTTGTATTTTATCTTTCAAAGTCCTTTTATTCTCTTATCATGTTTTCATACTGTACTCACTATTTCTTGTAAATGCAATATGCACAAACTGACAACTGTTTACTTTATGAAAGTTATCTAGTTCTAACAAAATATGTTTTCATTTTATCTCTATAGGGATCATACAAATATCAAACAAAAATACTAAAATTTGTGTCCAATTCTCTAATAAAAGTCAATAAATGCAAAAATTAGCAATTTTTGTTTTACAGAAGAATTGAGAGCATATTGAAATTACACGGCATGCCTCAAGTTATGCAATCATTCTGGATCAAATTTAAAACTCGTCTAATAATCTGATCCTTCAAATCATTTTCATGAATATACACTATGAATAATTGAGTATAGGCTGGATTAAAAAAGAGCACATGCTGGAAAATTAAGGCAGAAATGTTGTTCTGGATTATGATTTGTTGCTCCTTGTGTTGGAGTTTTCCATCTATTATCCTTTGTAACACTGGATTTGTGGAAAGATACTGTGTAAATTTGGTTTTGTCATGGCTCCAGCTGCTTATGTAGCAGAAGACTGTCTTATCTGGCATCAGTGAGAGGGAGGCTCTTGTTTTGTGAAGACTCCATACCTCAACATAAGGGAATGCTAGAGTTGTGAGGCAGGAGTGGATGGGTGTGTATGGGAGCTCCCTCATAGGAGCAGGGGTGAGGGAGGATGGGATAGAAGGTTGTAAAGGGGAAGCCAGGAAGGGGTATAACATTTAAAATGTAAATAAATAACCAATAAAACACATTTAAAAAAAAACGATTTGTTGCTCACATAAATAGTATGTTTTAAGGAAAATGTTTGTCATGGAAACATTACATAGGCAGTTATTATTTTTAAAATTTCAATATTTTAATTCAGAAATTGTACAAATAGCTATCTTTGAATATTATGCAAGCAAGACAAACCTGAGTATGTAAACTGTATTTTACATATATTTTAAATTAATTCAAATTTTGATATTTTTAACTGAGGCAAGTGCGCTAATTTCCTGAAATAGTGTGACATTCTTCGATGATCAAAATGAAGTGCACTTAGCTTTTATTCAGCCATCTTCTATACAGGGTGCTGATACTTTGGTATTTTTATTTTGTTTGATTTTGACTGAAAAGAATCATCACTAAACATTTTTTTCTGTTTTTTTTTTTTTTTTGAGTTATGTGTTTGATTTTCTGTGTGTTCTATTATTCAATTTACTTTTTTTTTTTTTTTTTACCACTCTGCATGCTCTCAAAGTACATATAAAATTCTGTCACAAGTTTGTGCTAATTTTTAAATCTCACTCCTTTTGTTTTCATTTTTGGATACTAGGAAAATATGACTTTATTGATTGCCTTTGCGGTTCAAGGATAAACTTGTGTTTATTTTATTTTACTCTCATCCTCCCACACAAGGTTTCTTAACTTTATTACTTTGGGCTGGATATCACCTATGATTTCTGTGAGCTGACTTTATATTTATTTACTTCACATATCTCTTTCTGGGTGTAGGGCTTATTGACATGTATTTTCTCACAGATATCACCTTCATCTCCAAACATAATTAGAACAATACGTTTCAAATTATGTTTTCCACTTTCAAAGATGTTTAAGGAATTGAAACTTTGAATATGTTTTACTTAGTAATTGTGTTACTTATTTGTAGTATTTAAATGTAAAGTGCAGTAATAATATGAGATATGGACAGATTCCTTTGACATGGGCAATTTTATATTTTGAAATTAATAAAATTTATCCACCTTATATACCTTTAATTTTTTTTCAAAACCTATTTTTAATGATGGTTCTTAAATGCCTTAACTTCCCTTCTAACCCACCACCCACCAGAGGTTGTTGAAAAAAATGGATATGGGCAAATGGACTTATTTAGAAATGGTTCTTTGGAGCAAATACCATCTGCATTGTCAGGAGATCAGCAGTTAGGTTCACAGGTTAGCAAGGACAGCTTAATCCACTCACAAATAATTTATGTATATACTAGCAGTCCAGTATGGTAGAGTCCGGAGAGCAGCAGCGGTAGCACCACCTAGCATGAACAGACCTCAGCTGAATAGGCTTCAGTCAGCAAGAGGGTTTCAGACCAACAGGGATACCAGAAGTTCTTGGCTATGCCTCTCTCAACAAAGCAAATATCAGTGAAGATCTGAGACCAAGAAGCATTGCACAGTTAGCTCTACCAGCAAGCTCCTCTCACAGTCCTTTGAGTCCTATTTTTGCTGCCTCTAAATATTGTGTGTCTTCCATGGGTCTTGCCTCACCATGTGTCTTGCCCTCTGTATGTGATTCTGACTTAGCAAAACTCCATGTGAGTCTGTATCAGCTGACATCACTCTGCCAATAGGCCCAAGTCCACAGAAATGGCAAGAAGCCACAGCATACCACCAGAAATTTCTTAGTGCATTTCTCTCTATGGAATCCTGACAAAAAGAGCTCAATTACTCAATGTAAGGCAAACCAATATGCATGTTGTTAGCGAAGAATTCTTCATCACATGCTCTTTCATGTGCTTGCTTTAGCAGAACATTGTTTCACCTGTGCCTGCTTCAGTGAAATGCTCCTTCATGAGTCTGACTTAAGCAAATATCCTTTCACTTGTGTCCACTACAGGAAAACACCTCACATGTTTGCTTCAGCAAAACACCATCTGATACAACTGACTTTCCAAAGAACCCTTAAGTTTCCACTTCAATCTTATCTGACTAGCCTTTGGAAGCTCAATCTTCATTTTAAAACGTATTATGATATTTAATTTCTAAGTTGATAGAGTCGTCTTTTATAAACTTAACATGTACTCATAGAATTGTTAACTTTGGCTTGATTTATAATATAATATTTCACATTTATATTGTAAAATTGTCAATTAGAAATTTAACAAAACTAAAATTTTCATATTTAGTTGTCCATGTATATGTTATTATAAAAGTAGCTGTTATTTTAATGAAACAAAATGTCATTTAAACTCACTAATGAACATGTCTTCAGTGAGTATGTGCACTATTTTTGTAGGTTGATGGCATAGAAAACTCAAATTTGTCACTGAGATTATATATTTATCTATCTATATGTTTATTTCTATTTATAGATTTTATCCAGCTTATCTAAATATGTATATTGTGATTCCATACAAAGAATATTCATCAAAATCTGAGAAAAAAGTATAGGATCTTGTTATAGAAGCAAGATGACCCATTTATTTATAAGCAGACTTTCAGGAAAAATGGAGCATTGATCTAGATTTCTGAGATAAAATAAGTTGCAAAATTGTTTTCATTCAGGAGGAAGATAACTTTCCCTTCTGTGAAATGAGTAAATTCATTTAAAATATTGTTTATGGGGCTGGGAAGATTGCTCAGTGATTAAGAGGACTTGTTTTTCTACTATGACAGTAATACAAAAGGCAAGGTTTTCAGAGGTCTTAAGCATTTGTCTACATGGCATCCACAATGAGAAAGAAGAGATCAATGTATCATGCTCAGCTAAGTTTCTCCCTTTTATGTATAATGTCTGATTTTATGACAGGAAATGGTTCCACCAATAATAGGTCATTTTTCCAATTTTAACTAACCTAATCTGGTTAATCACCTACAGGCAGGTCTAGAGACCATTTTTCAAATATTTTACATCACAAGTTGGCAACTGATATTTACTTTTATATCTGGATAGGAAAAAGGGGATGGATTCTCTGGAATGTTCTTTAAAGAAACCAGGTTCTCCTGAAACTGGAGACTGAGTGATTGGGAGGGCCTAGGGAGGGAGGGATCTGGAATAGCTGAATATGGTCCGCAGAAAAATAATAGAGAGAAGAGAGCGAACTCAATCATTAACACTTTTTATTAATTCTTCCAAGAAGTTAAAGAACCCTGGATGCCCTTCTCTTCTGTCTTACTAGAGCTCTGGGATGAAGACAGAGCTACACATTACACTTTTACCCTTGTGATGATCCAAAGATAAAACTCTGCTAAGTGATAATGAGTATTTTAAGTGGTAGATTTCTGGTTATACATCACCACCACCAACAAAATATCCTTTATGAATTATGATTTGGGTATATTCTGCATCATGATGTCATGAATCCCCAATGCCTCCCTCCCCCACACCAGTTATAAATTAGTGGATTACACAACTGGTGGATGCATGATGACCTTTTTTTTTTTTTTTTCCCCACACAAGAATGTCCTAATAAATGCAGCCTCTACCCTTTTGTCTCAATAATTAGCATCCTTAATTTGGGGACATGAAAAGATAAATCATGTGCTGTTGAGTTTGAAAATGTAAGAGTTCTCTGGTTCTGATCATTTCTTTCATCTGGAGATAGGTTCACTTAATAAAGGCAAATGAGAACAGATTTCTGGTATGTGTTACCTTCTGTTTCACACTGTGTAAGGCACCATTTGCATCCTATGAAATTTTAGATTATAAATGAATTAAAATAGATGTAATCATTGGTAAAATAAATTATTATTGATCATGACAAATATAATTAACTCATCAACACACAATTGCTTTTTAGAAAGATATGCTTCATTTTTCTCTTTGTACTTATTTCACATGAAGTCTTACTAGCTCACATGTCCTACAACTAACTGTGTTATACAATCTGGCCTTAAACTCACTATGATCTTCATGTGTCAGCTTCTGGATTGCCAGGATTATAGTTGTGCATCATCTCTAATCAAATATTTCTCTAATTCCCTGAGAGCCAGGATTTTTGCTCTATGTTTAGTCAGAACTTGGAGAAAAATATACAAGATATGTTCTTTTTATTTTAAATGTTATTCTTGGTTTAAGCTGATAAAGATAATCGTGGGTTCTTTCGTTACTTCTATTTTCTGTAAACTTTCTTTGAATTTTAAAAGAAATCATCAATCTTTTACTATTAGAGATACAATCTAAAGCTTCATTGCTCTATAAAACTGTTTGGCTGCATTCTGTGAATGTGGTTCAGTGGTTAAGAGAACTTGCTTCTCTTCCAGAGGACTAGAGTTCCTTTGCTAACATCCAAGTAGGATACTTTACAACCATATGTAAATATAGCTCTTTTCAACACCATGTTTGGCTTCCACAGGCACATGCCCTGCTTTGTGCATAGCACAAACGACATATACATATAAATAAATTAAAAGTAAAACAGATCTTTAAAATGATTGGCTTTTAATTACTCACTGGCAGTTGATTTTGATTCCTGAAAATCAGTGCTTGAGTCTTATGTTAGTTTTGATCGAGTTAGCTACAAATTCTGAATAAATAGGTGAACACATTATTGAGAAAATTGATTTGAATGGAATTCTCTTCTTTCTATACCTGGATCAATGCAAGAACATTTAAACAAAAAAAGAAACTACAGGAAGTCATCATAGAATAGGTTATCTTCTGATGTCAGTTGTTCTTAAAACATCTAGGAGTGGCATACCAGATAACATCATGAGAAAGAGATGCTTGAAGATGAGCAATACCCACTTACAGAACGAAGACAACTACTTTAAAATGCTGTGTTGATTGTATCATGAAATCAGTTAAAAGTATAAGGGATTCAAATAGTTGCACTCCAGGAAGGAAAACTGCTTTCTTATTATTGCAGTTAGAACAATATGGTTTTGATGTTAAAAATGGACACCAAGTAAAGAAGACAAAAGACCTATGACTTCTGTCCATAACAAAAGGCTTCTGTAGCCATGGAAGAAATGCAAATGCTGGATAAATAAGGCGTTCAAGAAATGGTAGAATAGATGCTGGGGGAGAGATAATTTAAATGTACATGAATAAATATTCATTTCATCATCTAAATACAGAGATTATAAATTTTTGATAAGGAGGCCACTCTTGGAGTCAATGTGCAGAGTGGTATCAAAGCATGGATGCTGGTCTCCTGAAGCTAGTATCTATTTCCATACTGTTATCCAGTTTTTAGTTGTTTTCTAATAAGTCTGGTTATAAGTTACAAATCCATTTATTCATAAATCGAAAACTGTGTATGTCTAAATGAAATGCACACCATTGGCCTGAGGGATCCCTAGCTATGATATTTACCTCTATTCTTGAAAATGGCCATCATTCAGTAACATTATTCACTGAATGAATAAATGGATTCTGTACATTTTCAAGATATGAGAATTTAGATTTACAAATACTGAATTATACCTCTTCTACCTTTTTTGTTTTCAACTTCAATTAAACAATTAATCTAATTAATAATGATGATATTTTTTTAATAATGATAATCTTAATTTATTTTATGGTTAAGACTGTGTCTCCTAACTTCTATTGGATATGCTTTGAATGGCTTTTATTACATTGACCCAATTCAGTTCCAGTTCTTTAAAAGCCTTCAGAGTTCTTAAAATTATTACTGAATGATCATTTTGGGGTAACAATGAACAGAATTGCTGAGATGAATGAGATGCCCTTTACATTTATCATTGCTCCATGCATATCATTTCTAATTACTTTTTAAGCACATAAGAATGTGAACAAGAGGTATTTAGAGATTTTTCTCTTGGATATAGACATAAGAACTAGAGTTTCAAACATTTTAGGCAAGTTCTGTCATCTGGCAATATCTACAGTCCTTACAAGAATTAACTTACCCTCTGGCCTTATATATTTACAGTAGTTGAGGCTAGTCTTGAACTCAGGACTTCCCTCTACATTAATAAGCTTTGCTATATTACATTTTTTTCTTAGTTTTGTGTTCTTTAGTAAATATTTTCTTCTATACACATGTATTGACACAGGGAATTTTATACATAGCTTACTAATATTTTGTGTTCCCCCTAATTTATTTACTTTACATATAGACTGCAGTTTTTCCATCCCTCTTCTCCTTCTGTCTACCCCACTTCCTCCTGTCCCAACTCTACCTCCTCCACCAAAGCCTCCCACTCCTCCCATTTACTCCTCCTCCATTTTCCTTCAGAAAAGAACCAGTCTCAATAGATGTCAACCAGTCATGTTATATCAAGTTGTAGTAAGGCTAGACCTTCCTGCTCCTACTGAGGCCAGACAAAGTGACCCAGTAAAGGGAAAGGGTGCCAAAGGCAGGCAACTGAGACAGCTCCTGCTCCCACTGTTAGGATTCCTAGAAGAAGGTCAAGCTACACAACTGCAGAGGGCCTAGATCAGACCAATGCAGGCTCTCTGGTTGGAGGTTTAGACTCTGTGAGATACTATGGGCTCAGATTAGTTGATTCTGTGGGTTATTTTGTGGTGTTGTCGCTGACCCCTCTGGCTCCTAGAATTCCACCTCTCCCTTTATCTCAGGATTCTCCTAGGTCCACCTATGGTTTGGCAGTGTGTCTCTGTTTCTGTGTGCATTATCAACCTAATTCTTTTAAGTTCAACCAGGGAGGAATCCAAGTATGTGTGATTCATTGAGAAGAGCTAGTAAAACAAGTGGGTGGAAAATGGCATGGTATGTCTGTGGTATACAACTGATATTTTCTGAAAGGTAAATTTAGGTCTACTGCTTAAAGTTATGATTCTTGAATGAGTTTTTCAATTGGTTTTATACACTAAAATAGTCTCACACTTTGAAATGGGGATCAAATCATTATCATATAAAACGTTAACTCTGATACACACTGGTTATTCAATGTTGTACTTTTCTTATGTTAGAAAAATAATTTGGACACAGAGAAATCAAGTCTGCTTTTAATGCCACTCGATTTGTTAAGTGAGGGTAATTTACATTCCTATTGCTTACCTCTGAAATGGATTTTTTCATCATCTTTGGTTTTGTAGATAGTCACAATATATTATAATTTGTCAGGCTTTACATGTAATTCTAGATTCATATAAGTATATCTGTCTGTTAGCTTTAAGGGAATTCAAGAAAATATGAGAAAATATTATAGAACTCTCTACAGTGGTTCTGAGGCTTGAGGATATTAGTGTGATATTAGCTAGACTTTTTGACAATTGATCAGTGCTTCAACATTATAGTGATACTCTTGCCCTGCTGCAGGTTGAAGTAGAAGTGTCTTATAAGTCAAGTTCCCCTTTTACAAAGACAAGGATAGTCAGAGTGCACATTCAAGGATACGGTGTAGGTTATTGATCTGATATTCAATTCATGCTATTTTATGAACATCTTTAAATCTTTATTCAGACTCAATTATTCATGGATCATCAGTATTGACTGACAGAAAATTTAGAGTCAGTTTAAAATCAAGGGATCTTTGTAGAATTGCATTTCTAAGCAATTATCATTTCAAATACATACTCAGAAACCAGAATGCTATACATTTATTATGTAGAAGTACAAACCACTTTATTTCAGCTAGGACCGCTATGCTTGCTACCTGGTTTTTAACTCTACAGTATAGTGATCATAACTCTGACATAGCTTGCCCTCTCTTCCTTAGAGAATTGGGTTGATAAATGCATTAATATTTGGCTTGTGTTGTCCTGAATCTCAAGTAGGCCACATATTGGAATGGTAGACAATTTAGTATATTTAAATAAATTAAGAAAATAATTTAAAATGTTGGTTACTTTGAAAGATTATACTATGAATATAAAATTTTAAAAAGTTGTTGCATTTGTATCTCGTAAGCCCAATAAGTATTTTATAATCAAATTAATATAAATCTGACTCACAGATATCATTACAGGATGCTCATTATAACAACACTATTAATTTTTTAAATTTAAAAGTATGTTTTTCCTTGCAATTTATGGTAAATTACTTCAACTCTAAAAATAATTATTTGATATTATACACACACAGACACACACACACACACACACACGCACAAATACACACATGAATTTGATGTGATAGTTTGAATAGAAATGGTCCCCATAGACATATATGGCTGAATACTTGCTCAAAAGGAATTGAGTGGCACTATTAGAAGATATGGCCTTGTTAGAGTAGTTGTGGCTTTGTTGGAGAAAAAATGTCAGTGGAGTTTGGCTTCGAGGTCTCAGGTGTTCATGCTACACATAAAGGCTCACTGTCTCTTCTTGCTACCTTAGGATCCAAATGTAGAACTCTAAGTTATTTCTTCAGCAACATGTCTGCCTACTTGCTGCTGTGCTTCCCATTTTTATAATTGACCCCGTAATTTTTAGCCAGACCCAATTAAATGCTTCTCTTTATAAGAGTTACATTGGTCCAGGTGGAGGAAGAGCATGCCTTTAATTTCAGCATTCAGGAGGTAGAGCCAGATGGATCTCAGTTCAAGGCCAGCCTAATACACAGAGATAGTCAAGCCTACATAAAGAAACCCTGCTCCCCCCAAAAAGTTGCTGTGATCACAGTGTCTCTTCACAGCAAATGAAACCCACATATGAAATATTTTGATTGTATCATCCCCCTTTTATTAACAACTAATTAACACTTAACAGTTTCTTCCCAGTTATTTTTCACAAAGTCAATAAAAATTCCAGGAAAAATATATAACATCAAAATTCACCTTCCTATTGTTATCATGGGGACAAGACCTCCACAATATGAATCTATTCCATGTTGCAACATGAAAGAGGATGGGCTCATAGAATAATAGCAGTAGCAACAGGTTATTTTAATATCATGTTATTGTATCCTAAAATAAACCTTGGCTTTTGGAAATACTGATGGAAAAAAAACATTAACATACAATTAAATTGTGTATTTTATATATTCTAAATCTTATGCATTTTTATTTCCATTTCATCTTGTGATTACTCATATAACATTCAGGCATTGTTACTTGTCAATAGAGTTTCTTCAGGTGATGTGCTTTATTACAAATTATTGTGAAGATGGTTGAGGATTGTTCCGAGTACACACACATAAATCAGTTTGTAATTCTGAATATCTTCATGTGCACTGATTTTACTATAAAAATGTTCTTAACTTTTATTGATACCTTGCGACTTACTCCTCTGTATCATATAATACTCAGTAGCCATGTATAAAACATCTGATGATTATGCAGTTTGAAATCTAGCTTCTAAGATTGCAATTTAAATAATTAGGAAACTGCGAAATATTTTTCTTGCATGTCATTTAAAAAATTTCTTTTCCAAATACTAAGACACATTTCTGTAAAACACTGTAATTGATTGCTACCAACACATACCAGGTGTCACTTCTGATTCTATTAAACCCGAGATTTCAGTTAGTCACTCTGACAAAATATTCTTATGTGGGGATTCAGTGCAACTGCAATGCTCACTTTGATAGGATAAGACAACCAATAACAGTATATTGTTTATTGGAACTGATGCAAAATAAATCAGATAAAAGCTTAGCTGTCATGTTATGCTACAACCAAAAAATATGACAGCCAAAATTGTAGTCATAGACCTCATGAAAAATTTATTTTTATTCTAGATACAAATGCATAAAAATAATTCTTTAATCTGCCTTCATTCTGATTTGCAGATTGTGTTTAGGTTGATTTATCGTTTTGTATATTTTTTGACAACAGGTCTTTGTGCTACCAGTCCTGGTATGGACAGTTTATGCTACTATATCAGCTTATAAAAAGATTGAACTTCAAATATGTGCCACCTTTCCTGGCTATAATTTGTACATATTAATTCTATATTTAAACATATCAATGACTAAAACAGAAGTGATTTTATTCCTATCAGAATACTTTCATTTAATCAAATAATCCTAAGTATTGAGGAAAAAGGAGTAAATATATTTACTTTCAGAAGTATTAGCGCTTCTTGACAGTATAACAGATGAAATATCATTTGAGGTCTTCTACATTCAGAGAACATTTAACATGCAAGATTTAAACAGACTGACAGTGAACATCATACTTCCACTTTTGAAAATTTCATATTAATGTAAACTGGGTTGAAGACTTAAACAAATTCAAGTTTCTAAATGCAATTCCATGAGGATGACAGATAGAAGCAGTATGTGAGGTTCTGAAGTAATTATTTTACATGAACATCTGTTGTTTTCCCTGCTAATTTTTAAGTTGACATGTAATTGGAGGAGAAGGTAACCAAGTGAGAGTAGCTTCTTCCACATGCCACACCATGTGGAAGTCAAGTTAAGCATCAGCCTGTGACCATAAGTCCGTCATTGTGTTCTTTTCTGATATCATGATAGAGTCAACCATTAACAAACTAAACATCTACCTTATGCTTTTATCAAATTTCTTCTATGTAACACTTTTTATGGAGTTGTTTGTCTAAGTTCAAAAAAGTTGTTCTTGTAAGCTTGTAAAATTTGTCATATGTTGCATAGGAAAAAAATAGACCACTATCTTTTTGAATGGTGACTGATGATACAGAATGCTGAGCTAGAAACCCTTTGCAAAGTATTTACCAAGTGAGAAGGAGTAAGTAACCCTACGAGATTCCATGGGAGCACTCTTCGAACAGTAAACTTATGGATATTTTAACTAGATCCTTGATGCAATAGATCATATAAGCATAAAGTTATATACCTTATATTTGATCTTGGTGTTCTCTTTGGAAATTTGAACTTATAAAATGAGTATCTTAAGGAAATAGGAATAAATTTCAAAATAATGCAATCTATCAAGTTAGTAACCTTGAAATTAATAATTATTTTTTGATTAAAATTTATTTGCAGCTTAGCATTCATATTTAACTTAATTATTAGCTTTTCCAACCATATAGCTTATATTAATAATTAAAATTATGCAAATGTTAGAAAGGAAAGAATTTAATTTGTTAACATTACGATAATAGACTGCATTAAAATTTTTAATTCTTATGTAGAAAACAGTACTTTTGTAGACTAAAATATGTAATCAAAGACTGTAATATAGTGTCATATAAAAAAGTTTGAAAGTAAAGTAATGATACATAAAGTAGCACAAACATTTAACTTGCACATAAAATAAGATCTAACTATTTTATTGAGTATATGCCCTGGAGCAGTATAGCTGGGTCTTCAGGAAGAAATATTTCCAACTTTCTGAGAAACTGCCAGTTTGATATCCAGAGTAGTTGTACAAGTTTGCACTCCCTCCATCAATGGATAACTATTCCTCTTTCTCCACATCCTTGTCAGCATGTGCTGTCACTTGAGTTTTTTTTTTTTAATATTTATTTATTTATTTATTTATTTATTTATTTATTTATTTATTTATTTTAAACTCCAGATTTTATTTCCCTCCTGGTCCACCCTCTGGCTGTCCCACATCCCATACCTCCCCCTATCTCCCCTGTCTCCATGAGGATGTTCACAACCCCCACCCCATCAGACCTCTAAACTCCCTGGGGCCTCCAGTCTCTTAAGGGTTAGGTGCATCTTCTCTGACTAAACCCAGACCCAGCAGTCCTCTGCTGTATGTGTGTTGGGGGCCTCATATCAGATGCTGTATGTTGCCTGGTTGGTGGTTCAGTGTTTGGGAGATCTTAGGGGTCCAGAATAATTGATACTGCTGGTCCTCCTATAGGGTTGCCCTCATCCTCAGCTTCTTCCACCTTTTTCTTAATTTAACCACAGGGGTCAGCAGCTTCTGTCCCATTGATTGGGTGCAAATATCTGCATCTGACTCTTTCAACTGTTTGTTGGGGCTAGGAAGTTGGACATTTCTTTAAGTGCTTCTCAGACATTTGGTAGTCTTCTATTGAGAATTCTTTATCTGTGAACCCCATTTTTAATTGGGTTATTTGTTTTTATGGATCTAACTTCTTGAGTTCTTTATATATTTAGGATTTTAGCCCTCTATCTGATGCAGGGTTAGAAAGATCTTTTCTCAATCTGTAGACTGCTGTTTTGTCCTATTGACAGTGTCCTTTGCTTTACCAGAAGCTTTCCATTTTCATGACGTCTTATTTATCAATTGTTAATCTTAAAGCCTTAGCCATTGTTATTCAGTTCAGGAAATTGTCTCCTGTATCAATGTGTTCAAAGACACTTCTCAAATTCTCTTCTATGAGATCTACTGTATGCAGTTGTATGCTGAAATTATTGATTACTATGGACTTGAATTTTGTGCAGAGTGATAAATATGGACCTATTTGCATTCTTCTATATGTATATATCCAATTAGACAAGCACCCTTTGTTGAAGATGCTTTCTTTTTTTTCATTCTGTGGTTTTAGCTTCTTTGTCAAAAATCAGATGATCATAGGTATGTGGGTTTATTTCTGGGTCTTCAGTTCTATTCCATTGATCAACCTCTCTGTTTTTGTACCAATAAACACTGGACAGAGGTTAGGGCTCTTATGGAAGAATTACAGGAAGGATTGAAGGCCCTGAAGGGGTTAGAAACCTAACAGGAGAACCAACAGTGGGAGCTCTCAGAAACTGAGCCCCCCAATTGAAGAACAGAGATCCAAATCAGGCCCCAGGCACCAATGCAACAGATATGCAGCTCAATCTCCTTATGGGTTCCCCAACAACTGAGGCAGAGGCTCTCCATAATGCTGTAGCCTGACTGTGGTATCTGTTACCCAACACGCTGGTTGTCTGGCCTCAGTGGGAGCCTAACGTGGCAAAGATTTGATGAACTAGGGTGGGTGAATACCAAGTCTACCCCACCCTCATAGAGGAGAGGGAGAGGGGAATATGAAGAGAGGGTCTCAGTGACAGGAGATCTGGAGAGGGCAGCACTCAGTATTTTAATTAATTAATTAATAAATTAAAATAAAATAGAATTTTCTTTTTGTTTTATTTATACTATATTACTATTATTGCCCCCATATTCTTTCCATTCTCAACACTCTCATGCAGTCACTAGATCTCAAATTCATAGCCTCTTATATTTGTTTATATATATATATATATAAATATTTGTTTATATACAAATAACTATAAATACTACTTTGTAAGTGTGCTTGGAGTTGCTTGTGTATACATGAAATCATGATAACTACTTGGAAATATATAATCAGTCAGGGACTCATCTCTCATGAAGACTTGTTCTCTCTCTTAGTAGTGGAGGGTTGCCTGTAGTGTCTTGTTTAGAAGAACAGCTCTGAGACCTTTCCCCCTCTGTGTTATCATGTCCATTGGTGTTTTCATTGTACAGATTTTGATTAGACAGCCATGTTGTTTGGTAGCATAACTTTAAATCTCCAGATATGAGGATATAACCCTGAGAATATAACCAAAAACCAGAAAAACACAAAAGTACCTGGGTGGGGTAGGTTAAAGAGGGGACTAGCAGTATAAAATGTATATGAAGGGACATGGAAAAACAGGGAAGGGGCAGAGATTAATTGGGAAAAGGAGAGGGTGATAGATATGGACAAATTTGATAGAGCAAAAATAAATAAGAGTATATTTTATAAAGAAAATATAATATTTTTATTATCTAAAAGTACATAGACCATGACTAAGTATGTATGTATGTAAGAAGAGTAGGTTGGGTGATACTACTTGTATTCTGATGCTAAATAATGGCTCTCAAGATCTGATTTTCCCCAAAGAGCAGATCCTTATGTCCACCAAGTAATGCTATGCAAGCCTTGCTCCCTGATTTAACTGGTCAATAAAAGGCTAGAGCCTGTGGTTAAGGAGTAGAGGGAGAAAGGTGGGACTTGAGAATCCAGTGAGGGGATTACAGGTAGAAAAAGAAGAGAAGAAAAGAGGACAGGGAGAACAGAGGTAGTCACCATGAGAGGCCATGAGCATGTGGCCAGGAAAAGCAGCAAGTATCAAGGGACATTATCACAGGGACATAAGTTAGAATAGCTCCAAACCTGCCGATCTGAGCTTTTGGATTATAAATAAAATAAATGGATTATGTGTCTTTATATGAGCGCTCTAGAATGCTTAAATTCATGTAATTAAGGTTTTTGCCATTTGGGTTGACAATGTTTTCGAATCCTTGTAGACCTTCAAACACAAAGAACACAAAGAACAGTACTGCGCATGAGAAAACCATTTCTGTGTTGCTAATAAGGACAGTCTAAGAAATTCCCTCAACAATACAAGATATTGCTGTTGTTTTTAGTTTCCTCCCAGAGCTTGAAGATAAATCCTTATTGTTGAAGATGTCATGTAAATTCAGACACAGGATTTACAAGATTCAAGCTGGATCAGGCCTGAAAGTTTCTGCCCTGAAGAGATTTTATAATAGTATTGTTATACAGGCTGCAAAATGTGTAAAACAATCAATAATTCCACTCAGCTATAATGCATACAAGCCATAACAATGACTTGCTGGGCAAGATATTGCTAAAAGTGCAAAGAGGCACCCAGATCTTTGTTGTAGCCACAACCCTCTGAATAGACTTGTAGCCTTTTTAACAGGAAGGAAATAAAACCTGGTGCTGTAAAATTAGCCAACTACCCGTGACTGGTAAGGCTATGTATCTTAGAGGAGAGTCTATACCCACCATTTCACTAAACCAGCCCAATAATCTAACTTCATTCTACCCCCCCCCCAAAAAAAAAAAAAAAAAAAAAAAACCTCCTATAATATTACAGGTAAGTTTAGCTCTTGCCCTGTCACAGAAACTTTCCTTTACAAGAGGAAAATACCATGTCAATAAACACAGTTTTACTATTGTTTGAGAGTATAATTTGTTGCTCATAATCATACTAAATGCAAGAAATTTTAAATGGTTTTAAATCATGATTTTATAAGCAATTACAATTTTTTTAACAAAACAGTTCAGCTGATAGAGTGTGAAGTTTTTTTAGGTTCAAACAACTTAAAAAACAATCTTTTAATTTTCTATCTACCATATGCATTTTTATTACAGACATATATTTCCAGAAAATATTCAATAGGAATATTGTGTTAAACAATTTAAAGAGTAACTCTTTTTTTAATTCCAGGGACAAAACTCAGCATAACAAAATGAACCAACCAAACAAAAATTTTCTCTGAGATACAGGCACCGCTCATAATTTTTATAAACAAAGTTAGCATTTAAAATTTGTAAAACAGATAGATAAATTTGGTAAGATTTACAAAATGGCTAAGAATATAACACTGTAAATGACATGTATATTTTATTTGCATATATAATTTTTGATCACATGATTTAAGTATTATCCTTAGTATCTACATAAAAAATTAACATGTTTATTTTAAATAACTGGAATAGTATAATGACATTTCTGTATTATAATATCATTTGTCAATACTTAGATTGGAAATTGTTTTGGTTTTGGTTTGCTTAGTTACATCATGACAATATCATTTCCATTAGAAACATAGTGTAATTTCAGTTGATACTAAAATGTATGGAAAATGATTTCCTTGAAATAGAACATCCTTACTTTCTCAAAAAATTCCTTTAGATAACAGCACATTGTCTCCAGAATAGCGCATATTTCAAAAATAACATGATTATTCTGTCTTTTTATAAATGATGGAAATGGTAGCAAAGCATTAGATAGTTGAAAACAGACACAGCTTCAGTCTCAGTTTTTAAACTTAGCTTGAGGTTAAGGAATAAACTTTATAGATAGTTTCATTGGGCAAAAATATTTGTGCTAACATAACAAAACCAAGATAAAGAGTGGAATATCATTATATTCAGTACATTTGTATTTTGTTTGGGTATTTTTGAGAAGAGTCTCTACAAGTTTTACTGTGATTACAGGTGATTTCTAATAGTTGCTATTGAGATAATAATCACAGCATGTTAAGGAAGACTTACATTACTTCTGGTACATAAAATTAAATGGCACTTTTGCTGTTTAGAGGTGTAGTTCCATTTATCACTAAATTTATCTTAAGAGCATGGCAGCCTAAGTCAACTCCCTTATCTCCAGTCTAAAAACAGTTGTTTTAATATAATCTTACAGTAATAGTACAACTTTTCAGCAATGTAAAATGTATCACTCCAATTTTAAAAGGAAAAATATTATTAGGAAAAAAATAATGAGTTATGTTTTCATGCTACCCTGTCACAGGATATTTTCTTTGCAAAGAAAATTAAACTTGTAAATGGAAATACATATAGACATATATTTTCTTAGTCAACCTTATATAGTGGGGATTTGGAAATGTTCTTGACTAGCCAATCCATTATATTGTTTGGTAATCATATTTGCTAAAGACGGATTCAAGTTGTTTGTTTGGTTTTTTTTTAACAGCTCATCTTTATTTTGGATTTTCTTTCCCAAATTTATATTTAACAATTTAAAGTTCACTATATTTTTATTTTTTAGTTTACATATAGCCTGATGTACATAAGAGCCTCTCTTAAAAACTAAGATAAAAATAAATTTCATTTCATTATGTTAGATTAACATTCATTGTACATAAGGGCTATAAGGTGATCTTTTAATACTTGATATCTATGCAATATAGAATGAGTAAATCTAGGTTGTTAACAGATCCTTTGTCTGCATCATTCTTTGTGTTCTCTAGTAAGGTTTTCATTTTGTATTCATGTTTCAGAGGTTGAGTTCTAAAATTTCTGTTTATATTTATCCCCTATGTTTTCTTCCAGAATTTTAATGGGTTCATTTTAATTTTGTGTACCTAATCTATTTTGAGTTGGTTTTACAAATATAATGTGTAAGTCTAATTATTCATGTGCATGCCCATATCCAATCTATAGTATTATTTAATGAAATTATCATTCTTTCTCCTTAATATTATTGTCAAAGATCAGCTGACTTTATATGCCTTTTTTGCATTGATCATATTAATAAACATACCTTTATAGTATAATTTGATATAAAAGAAAGTGAGGTACCCCAAAAATTTTAAAAATTAACATAAAAAAGTTGGTGAGGTTGATCAGTTGGTAAACTTATTTATTGTCAATTCCCATGACCTCAGTTTGATTCATGGAGGCCACATGGAAGAGAGAGAGAAGAGACTCCAAAAACTTATCCTCTGTCCCCTATATGTACATCTAGGTAAGCATATCCCTCCTCCCCCAGCTGGGGGTGGGTGAGGAGGGGAGCACCCTGTCAGAGGCAAAAGGGAGGAGGATGTAGTGAAGAACTCTTGGCGGGGGGACTGGAAAACAGGGGCAACATATGGAATGTAAATAAATAAAACAATTTAAAAATCAAAGAAAAAAGAACAGAAGTAAACAAACAAAAAAATAAATAATTACCCCACTGTGTGAGGTAACCCAGTTTCAAAAGAACACACATGGTATGTACTCACTGATAAGTGGAGATTAGGAAAAAAGCTTGGAATACCCAAGATACAATTCACAGATCATATGAAGCTCAAGAAGAAGGAAGACAAAAGAGTGGATGATTTGGTTCTTCTTAGAAGGGGGAACAAAATAATCATGGGAGATAAAGGGCAGAAGGGACCTGGGAAGGAGTGAGGAGGGGGAGGGGAAAATGGGGCAGGATCAGTTGTGGGAGGAGATGGGGGAGAAGTACAGAAGATCAGGAAACTGAACAGAGGTGTGTGGCAATGGGGGATGGGGAACTAGGGGTAGCCACTAGAAAGTGTTTTGTATCTTAGTTGGAGTTCATTTTTCAATATTTACTCCCTCTCTTCCAAATTTATTTCTATGCTTTGTACTCTGTGAATGTCTAAGGCAATGTCTACATGAAAATCCATTATTAGTACTCGTGAACTTGGTGAAACAGAGTTTCTGAGTTGATCCTTATTTGCTATGTACCAATTAGCCCAAGTATGGGATTATATAGGTCACAAAGTGGAATGAAAATCTGAGCTCAGTGAATAGTCTGAGATCTAATGAACTGCCTGGAAAGAAGGAATCCAAATATAAGTCTAACTGTAGTCTGTAATTTGGCTGAGGGTTGTAGACAAAGCCAGAACTCAAATGACCTCTTCAACAATTGGAGTATGGATTGATATTCAGTCTTTCAATGAGCACTGAGACTTCAGAAGTCAAACCCCTGCCCGTGTTCCCCACCTCTTTGGGATAACGGGAGTCCAAATTCAGCTTTTCCATTAGGTATTTTGCTCACTAAAGTTGTTCGGTCCTTGATTCTCTTAAGAATGATATCCCAGACACAAATAGTATGCAAAGACAAAGAAGGCTTTTTCTGCAGAAATTACTGGCATTCAGGGATCTCTGTCCACCAAAGTAGAGATACTGAATGTGATTGCATGCTTACTTTTAAAACCTGTTAAGGGAAGTCCAGAGAGGAGTGGGTGACCTCTCTCCTGATTTATCATGATTGGTTGGCTCTATTTCAAGTGGTATGGGTGTGTTTGGGATTGGTCAAGGCTCTGGGGAATTTTTGAGGACTTTCCAGAACTGTTGTTGATTAACTATTCTTGGCTCAGGTTTGGCTAAGGCTATGAGGTGGGATAGCTCTTGGTAGCTTCTGATTGGCTGCCTGCAATGGGTGATTTTTTTTTTCCTGGAATTTGACTTGTTTTAGACTTGTCCAGTATTAGGAAATAGAAACTTAGGCCTAGTCCTTAAACTACCAGTTTGGAGCCTGACCTGGAGTCTATCTGGCTTAGCTTCTAGCTTGGCTTTCTCATTGCCTCTCAAAGTGAATATCATAGTCTGTACAGTCCTATATGGATCTATAGATGTTGTGTATATGTGAGGTCAAATCTGCCCATAGTCTTCACAGCATTATTTGCTAAAGTAAAACAAATACTAATTTTTTATCAACGTGAAATAGATAAGAAGAGTGTTGCCTTCTTACCAGTATAGATGTTTAAATATTTAGGTATCATCTTCCTGGAAACATTTCAGGAAGGGGATTAGAGAGGTAGAAAGTATTAGAAAGGCAATAGAAATTAAAATCTGTTAAACTCACAGAGAGGTATGTTGTATAGGTTAATTTGTATTTTTCACGAAGAACGCAAGGTGTGACTTTTTTTTAAACAGGAGTTTGTACTCACAATATAGAAGAGAATATAGAAAGAACAATAGACTAAGGGTATAGATCCTGAGAACATTTGGAATATGCTGATATTGAAGTGTAATAGCACACTGAACTGAAGATTTGAAGGATACAGCTGTATGCATGAGTCAGAAATTTGGGTGAGAGGTCTGGGATGCAGGAGAAAAATTGTCTGCCATCAGCACATCACTAGTTTATTGACCCATCTGGAAATCAGTGATGTACAATCCAAAATGGTTTTATTTTTATCCAATTATTGCCTTTGAGAAAGAAAAGAAGTAGCCCCCTCAGCTGTCACCTGAGAGCTGACCTTGCATTAACAGCCAGGGCAGAATGTTGTGCTGAAAAATACCATCTCACAGAATACTAATATTAGACAAGGACATTCTATGACAATGATCGAGTGAGACAGAAACCAGCCCCCTCTATACTCATGTCTGAGAAACAATAAATACAACACTGTCTGGACTAGAAAAATGACCTAAAAAACCCTCTCTCCAGGATAACAAAAGTGCCAGCCATTCTATTTGTTAGAGATTTAACTTTGCTCAGCACCCATTACTTTCTACTGAATGTAAGCCTTCTAAATACTACACAATCCTTAATTCTGCATGTTGTCTTTTCTAAAACAAAACTATGTTGTTTCTAACATGTGAAGCATTTCTATATTGTGCATTCTATGTGCTCTTGGAATGGTTTTGCAACAAATCTCACTGTAGAGTGAGGATTCTATAATGTATTTCAATTTCAGTCATCTATGGTTGGCCCAAAGAAAATCCTTAAAGTCTGAATTGTAAGGATTATGGTTGTAGAATGTGTACCTATTCTGTTGATTCTATTAAAATTCCCTTTCTATTATTTACTCCATTCTTTATGGATAGATAAGTCTGCTTCACTACTGTTTAAATAGTGGAGCATGAAGCCCTCCTAGTTCCTTCTTTTCTCATCTTTTACATTTTCACATATGGAATTTCTGAGAATGGAAAACCCTCTTTGTCATTAGTAATGTTGTTATAAAAATGTTTAATTTTTACCAGGAGAGGAAAGGAAAGATAAACACATAAATACTGCATTGTAAATGTTCTGTCTAGTGCAATATTCATTAGCAACAAGTAACTATTGAAATTAAAATGATATGTAATTAACAATTAAGGTTTTGAAAGTTATAATTGTAAAAAAAAATATTGTCAAAAAAAATTCGGTGGGGGTGGAGATGTGTTAAGACAAGGTTTCTCTGTCTTTGCTAACTTGGAATTTACTCCATAGACCAAACTGACCTTGAAGTCAGAGAGATCTGCTTGCCTTTGCCTGCTGAGTGCTGGTTTTTAAAGGCATGTGACACCATCACGAAACTTTGGTTTTTAATTTTGATACTATAAATTATTTATTTTTTCTTTTTAAAAAATTAATCATTCGATTCATTTACATATCAAATGATATCCCCCTTCCCAGTTACCCCTCTACAAATATCCCATACCACATTTGCCATCTCCCCTCTCCCTTTTGTCTCTAGAAGATGCTCCCTGTCTTGGTCAGGGTTTCTATTCCTGTGCAAACATCATGACCAAGAAGCAAGTTGGGGAGGAAAGGGTTTATTGAGCTTACACTTCCATGCTGCTGTTCATCATGAAAGGAAGTCAGGACTGGAACTCCAGCAGGCCAAGGAGCAGGAGCTGATGCAGAGGCTGATGTTACTCACTGATGGAGGGATGTTACTCACTGGCTTGCTTCTCCTGGCTTGCTCAGCCTGCTTTCTTATAGAGCCCAAGACTACCAGCCCACAGATGGTACCACACACAAGGGGCCCTCCCCGCTTGATCACTAATTGAGAAAATGCCTTACCACTAGATCTCATGGAGGCATTTTCTCAACTGAAACTCCTTTCTTTGTGATAACTCCAGCTTGTGTCAAATTGACACAAAACCAGCCAGTACACTCCCCCCACCCACCCATCCACTCTTGCCCCCCTGCTCCAGCATCCCCCTACACTTGGGCATCAAACTTCTACAGAACCAAGGG
Organism: Uromys caudimaculatus; assembly: GCA_028551405.1. NCBI lineage: Eukaryota > Metazoa > Chordata > Mammalia > Rodentia > Muridae > Uromys > Uromys caudimaculatus. The sequence goes on from CM052711.1 coordinate 46,811,993, forward strand.
CCTCCTCTCCGATTGTCCGATGTCAGACAAGGCCATCAGCTACATATGTATCTGGAGCCATGAATCTCTCCCTGTATACTCCTTGGTTGGTGGGCTATTCTCTGGGAGCACTGGGTGGTCCGGCCAGTCAACATTGTTCTTCCTATGGGGTTGCAATCCTCCTCTGCTCCTCCAGTCCTTCCAGCAGCTCCTCAGTCAGGGTTCCTGAGCTCAGTCTGATGTTTGCCTTCAAGCATCCACATCTGCATTGGTCAGTTGCTGGTAGAACTTCCTAAGAAACATTCACACCAGGTTCCTGATTTGATTACATGTTCACCCCCCCCCTTTCCTCTCTCTAAGCCCTGCCATATACTTCTTTTTGTTCTTCAAATTCAAGGCCTTTTTCATCACTAATTGTTATAATATTCATATATGAATAAGTATATACATATTTGTTCCTAAATATAGCTTTTTCAGTCCATTCGTGAATATCAAATGACTAGGTCATATATGAAAAAAATCAATAATCTTGCAATATTTTATTTTACTGACTCTAAAGAAAGAGACATGTGTGGGGTTGTATAATTGGATAGCAAAGCAAGTTCATTGACATAATATTTAATATGTTAAAATATGTAATACATGACTGGAAACATAAGGCCTGAAAACAATATATATTTGGTCAGATGTCTGGATGTGACTTGAATCGACCTTATTCAGAATTCTACAGGCTACTATGCAGGTGCTAATCCATCTATGTTCTGTTTGGGATTTGAGAATGATTTCTGGTTCACTGAGTTGGTTGGCAGAAGTCAGGTGGTTTGTTTGTTTGTTTGCTTGTTTCTGGAGATATGAATGTGTCATTCATCTCATTTGGAGCATTTTTCTAAGGGGCATCAGCTCCTACCATACTTACATAGTTTCTTACCCTATGATTCCCATAGGCATGGCTATAGTGCCTTCTTTTAGGATATTGGGAATAAATGTCAGATTTCCTGGGCTGGCAGAAGTAAACATTACATTTACAAAGTTCTCATAAACATGGCCACATATGGTCAGGTGGAATGCCTTTCACCATTCTGTAAATCATGGGAATAGTATTTTTCTATTTACAAGGTCGACTTCGAGATAATGCAATGGCTAATTTCAATCCATGAATGGGCTTCATTTTTGAAGTGGAGTTTTATGTCTCAAATACAACCATCTTCTTAACAATATTACACAATTTATATAAAGAAATGTGAGATATTTGAATTTGCACACTTATCAGATTGGCAATATGTTCTTTTGTACTTCTTTTTTTTTTTTTTTTTTT
>CM052711.1:46813786-46837494 GCA_028551405.1 Uromys caudimaculatus
CAGAAGGAACACTACCCAACTCCTTCTATGAGGCCACAATCACACTGATACCAAAGCCTCACAAAGACCCAACAAAGAAAGAAAACTTCAGGCCAATTTCTCTTATGAACATCGATGCCAAAATACTCAATAAAATTCTCGCAAACCGAATCCAAGAACACATCAAAACGATTATTCATCATGATCAAGTAGGCTTCATCCCAGGGATGCAGGGATGGTTCAATACCCGGAAATCTATCAATGTAATCCACTATATAAACAAACTCAAAGAAAAAAACCACATGGTCATCTCCTTAGATGCTGAAAAAGCATTTGACAAAATTCTTTTGTACTTCTTAAAAGCATAATAGTGGTTAAACATAAGCAGAGAGATTGACTAAGATTAGAGCAGAAGAACTAGTATTAATCAGGAACTCAAACAATTAAGGAATAGATGAAATGAGGATGGAAAATCAAGAGAACTAATGAAAAAATTTCATCATGTCCAAGAAGTTAAAGAATAAAATATTTTAAGGTAAAAAATCTTCACAACACTCAAATTCAAGATAAATCTTTGGACTTTAATGACAACCACTGGATTGCTAGTGACATGAATGCGTGTAAAAGAATGATGGAGGAAAGACCCCTTGGGACAGGGGAAGCAGAGAACCATTTGCAGAATAGTTAGTTAAATGAAAAAGGTTGGAAATCAAAGTTAAGATATTTCAATTTTCAATTTGAATGTGTGTCACTTCATTATGATATGAAAAGGAAATTGATGCTGTTTCTAGTAACTGAGGGAAAAAGTAACTATTTGCCTTATTTGGAAATTGATATTTTGAAAGGACTAGTTAGTAAAATAAAAATTTTTCAAAGAGAAGAAAAGATGGAAGGAAGGTTAAATGTTCAAACAACACATCTTCAGATGGGCAAAGAAATATCATTATACATCTCAAGAATGAATAAAGATACTAAAAACATGCAGACAGTTTTCAGTTTTCTAAATAAAACAGAAGTCTAGTTGGCTGCCCTCTGAGAGGCTCTACCTAGCAGCTGACCCATGCAGACACTCACAGAGAAACAGTGGAGTGAGCTTTGGGACATTTTTGTAAGAATATGAGGAAGGAAAGTCCAGAACTCCCATGATCCAATTCACAGCAACTGTTGGACTGAGCATGGGGTCCCAGATGGAGGAGTTGGAGAAGGGACTGAAGGAGCTGAGGAAGTTTGCAGCCCCATGGGGAGGGAGCAACAGTGTCAACTGTTTAGGCCCCCTGGTGCTCCCAGAGACTGGACCACCAATCAAAGAATGCATATGGAGGGGCCCATGGTGCTGCCCACATATGTGGCAGAGGAGGGCCTTGTTGGCTATCAGTGGGAGGAAAGGCCCTTGGGCCTGAGGGTGTTAGATGCCCCAGTATAGGGGAATGCCAGGATGGGAAGATGGGAGTGGGTGGGAAAATACCCTCATAGAGGCAGGGGAAGGGGGGATGGGATAGGGAGTTTCCAAAGGGGAGAAGTGGAAAGGGGAAAACATTTGAAATGTAAATAAATTATCAAAAAATATATATGAGGAAGGATTGTAGCCCTGAAGGGGATAGGAACTCTACAGGATGATCATCAGAGTGAAAAAACCTGAACCCTTGGGACTCCTAGAGACCCAACTACCAACCAAATAACATGGGCAGGCTGGACTTAGGAGGCTTCCCTACACCTATGTAGCAGATATGGCAGCTTGGTTTTCATGTGGTTCCTGAACAACTGGAGCATGGGATATCCCAAAACCTGTTGCCTGTACACGGGACATATTCTTCTAGCTTGCTTGGCTTGTCTGGCCTCAGTATAAGAGGGTAGACCTAGCTATACAGAGACTTGGTGTGCCAGGATGAGGGGGCTTACCCAGGGTACTCTCTCCTTCTCAGAGGAGAATGGGAGGGGGATGGGGAAATGATTGTGTGAGGAGGTGACCAGGAAGGAGGCAGTGAGCTGGATGTAAAGTGAGTAAGTAAAAATAAGTAAGTAAGTAAGTAAATAAATAAATAAATAAATAAATCGAAAAAGCACCCCTCTATTTATTGAGTCGTGTGTTAAAAATAACGAATGAGAAACTTTCAAAACATAATGTCATAAATGAGCGGCAACTGTGTTCTGATGGAAGAAAGTTAAAGGAATGATTGATGGTACTGCTGCAAGAATGAAAGTACAGATTAGTTTGTATCCAAAGGAAAGACAGGGACAAAAGATGAAACAGAGACTGAAGGAAAGGCCATCCAGAGACCACCCCACCTAGGGATCCATCCCATATGCAGACACCAAACTTGCTGATTCCAAGATGCGCTTGCTGAGAAGAGCCTGATATGGCTGTTCCCTGAGAGGTTCTACCCACCTGACCAATACACATGCAGATACTCAGAGTCAACCATCGGACTGAGCCCAGGAATCCCAATGAAAGAGCTAGGTGAAGGACCGAAGGAGTTGAAGGGATTGCAACCCCATAAGAAAAACAGTATTAACTAACTAGACCATCCAGAGCTCCCAGAGACTAAACCACCAACTAAAGAGTATACAAGGAGGAAACCAGGACTCCAGATACATACGTAGCAGAGCATGGTCTTTTCTGACATCAATGGGAAGGGAGGGAGGCCTGAAGTCCCAACGTAGGGGGACGTTAAGGAGTGAGGCGGAAGTGAGTGAATGAGTGGAGGAGCACCCTCACAGAGGCAAAGGGAAGGGATGGGGGATGTCATGGGAGGGGTGTTGAGGGGTAACTGGGAAGGAGGATACCATTTGAAATGGATACGAATAAAATTATTAATAAAAAAAGAAAAGCAAGAAAAAAATAAGTAGGATTTTTGAAGAAAGTATAAATATGGGGAAACAGCGGAGGATCTCATATAGGATAAGAGGGAAAAAAGGCATTGTCAGAATAAGTATACCAATAGAACACACAGGAACAGAAAGAAAATTTGAATAAGGTTGAGTATACAATATTGCCTTGGTTGAATCACAGGTAAGGAAATATAATTACAGCTATCTAACTTTTTATTACATTAGGTTTTATGAAATTTTACAGTTTTTTTGTTCATTATGCATGAGATCCTTACCAAAAATTTAATTTGTAACTAAACAGCATTGTTTCAGCCTTAATGTGCCTAAAATATGTAGAATGCCCCCCCAAAATCATTAAATGTTCCCAAGGAATTGAAATAACGTAAAATTATCTATTTTCATATGAGAATGATTACAGAGCCAGACAAGAACTTTCAAAGAAAGTAGTGTTACTTTGCCAAGTGAATAATAAAACGAGTCTTGGGCATAACATTTTTTGAGGATCAGGTGCTGACCCATGCTACTCTTGCAGATGGGTCACTAGGAATAGATTTATGAAGAGGGGTCTAAGAGCATGGATAAATGAATAGGTATCTAAATCATGACATGTTGTCTTCTCCTTTTATGGTTTCTATTTTTCAAAGATTATAATCTTGTCTTTTATGTTTATGACCATTTTAATGGAAACTCATAAAAATGTAATATTTAGAAAATATACAGTGCAGTTTTAAAATACTATTAAAACATATTAAAGTAACAAATTTCAATCCTAATTTGACATTATCACATTGAGAAAGCATATTAATTCTCTGCCTTATAAGACAATTTAATGGAAACTATAATGAAAAACAAAATAACTACATTTCATCTTGACTTTGGAGCTTCATAACTGAAAGTTATTTTGTATTTCACTGCACTGGTGTCAAAGGACAATAATAAAGAAATTAAATGAGAGAAAATCAAAAGAAAATCTGCTCTCTGGAATTAGCATATATTTAAGATATGAAAGCAAAGACATCTTTTATTCTCAAGCACATTAGCTTAATTTCACATGCTTGCTTTCTTTTCTATATCAAGATACACTTAATGTGTTTTGCATAATGAGGACTCTTTTTTTGCCTGTGTAGTTATACTCAACTTCTGTGTCTTATTGCTGATGTTTGAGATTGAAACTTACTTTTCCCCCAGTGTCCCACTTTCCATAGATGTGTAGTAAATTATTCTTTAAACTAAAATCTATTAGACCAATTTGCATTGTATTTTATGGGCTCTGAATAACTATATATATAATATAATAATAAATTAATAAATGATTAACTTCTTTTTTGGATACATATATTTTTTGATAATAGAATGATCACCAAGAAGAGAGTAGACAAACTGAATTAAATCTGATGATGATTTGATGAAGAATTCACTTTGTAGCATGTTTGACAAAATAATATAATATTTTAATTCTTTGAGAATTTTATAGATAAAATGAATTTTCCTATTTAGCTTATATTTCTCATTTCACTGAAATCTACCCCAAAGTCCTCCATCTTCTCCCAACTCATGTCCTTTAAAAATAATACTGAATTCAATTTGTGATGACTATGGATGTAGAAACACAAAATAAATTACAGAAAACAAAAGTCCTAAAGAAAATAAACTTTTCCTTCATAGAAGCTCCTTAGCTAAAGGAAACTTGAAACATTTGCCTTGGAAAAATGGTGGCTGGTTTAATCTTGGGCAGACAACTGTAGTTGCTGTGAGCTGATGAGTGAAGTAGACCTACTATGTCCAGATAATATTGTTTCTTTTCAATGCTCCCTGGCTTCTGGCTCTCATAAATTTTTCTGTCTCCTCTTTCAAAATTCTCTCTGAGCCCTGTATAAAAGGTATGCTACAGATGTCTCATTTGTGAACTGAGACCTCTACAGATTCTTATTCTCTGCGTTTTGGCCAGTGTGAGTTTTGGAGTTTATTGTTCTCAAGGGGATAAAAAATTTGATGAGGTAGTAAGTGAATGATTTATTTACTGGTATAATGTTATTTCTGTAGTGGGTATCTTGATACAATGTCCACTTAGGAAAATAATGGTATTAGACTCACTCCTGGGATCCATGAACTGCCCAATCATGGATAGCCATAATAACTAGTGCAAGACATACAATTCTTAATCCTCCTGTGCAGATGGTTTTAAACCCAGTCATATACGTAGTTGGTTACTCACATAAAATTGGTGCCACTATTGTCTCCAGGGGGAATATTGTACCATGCCCGTGTTACAGCTCACAGGGTTCATAACCAGGGTAAGACTGTTGATGACATTTCTTGCCAGCAGACTGCATAACACTTTCATGTCCTGTAAAAAAGTAGCCATTCCGGAAGAAAATTACTGTTTAGTGCCTACTTTATTTTCCCATGTCCTGTGACCAAAGTACCTTCAGCAAAGGTATATTATTGATTAAGTTCTGCTGCAAAGGCTTTTTCTTAATAAAAAATACAATCCATGTTTATATATTTTATTAAAATTATGTTTTATTATAAAGATGCAACTATACAAAGCTTGTATTATCATAAATCTATAATTCAACTCAAATGACAGAATTGTTTTTAATCTTTGTTTTTTTTCCCCACATGTTAAGTTTCAAAACACTGAACTATCATTGTTCTAAATAAATTTCAGAGAAATCTTTGAATTCTATCAGTGGAAGATGAAATAATTTCTCATACATAAATATTCTCATCTCTTAATATCAGAGTTGTACCGATCTGTTTTAATAGTTGGCCTTACGACTTTAAAACCTACGACAATATTTTTAAAATAAATCAACATTAAAATTATATCTTAGTTACTATTTTTCATTTTATTTTTGAGTATGAGCACATTCTTGTGAGTATTTTACCCAAAGAGGACAGAAGAAGGCATCTGATCTCCTGGAGCTAGAGTTACAGATGGTTGTGGGCTAAGATATAGATACTCTAAACTATTCAAGTCTCCTAAAAAAAAACGTATGTATGTACTCCTATCTGCTGAGCCATCTCTGCATCCCCTGTTTAACATCAGAACCACATGGCCCTCTTCTAGTTTCTTTCAATTATTTGACTGAAATTGCTTAATTCCCTCAGATCTCTTGTTAATTTTAATTTCATAAAATTTAAATTTAAAAGAATGTCCTGTTGTCTACTTTTGTGATATATGTAGGTTGATTTTTAAAACTTAAAATATTGTTATCCATATAAAATTATTATTGTGGTATCTACAAATAAGATTGATATTTATCTATAGAAGAAATTATTCTAACATAACTAAACATACCTAAATCTCTGGAGAAAATATTTTCAGAGACCAACCAAAGAGTACACATGGATTGATCCATAGTTTCAGCTGCATATGTAGCAAAGGATGGTCTTGTCGAACATCAATGGGATATCAATTGGTTCTATGAAGGCTCAATGCCCCAGTGTAGTGGAATGTCAGAGCAGGTAGGCAGGAGTGGGTAGGTGGTTAGGGGAGCACCCTCATAGAAGCAGGGGGAGAGGGGATGGGATGGGGGGTTCTGGAGGGGAAGCCAGGTAAGGGGATAACATTTGAAATGTAAATAAATAAAATATCTAATAAAAAACAACAAAGAAAATAAACAACTCAAGGAGACATATAAAATGTCTTTCAGTAAAGATACTTTGTGCATTAGTATCATGAAAGTGAGTTAATCTTCAATTAAACCAAACATCAGACTCTATGACCTTGGACTATGTAATGCACCAGTTAATATAACAGAAACTAAATAAAATAGAAGCTGAAAAAACACTTGTAAACTAAATTACAGTCCACAGGAGCAAAGTGTCATAGTGATTTTAGTCTTCAGAGCTGAGTAGTCTGTGTTTCAAGGCAGAACTAGGAAAAGAATGCAGGTATGTTTACATTACACTACAATAGAATGTCCTCTGCTCTTCTGTTGGAGGGACTACGCCAGGCTTTGACACAGGTAGCAGCAGTGATATCCTTCTTAACCTCTAAAATTAGAAGTCTAGCATGCCATAGGACCTTATTTCTATTAACAGTGAGTTTTTATTATTTATTATTCAATTTTGTTTCATTATTAAGAATAATGTGCTTTATTCCACATATTCTAGACCAATTTTGAAAATTTAATTAAAATGTAATCACCCCACCTCTAATCTAAGCCTTCCCATTTCTCTCTGTCCCTACTCCCATTCAAATTTATGGCTTCTCATTATTTTAATAATTGTTATTAGGAGACACACAGATGAATAAATATATAAGTGCAACCTGCTGAGTCCATTTAGGCTTGCTCTTAAGTATAAGCTTTTAGGGCTGAACACTTGGAATTGGATAACAATTTAGGAGTTCATTTCTGAAGAAGACTAATTATTCCTCTTTCAGCAACCTTCAAGCTCATTGTCTAGGGGAGGGCTATCTCCCATCCATAGTGTCATATCAACTGATAATATCAGTGTCTTGCTATTTGAGCAACAAGTATATTTTGTGATTTCATGGATATAGATCCTCTGTATTATCTAGAAAATTCTTTCCCACATTAGATTTTTACATATCTCTGGATCTTGTAGCTCTTGTCGCTTTTTCTTCCATGATGTTCATTGAACTCTAGGTAAATAGAAGTTGTGTTGTGGAATTTTCAATTTTACCTATACATGCAATGGTCAGTTGTACTCGTCATTTTTCCAGGCATGGATTTTTATAACAGTCTCCATCTGCTGCAAAAAGAGAATTCTTTTATGAGGTGTATCTGTACTTATTTGTATATGTAAGGAAAATATTTAGAATACAATTAGAAATTGTATTAGTTTAGGAAAATAGCAGTCATAGAATCTCCTGAGATCTATGACTCTATTAGTCATGAGAAGTTGGCTACATTTCAGTACCAGGCCATGTCTACTTCATACCATGTGACACAAAATAGAGGGTTCTAGCAAACTAGTAGAAGAAATTCAGAATAGGTCCAAAACAGGGAGATGACTGTTTCCCCACCTTTACAGAAGTCTTCTCAAGTGCTGACAGTTTGGCACCTCCCATAGTGCCATTGGGATGGCTGGCAACTCTAGAGCTCTTGTCTATTCGCCATTGGTCCAAAGGCTGTATAAAAATACTTGCAGCTGCACAATACAGTATATTTGAACCCCAATGCTGGTCTCTGGGTTCTTTTTTCCGGTGTTCATGACTCTGCCTCCATCAACCCCTCCTGGATCCCAGTTCCCACACACTGTTATAACATTATTATACCTTTGTTGTGGTTCATGCATGTCGCATCACAGAATGATGAGCAGCTTTATGTTTTATGAAAGCTAGACCTCAGGGAGGAAGGTTTTAGGTCAGATCTATCTCAGTTCCTCTAAGTCCAGATCAATGTGTATAGTGTCTTCAGAAACTGGGACTTACTTTAACTTTTAGAAGGGAAACAAGGAAAACAGAAATAGCACAAATTGCTTTGAGATTCTTTTGGATATCCTTAATAAACAGTTCAAAAGGAGGTTTTTTAGTTGGTACATTTAATTTGATCCAAATACTTTCATTTCCATGACGTAAATTCAGTAACCCACAGATGTGGCATTTGACTAGTATAAGTGATTTTTCATGTTATACATAAAACAGGATAAAGATCTACACCAAGAGGCAGAATTCAGTGTGCTTACCAGAGCTTTCTGTTTTGGGTACTACCTCCAAGGAGGCAATCAATTACTATTTCTTGTTTGCATTAAAAGTTTTCTTACAAAATCCTGTCTGTTTTGTAGGTGTTCTTCTAAAAATTAATATACAAACCACTGAGAGTGGGGCATGAAAGGCTGCCACAAACACTCTCCAGCTCTGTATGTAATACTGACAGGGAATTTCATTTTCTCCACCTTTAAGTTTCTTAATTTATAAACAGGATAACAATAAACTTCCAAGAAATGTTTCAGTGAGTCAAATATTAATGCATGTGATATGAAATCAGAACTTCAGCAGTTTGTAGGAAATTACATGTTAAATAGTCATGATATTGTTATATTTCTAGTATTTATTATTTAAGATAGAATTGCTTAATTTTTAAATTATATTTGATCAATTCTTAGAGAAATTTTTTATGTTTGTATATCTCATTAATTCAAAGATCATACTATTGCCACTGAATATTTTGATTTCCGACAAAATGTAAGTATAGAAATATTTGCTTGGGCTCCTTTAAAGGATTGTTGGTAATATATAGCATCCCCTCCATGGTATGTGTAACTGCCTAGCATATCACTGAGCTTGACAATTTGTACAAAACCTTGAAGCTTTTATTTTATTTATTCTATTTGCATCTTATAGATGTAAAATGAACTTATTGAAGCTTCTATTCTTTAAGCAAAATTTTATGACTTCACAGGGATAACTGTCCAGTCATCTTGCTGTTGAATATAGGTCTTGCCTTTTCAGTCGACATCTTTTAAAAACTCTTAAAACAATAATTATTTTGTAATGTATGTCAGCAATGCATACTTTCTAACTTATTCACTTATTTACAAAGATATATACACATTATCTTTTCAGAACATACCAGGATGATGCTGAAACAAATGAAGCAATTGACACTAGCTAAGGTGTGGTTCTTTGCATGTTCATGGCAATTCATTGGATTGCATTCCTATTATTTGCCTTTTGTCTCAAGTGATTCTTGCTAAAAGGAACACAACATTTTCCTAAGAAAACCACAGACACACATAACAATGAAGTACCAATTGATTAGGGCACTACAATATATAATGTATTTTATTTGTCAGGATATATTTCTCTGTGGTATAGTTATATATTAGATTTATACATTCATTGCTATTATGAAGTCATGTTCTCTATCACCAATCTCCTTATATTTATGAAGACCTTACTTCTGCAAGACATTAAATATTTCATGCAGTATTGCAGAAGAGTAAGAACTGAATGAAAACAATTATTCTACCATGCACATTTAGAAATAATTAATGAAAATACTCCCATTTCTCCTACAGAAATGAACATCAAGACAGTTTGTGTACATTTTTCTTGGTCACTTACATATCAATTTGCTAGAATTTTTATTACTAAGTGGTATACAGTATTATTTTACATGCTGTATTGAATGTACATACTTTCTGTGACTTATACCAGTTTTATACTTCTTCTTGAATTATTGATGTGTAAACCTTTATATATTAATTTTTCTTGTTTGAAGTAAAAATTTAGAGTTTACCATTTTAATACTCCCTCATTTTATTTCTTTCAATTTTTATATTTTATGAATATGTTCATAGACATTTTGTGGTTTTGTACATTTATATTTTATATTAAAGGTCAAAATTATGAACAGTAAAAGAATTGATTTTTACATGACTGAAAGGTAAATTAAGGATTGCTGAAATTCTGTACTTGCTCTAGTTTTAAATCTCTTAAATGATATAGTGGCTTCTGATTACTAATGATCTGTGACTTTTAAATATAGTACAACAAGATGCATAGGTTGTTCTTCATCTACCTGTTTTAATGATAATTGGCATTTTAGTCAACTTTCTGTGCCCTTGTTATACATTACCTGGTTTGAGGAGCTACTTCATGAAAAGTAATTACTTCTTGTTACTCTTTTATATAAATGAGCTTCACATGATGTCACAGGCCAAAGATACTAAGTACTGCTATTAATCAGAACAAGACAGCCATGTCACTCAAAAGAACCCCCCTGTGCTTAACTCTAGAAACAGAATGTGCTGATTCAAGATGATGTATAACCTACACCTTAAACAAAATCCAACTCATTGGGATGAAGGCAAAGCAAATTATATAAAGAAATTAAAGACATTTTGCCTTACTTTAAAATATGAAACAGTAATTACTCCTAAGAGAAGCTATCAACAGGGAAAAAAGTATGGGGTAAATATATGTTCTATAGAATCAGATAATATACTCTTTATTTATTGATTTATTTATTTTTATTTTTTTATTTACATTTCAAATGTTTTCCCCTTTCCAGGTCTCCCCTTCAGAAACCCCCTATCCCATCCCCCCATCTCTGCCTCTATGAGGGTGCTCCCCCACTCCCCCACTCCTGTCCTTTAACTCTGGCATTCCCCTACACTGGGGCATTGAACACCCTCATGACCAAGGGCCTCTCCTCCCACTGATGTCCAACAAGGCCATCCTGTGCCACATACGTGGCCAGTACCATGGGTCGCTCTATGCGTATTCTTTAGTTGGTGGTCCAGTCCTCAGAAGCAACAGTGATAATATACTATTTTAATGATATTAAAAATACCCAATCACCATGATCAAATGGATCGGAAAATCAGAGTGGCATAACTTGATAAACTAATAAATTAAGAGAAATTTACAATGTCTTATATAACAAGAGTAAAGACAAAGAATGAAAAAGACTGAAATTATACTTATAATCTTTTATATAGAACGGTAACTTAGAATAAATATGTAAATATATAAAATGAGAAAAAATGAGTAGAATTCTATAAAGTCATGCAAATAATTTTAGCCTATATATTAGTGAAATGTTTACTTTTGTTTTACTTTTTATTAATTATTTTATTTATTTGCAATTCAAATGTTATCCCCTTTCACAGTCCCCTATTCAGGAACACCCACCCCCTCCCCTCCCCCCTCCCCCACTCACTCCCAGTTCACCGCTCTAGAATTCCCCTCCTCTGGGGTATCAAGCATCCATAGGAACAACCACATCTCCCACTGGGGCCAGATAAGGCAGTCCTCTGCTACATATGTGGCAGGAGCCATGGAAAGACCCCTGATGCTCTTTTGTTGATGGCTTAGGCCCTGGGAGCACTAAGCGGTCTAGTTAGTTGATACTGTTGTTCTTCCTATGGGGTTGCAGTCTGCTTCAGCTCCTTAAGTCCTTCCCCTAAATATTCCATTGAGGTCCCCAGGCTCAGTTCAGGTTGGCTATGATTATCTTTATCTTCCTTAATGAGCTGCTGACAGAGCCTCTCAGAGGACAGCCATGCCAAGTTCCTGTCTGCAAGCATATTTTGGCATCAGAAATAGTGTCTGGGTTTGGTGCCTGTAGATGGGATGGATCCCAAGATGGGGCAGTCTCTGGATTGCTTTTCCTTCAGTCTCTGCTCCATTTTTTTTGTCCCTGCATTTCCTTTAGACAGGAACAATTTTGGGTTAAAATTTTTGAAATAGGTGGGTGGTCACTGGAGGTGGTCTCTTCAGGTTCTATATCCCCACTGTTGGGCATTTCAGCTAATGTCATTCCCATTGGGTCCTGGGAGCCTCTCAAATCCCTGGTGTCTGGGACTTTCTAGTGGTCCCCCCTGTTCCCAACCCCATATGGCTGCATATTCCTATTCATTCTCGTGGCCCTCTGGGATTTTCTCATATCTCCCCTGTACCTGACCCTGCCTTCCCTATTTTCCTCATACTTCCCTGCCCCAGCCAGGTCTCTCTCTCCCTCTGCTTCCCCTAATTATTTGGTTCCCCCTTTAAAGTTGGACTGAAACATCTACACTTTGTCCTTCCTGCTTAAATTTCATATGGTCTGTGAGTTGTATCCTGGGTACCATGTATGTCTTTAGGGTCTAGGTCACCTCACTAAGGATGGTATTTTCTGGTTCCAACAATTTGGCTGCAAAATTAGTGAAGTCCTTGTTTTTAAAAGTTGGGTAGTACTCCATTGTATAAATGTATCACATTTTCTGTACTCACTATTCTCTTGATGGATATCTAGGTTATTTCAGCTTCTAGATATTATAAATAAGGCTGCTATGAACATAGTGCAGCTTGTATCCTTGTTGTATATTAGAGCATAATTTAGGTATATGCCCAGGAGTGTTATAGCTGGGTCTTCAGGTAGAAATTTTTCAATTTTCTGAGGAACCACCAGATTTATTTCCAAAATGGTTCCGCTAGCTTGCAAGCACACCAGGAAAGGAAGGATGTACCTCTTTCTCCTCATTCTCAACAGCATCTACCATTGCCTGAGTTTTAGATTTTAGCCATTCTGATTGGTGTAAGGTGGAATCGCAGGGTCATTTTGATTTGCATTTCCCTAAGGACTAAGGATGTTGAACACTTCTTTAGGTGCTTCTGGCCATTCGAGATTCCTCAGTTGAGAATTCCTTTTTAGATCTTTAGCCCATTTTTTAATTAGGTTATTTGGTTTTCTGGAGTCTAACTTCTTGAGTTCTTTGTATTTTTTTGGATATTAGCCCTCTATCAGATATAGGATTGAAATGATCTTTTCCCACTCTGTAGGTTGCTATTTTGTCCTATTAACACTGTCCTTTGCCTTAAAGAATCTTTTAAGTTTCATGAGGTCCCATTTGTCATTTTTTGATCTTAGAGTCTGAGCCCCTGGTGTTCTATTCAGGAAATTTTCCCCTATGCCAATGTGTTTGAGGCTATTTCCCTCTTTCTCTCCAGCTATCATTGAGTAGAGAGTTGTTCAGTTTCCATGAGTATGTGGCCTTTCTGTCCTTTTGTTGTTATTGAAGACCAGTCTTACTTCCTGGTGATCTGATATATGGATGGGATTAATTCAAACTTTTTTGTATTGGTTGAGGCTTGTTTTGTGATCAATTATATGGTCAATTTTGGAGAAGCTATAATGAGGTGCTGATAAAAAGGTATATTCTTTTGTTTTAGGGTAAAATGTTCTGTAGATATTTGTTAAATCTATTTGGTTCATAACTTCTGTTAGTTTCACTGTACCTCTTTTTAGTTCCTGTTTCCATGATCTGCCCACTGGTGAGAGTTGGGTGTTAAAGTCTCCTACTATTATTGTGTGAGGTTCAATGTGTGCTTTGAGCTTCAGTAATGTTTCTTTTATAAATGTGGTTGCTTCCATTTGAGGCATAGATGTTCAGAATTGAGAGTTCATCTTGGTGGATTTTTCCTTTGATGATTATGAAGTGTCCTTCCCTATCTCTTGATAACTTTTGGTTGAAAGTGCATTTGATTGAATATAAGAGCAACTCCAGCTTTTTTCTTGAGATTATTGTTTGTAAGACTTTTTTCCAGCCTTTTACTCTGAAGTAGTGTTTTTGTCATTGAGGTGTGTTTCTTGTATGCAGCAAAATGATGGATCCTGCTGAATTTTAATGACCACATTTCTTCCTTCCCTTTTCTTTCTCAAAAATCTATGATATATACATCCCACTCTCCTTCAAATTCAAAGCCTCTCTTTTCATCAATTCCTTTTTTGTGCATGTATATATTTTTATATGCATATATATTCCTAAATATAAACTGTTGAGTTCATACTATGTTACATGTATGTTGAAATGGCTGAAAATTTGGCACTGAACAACTAATTGTTAATTATGCTATTCCCTGGTATGGCCTACCTCTATCCTGGCTTACTCAGCTGCCTGTATATACTTTGAATCTTTATTTATTTTTATTTTTTTACACTCTAGATTTTATTCCCCTTCCAGTCCACCTTTTGACTGTTCCACATCCCATACCTCCTCCTCACCTACTGTCTTCACGAGGATGTCCCCACAACCCATCCCCACCCCACCAGACCTCTCCACTCCCTGGGTTCTCCAGTCTCTTGAGGGCTACGTGCCTCTTCTCTGTCTGATTCCAGATCCGGCAGTCCTCTGTGGTATATTTGTTGAGGATCTCATATCAGCTGGTGTATGCTGCCTTTTTGGTGGTTCAGTGTATGAGAGATCTCAGGGGTCAGGTTAATTGATACTAGTAGTCCTCCTACAGGGTCACCCTCCTCCTCAGCTTCTTCCATCTTTTCTCTAATTCAACCACGGGAGTCACCAACTTCTATCCATTGGTTGGATGCAAATATTTGCATTTGACTCTTTCAG
The DNA here is from genome assembly GCA_028551405.1 of Uromys caudimaculatus. Lineage (NCBI taxonomy): Eukaryota > Metazoa > Chordata > Mammalia > Rodentia > Muridae > Uromys > Uromys caudimaculatus. The sequence continues at coordinate 46,828,409 of CM052711.1, forward strand.
CTGCATATTGGGTCTTTTGGAGGGCAGTCTTGATAGGTCCTTTTTGTGAGCACTCCATAGTCAGGTCCATCTTAAAGGGAAGCCCCATGGCCTGTATTTCTTTGCATAGTTTTAAGGCCTTTAAAAAACTTCCACATGTCTCCATAAAATATGTCTTAGATAATAAAGAGCTAGATGGAATGTGCCTCAATAAAACAAAAACTATGAGATGAAACCTACATCTAACATCAGTCTAAGTGGAGAATTTCTTGGAGCAACATAACTGAACACAAGGAAGTTAGTTAATGTGATAAGGAAATATATTATCTTCACTTTGCCCTAAAAGACAACCCTGGTACTCATCATAATATCAGGTTTGTTGTTGTTGTTTGTTTGTTTTTGTTTTTGTTTGTTATGTTTTGTTTTGTGGTTGGGCTGTTTAAGTCTTCTCAAGATTTTACTGTGTATCTTTATTGATAAGGGAATGACATTAAGAGATGGGGGCATAGGAAAGTAAATTTTGTCATATGGATAAAGCCCTAAATAATATAATTATTATCCCTGTAAAAGCATTCCTATAGAACACCTGCAGCCAATATAGCATCAGTAGTTGTCACATTGTAATTTGGTTTTGTTCATATCAATGGATTACTAATTTTATTGTACTTCAGAATCACATATAGATCCTACGAAAATGGAGTGATAGCTTAGGGCTTTTCATAAGCAGCTTTCTTTGGTCCTTAGAATTTTTTAGGTTTTGTGTTCATTTTGTAGTATTTTGTTGGTGTTTATCTGTAGAAAACATATCGGGGCTAAAGATAGAACTTTTTTTTTCCTGCTTTGTCACTATCCATTTTCTTTATTTTGACAGGGACTTTCACTGAGCTTACAACTAGTTGGTTTTAATAAGGTTACCTGATCAACAGCTCCCAAAGAACTTGTTTCTGCCCCCAAAGCAATGGTATTACAGGTATCTGTGGCTTCTGTTATTCATGCTTGAATTTGGAAATTTGAAATCATTCTGATGATATACTAAAATTACAGACCACAACTTTAAGTTACTAGTCTGTAATTCTATTTAAATTCATGTGAGTGGAATAATCATATATAGAGTTTGTTGAATGTACTAATGTGGGGCTTATATCTGACAAGTCTTTTTCATTAGATTTAGGCTGTTACAGTATTAGTGCTTTTTACAGGAAATAAAAATAATTCCTATAATTAATGCAATTTTAGAAATTCTACCATTTATGAGTTGCATCTTATGAAGTTGACCTTAAATCCAGTAAGAAAGTAGTTGGTTATATTCTTATGACATTGCACTAAGAAGTCAGCCATGCCATGTTAGTTGTTATTATAGCATATATGATTAGCATCTGGATAAGATTTGATTTCTTTCTATCTATAGTATTTTCTATAGGACATTTCTGTACTATGAAAGCCAGTCAGTAATGATGAATACTCCATGTCAGTACCAGTTTGATTATTCTATATTCTATGTTTAAAACCTTTACTGTCCTCAGTAATAGGGTTTTACCATCAAGTTGTTGTGGGTAAAAAAGAGTCATGGCAATATCCTGAAATTTGGAGGGAAAGGGAATTTATGACCTACACTGAGAATAACCAACACTTAATAATACTGGGCTATGGTATCTGTGAGATCCAATCTGTTCATAACTCCATTTTATCTTTTTATAGATGCACGTATACATGTCTTTGGAAAGCATATAAAACAGTATGTTACCATATCGCTTTTTCAAAAGTCTTTAGCAGTGAGATATTCTTCTCTATACTCACTCATCTGCCTTGTCCTTCCACTCCCATCACACTTACTCTTCCCTAACCCATTATTGTGCTTTCTCACTTCATAAAATACCCCTCTTTTGATATTTTCCCCTGTAGTAGGAAATATTAAATATCACTTGGCACATTCCCGAGCTTGTGCCAGCAACAATACCCCTTTATCCGGTAGAAAAAAAGTCTAGAAGCTTATAATTAATAAGTCAGATTTATGTATCAATAAATTCTCAATTCACAAGATGCCAATACAATAATTTCAAAACAAGTTGATAATGATAATAGCTGCCTACCTAGATTAGACAAATTATCCCAATTATTCTATCCTTTATGCTATCATAACTACCTTTGGCTATTTAAAGCCATGCTGGTTCAGGCTCTTCTTCCTGTCTGTCTGCTTCCATTTTGGCTTCTTCCCTCACCCCCGACATGCTTTCTTTCTCTCTCTGTAACTCCTTAGCTCTGCCTTCCTTTTCTCTGTCCAATCACAGGTCTCCTGCTGCACTAATATTTAAATAGTTTGGACAAGGAAAATCCTGCCACGTTCCCCTTATGTGTCCTTTCTCATTCCCTGAATTTTAAAACTGCACACATATCAAAAGATTTGAACTATGATCAATATATGGAAAATTAATATGAGGTCTTATCTCTCTATATCTGAAATATATCACTGAGAACAATAATTTCCAGCTCCATATATTTACTTGCAAATTTTACATTTTTATTTTTTTAATTTACTGATTTGTTGTTAGATTATATTGTGTAAACGTACTTTTCCATTTTTCAGCTGATGGATATCTAAGCTATTACCTTTTCCTGATTACTGTCAAGAGAGAGGTAATGAACGTAGATGAGTAAGTATCTTCTTAGTGAGATATAGAGGCTTCTGGATACATGCCCAAGCCTGGTTCAGTTGGTCCATATGGTAATTTCTAAATCTGTACATCTCTAGATCTCTGCAGTTATTTCCACAGTGGCTGTACTAATTTTCACACCCCACCAATAGTGAACATGGGCTCTCCTTTACCCACATTCATGACGATATTTGGTGTGATTTATTTTCTTGAGAAATAGTCGTTCTGAATGTGATATCAGTCAGATAAAATATCAGATTAATTTGCATTCCTCTTACGGTTAAATCTCTCTCTCTCTCTCTCTCTCTCTCTCTCTCTCTCTCTCTCTCTCTCTCTCTCTCTCTGTGTGTGTGTGTCAAACACAAACAGACACATATACAATTTTGTCATTTGTATTATTACTCCATTTAATATCATTCTCCATCTTTTGAGTTGTTCATTTTCTTGTTGCTTTCTTTTTTTGTATATTCTAGGAACAATTGCCAACTGTCCAAACTATGGCTAAATACGTCATAGGCCTTAATGGAGAACCTACTTCTATTCTTTTGTTAAGTAGACATACTATTAAACTTCCCCTTACCTACCACTAGATCCGTGAAGCTCTCCTCATTAGAGAAGCTAGTCTTTGCCACAGATAACATTTTATACAAAAAGGTACAGTTGATAACTGTGCAAAAATTAAGAGGGTGTAGAGTATGTTTGGCCTGAAAAGGGATATCTACATGATAATCATATTCCCACAAAGCTCAGACATCATCTCCATGTAAGGGGTAAAAAGATTATAAGAAACAGCAGTTCTTTACAGCTGCAGTAAAATATAGTTCTTTGCACATTACAGGGCCATTGTCAACCGTTGCCATGGTTGAATTTTAAAAAACCCAGCAGGAGGTCATAGTACACGGAGAGGGTAATGAAGTCCTACTTCTGACCATGGGTCATTTTTTTCCAAGGTTATGATTCCTGGTAGTGTGAGTATGCTCCAATGCATGCTCCTACGTCCTGTGCATACTAGCAGAAGTAAATGGAATTAGCATGTTTCAAAGACGACATATAATTGGAAGGGAAAACATTCAGGGGTGGTTAAGGTTGTTTTGATCAAAACATTTTATAAACAACTTGCGATTATCATACAATAAAAATTTCACGCCGGGCAGTGGTGGCACATGCCTTTAATCCCAGCACTTAGGAGGCAGAGACAGGTGGATTTCTGAGTTCGAGGCCAGCCTGGTCTACAGAGTGAGTTCCAGGACAGCCAGGGCTATACAGAGAAACCCTGTCTTGAAAAACAAAAAAACCAAAACAACAAAAAAAAATTCACATTATAAAAGATTGTAAAAACAAGTTAAATATCTTGGGTAGTAAGGAAGTGTCAAGAGAGTGATTGGTCCCACTTGTCAGAATGCTGTATGTCAGAAGACATGAAGCACAGATGGGAGCACTCTTGTGGTGTTGACATCTGTGAAAGCTGGATAATCTTTATTTTCCCACAGGCATACATTGCTATCATTATAAATCATAATCTCTGGACTTTTATTTAAAATAATTAAATAAAAATTACTTAGGTATTCAGTCCTTGGATACCGTAATCAAAACAAATAAAGATAGAAAAATTGTATTTTAAAGAGAATGTTTAATTTGATGTTTTCAATTTAAAATCTTCCTCAATTAATAAATCAGAATATTTGGCATATATATGCACACGTATGCATGCACATGCATATACATATAATATATATGTACACACATGAATATAACACACACATTTTATATATATATATATATATATATATATATATATATATATATATATATATAAATAATCTGCTGCCTATGCTCCAAAGCATAGCTCTATGTCCATATGCAAACTAGCAGAAGTAAATGGATTTAGTGGGTTTCAAAAAGAGAACATAAAATTGAAGGAGAAATCAGTAGGGAGAATTGGAAGAATAAATGTGGCTTTGATCAAAATATTACTTAAAGATATATTGAATGTATATATATATATATATGTATTGTATATAAAATGAGAGAGAGAAACAAATATACTGTTAATCCAAAGAAAATAGTCTAAAATAGGCCTTACTAATACCATAACAATTGTTAAACCTTTTCACATCTCACTTTTCACATCTCATTTTGATTAATAAAGCACATGGCAAATCATGTTCATTTTGAAAATAATTCAAAGCTCAAAATGTGGCACATCTTTTCTGTCTTGAAACTCATCCATTCCTTTTATTTCCCCTTCATATATGATAGCTGAATTTAAGTTCAGGAAGAAATTACTTTTTCTCTGTCCTCAGAGATATGCAACAAAATTTCAAAATGACATTAGAAAGGTTTGGAAACCTCAATTTAGCAAGGAACGTCCTAGATAATAGTTACTTTATAAAATCTTTGTCTTATCAATTATTAGGTAAGCTGTTGAACTTGATGTTCATCACAGCTAGAGTTTACAATTCAGGACATCCCCTATCACATGTAATTCCTTGAGGCAAGATCAAGTGGACAGATGATAAATCTAATCAGATCTTCACTCATACAGTGCTGAGCAAGGGAAGCTTGGGGAAATTTCTGTTTAAATATAATGTACCTCCACTTCCTGCTAGAATAAGTACTTCCTATTATAACATTATTTTCTGTAAGGAACTATTAAAGAAAATGTGTCATGTCTCTTAGGGCTATTCATCTACTAGCAGGATATTAACATGAGAAAAAATCTGAAAAGCATGTCAGTTCAATTATACGACCTACAAAACTTTAAACTCAAAACATTTTTTAAACATGTCAAACAACACAGGTTTATTTATTTATATACTGAACAGAAACAAGGCTAAATAATTTATTATATCAAAAAGTCTATTATGGATGAAAACTATAATGCATTATAAATGAAATAGTGTAAAAACCTGAAAAATCTGATAAATGATGTCACTACCAAGGAGAATCTATGATCTTCACTTCAACATAAGTTTTAAATGTGTCTCTACCATGGATATTCAGACTAATTCTTCACATTTTGAGTTAAGTGATCTTACTTTAAGAGTAATTGAGTAGAAGTCTGTCCTTCACTATCTTGAGTTATATGTTCTGGAAAATGACAGAAATTTTGTGAGAATTTTTACTAAGGAAGAACAAGAGTGTAATCACTAGGAGAGAAGAGCCTGTTGAGCACTCAGAAAAGAGAGCCTCTCAAAATGGATGCCATGATGACCCTGCTTTCTATCTCTGGGCAAACTGTTACCCAGAGACATAGAAACTGAGCAGAGAAGTTAGTGTTGCTGAGATGAGGAAACAAATGTCAGAAGATTATTGCGAGCTTACCATTTCCCTCTTCCTATTAGAAAAAGAGAATTAGTGATTGTATATAGCTGTTTTGAGAAATCTGTAGGAAAAAAAATTGGTATGTTGTATTTTTTCCCTAGGAAGCCTCTAATTCCAACTTTTCTTTGTGAAGTAATGAGACTCCTTATTTTATGAGTAGTAGTATCTTCCTCTGCATGTCTGATAGTTAATCTTAGTTTTGAATCCCATACAGCCTTGTACAATCCTACTTTAGTTGTTCTGCTGGAATAAATTAACAGAGTGTGATTAGTGTTTTTACATCTCCAAGTTTTGGATCTCTGTGCGATACATGTATTATGAGTTGAGAATTATTTTTGTACTTATTTTTGCATTCCCAGCTCTATAACATATTTCATTGCTACTTCAGTTATTTTTCTAGCAACTGCTTCCTCTCACTCACCATAGAAAGTTGTATTTGACTTGTGAAAAGTTCTTGAATCCCAAAGACCACAGTCTTAAAAGTACTTAATTACTCATACATGCTCTTAAAAAAATATAAACGTGGTTATTACAATTTTCAAATGATGTAGTTATAACTGGAATTGGAATAGAAATGGTAGTAATCAAAATAGAAACTGTTCTTCATGCTAAACCTCTTTCATGAAATTGACAAAATTATTTAGTATGTATGATTGTTTTGTGTGAATGTGTATTTGTGACCCACACATATGCCTGTTGTATATGAGGGCCAAAGAATATCATCATATCCCCTAGAAATGGAGTTAAAGATTATTGGAACCTGCTATGTAGTTGTTTTAAATAATTTTTTGTCTGATAGAAATTCTACCATTACTCTTAACCACTCAGCAATTTCTTCAGTTCTGCAAAGTAGTTTTTCTTGTCTTATCCTTGTATTGATAACAGCTTTTTCTCATATAATATGTCCTGAGTATGATTTTCACTCACTCTACTATCCAAAGTTTCATCCCATGTTCTCTCCCATCCAGATACATGCCCTGTTTGTCCCTCATTAATAAACAAAAAGATTTCTAATGATTAATAATAAAATGAAACACAATGTGCCTGGAAGGCTGGCACAGATCCATGCAGGCTTGTGCATGCTGATTCAGTCTTGGTGAGTTCATATTGATTTTCTGGCATCTTCCATCCCTTCTGATAAAGTATTATAGGTATAGCTTCTGATAATACTAAGAGATACATTTTCAAGCCAGTCCCACAACACACAGAGGAAGCTCCAATACAAGGTGCCCAAGGTATGCATGCTAACAGTTCATCCTTAGTGTTATCAGACTGTGCTGGTGTGATGGCTCAGACATTACATCTGAGTAGGATAGTTGGTTGACTTCCTCTAATGGAAGGAATACCATACCATGAGAGCTAGTCCTCCAAGAGGAGACTTAAAGGTCACATCTAGCCCAGGTTCTATTGGTCCTGGCTCTAAAATATATGGTGTCTTTAGCAATAGGAACTTAACTTGAACCTCTGTGAGTCAACAAATGACAAGGTTTAATACTTAGTGAGTCTCCTGAACAACACTGACAACTCAAAATAGAGCTCCTCATTTACCATTAGTCCAGATGGGAAGAGTTTACTTAAACAATATATGTGTATTGCATTACTTGCAGTTATATGTCGATGTATAATATAGAATAATATGCCTCCTTATGATGCTTTTCAAACATTCTTACTGCTACTTTATCCTCCTGCTTCATAATCAAAGCACCCCATTTTCAAATTTCTCTATTAAAATAACTTGTACCCTACTATTTCCCTCTTTATTGCTCTCTCCTAGAGCAAAGTACCCTTTTTCCTATTTTGTTACAGTCCCACCAGGATATATATTCACAACTGAAGATTTTGAGGAAAGAATCACAGATGAGAGCAATACAACCTTTGTCTTCTGTGTCTTGCTCACGTCACTCTCTCAATATGATCTTTCCTAGTTCCATTCGTTTATCCATACATTTCATGATTTCATTTTTCCTTATAGTTGAAAATACTTCATAATATATATGTATCACTTTTTAATTATCTATTCATTATTTGAAGAACTTTTAGGTTGTTTCTGTTTCCTAATTAGTGTGAAAAGAGCAACAATAATCAGGACTTATTAAGTATTTCTTTGGATGTAGAGACTTTGCATATATATCCAAGACTAGTATAGCTGTAATTCCAAGAACCCAAAGGACTCCATAGCATTTTAACATTTTGCGCATGCAATTCACCTCACTAGTTAGATCCCATAGTGCTCTTACTTTATGCTATCATGTATTGGAATGTTTGCCTGCTTCCTTTCTTTGTATGTACAGTATTGTAAATAGAAAAGCTACTGATCTTTATATATTGATTTTATATTCTGTTCCTTTGCTAGAAGTATTTATCATATCTTACAGCTGTCTGTGGGGGTGTAAGGGGTCTTTTATGCATGGATCACATCTTATATTGATAGGAATAACTTGTCATATTCCTCAATTAGTTCTATAAATTTGTTTTCTTTCTTATGTTGAGTAAAAAGAAGAGTATATACATTTTTGGCGTTTTTTGTTTTTTTTTTTTTTTAAATTGTTTCAGTTTTCCCTTGCTTAGTATAAGATTGGCTCTAGGTCTGTCATGTACAGGTTTTATTATACAAAAATATATTTCAAATATTCACAATTCCCCAAAAATTTTTAAAAAAAGGAATTTGGACCATTGTCAAATGACTTTTATGAACATATGGATATAACCTTGTGATATGATTCCTTGAGACTGTGTTTATATGTCATGATACATTAATTAATCTTGAGTACATTAAATATTCATTTCTTGAATATGTTGAATAATAATCATTGGAATAAAATCATTTTCCTCAAATTATGTGACTTTTCAGCATTTTGAGTTCCAGTTTATAAATGATTCATTTAAAATTTTCCTATTTTGACTGGGGCAATGTTTATGTACTTAAAAATGTAATTCTATCAACCTGCTTTTCTTATCACATCATACTGGTTTCATAGAGTCATTTTTGATGTATTCCTCCACTTTACTTTTCTTAATTTGTTTTGTTTTGTTTTTTCCGACAAGGTTTTTCTGTGTAGTACTGGCTGTCCTGTACTCACTTTGTAGACCAGGGTGGCCTCAAATTTGCCGAGATCTACTAGTCTCTGTCCT
>CM052711.1:46855632-46925586 GCA_028551405.1 Uromys caudimaculatus
AGAACTGAATATGAAACCACAAAGACCACAAGGACACCCTGTTTTTGTAAAAGAACATCTAGGTCACTGTGACCGTTGGCTGAGCCCACCCCCTCCCCATCACCTCACACCCCCTGCTTCTCCCCGCCTTTGAGTTTTCCCCCTTTTGAGTAATGTATAAAAGTAGATGAGTTTTGAAAATTAAAGGAGACCTTGACAGAAAGCCTGCTTGGTCTCGTTCTTCTCTCTCGCCCTTCTCTCCCACAGGTATTGGGGTCTCCCCGGGTATCCCTCCAATAACTGGTCCCGCGGGTCGGAGCAGTTGACTAAGACAGATGTAGATATATAACCAACCATTGCACTGAGGTCAAGGATCTCTATGGAAAAATTGGGGGAAAGAAGGAAGGAACTGAAGGAGATGGTAGCCCCATAGGAAAAAAACAATAGTAGCAACTAAGCCAGACCTTTGGGAGCTCCCAGAGACTAAGCCAACAATCAAAAAGCATACATGGGCTCATCTGTGGCCCCCAGGTACATGTGTAGCAGAGGACTGCCTTATCTGGCCTTAGTGGGAGAAGATGTGCTAAATCTGTCAAGACTTGTTGCCCCAGGGAAGGGGGATGCCCCTGGGGGTTGAGGTGAGGTGGTGGTTGGTAGGTGTGTAGCAGTTGGTGGATGTGGGTGGGTGAGTTGGTGAATATCCTCTCAGCGGCAAAGGGGAGGTGGGAATGGAGTGAAGAACTCTGAGGGGGGAACAAGGAGGGGGAGACATTTGGAATGTAAATAAATAAAACAAATTAAAAAGTTGGAAAAAAGAGAGTACAACAGTACCTCACATATCTTGGAGATAAACAATAACTCTATATTTGAACTTGAGATCTGCAACAAGAGGAAAATTATTCCTTGTTATTCCTCGTACTGGAGGAGTCTATAGGACAAAGAGTTTTCTCTGATTCATAAAATAAAAGTCAGATTTAGAATTTAACCATATTTGCCTAAATTTCTGTAGAACTTAGACCATGTGAGAGAACTGACTGAAGCCACTAGAAGTCCTGGTCATTGTACCATGACCATGGCCCAGCAATTTCTTTCTTTTTATTATTGTAATTTGTAAAGAAGACAAAGGGAACATCAATTTCACAGTCAGTTAAACATCTACAAGACTTGTTCTGCTTAAACAAAACTGTCTCTGGGCAGGGCAACTAGCTTAAATAGTAAAGGTGTTTGCTGCCTAACTTTGAATCTGCGTTCTATCTCCTGGACCCACAGGTAGGAAGAGGAAGTTGTGTAACAAACATCCTGCGATACATAGAAAACACACACACACGCACACACACACACACACACACACACACACACACACACACACACACACACTTAGTATTAACAACAAAATCAAACCAAGCTATTTCTGACAGTGCCCTTGGGTCAGTCCACTTCAAATAGCTATATTATTTGCCTAGGTAGAGAATGAAATAGTGAATGAGTAATTTCTTCTTTGTATATACTTCCTTCCCTCCAGTTGTCTCTTAATTTTCAATATGTAGAAATTCAAGGTGTAGAGATTCACAGATAAAGCTTGAGTAATTCAGAAGGAATCCTTGTGAGAGCACAAGTGTTTCCTTCTTCACATAATAGTATTTTCCATTTTCAAACTACATTTTTAGATAAATGGAGATGTAGATTATTGAAAAGTCGCTTATTAAGTTTATTATTAGCAATTTGTCAAGTGAATCTAGGTTACATCAAGAAAGGATGTTTCCATGCTGTAATTTCTATAAATTTATTGATCTTAATTCTTTTCTTGACCTTTTCAGATTTTATATGCCGGTGCTTATTACTAGTCGTAATAATGTAAAGAAATGAACACAGGGAACAATGTAATGAGCAATCTGTCTTTGAAATATACTTAACAGAGCAAGAATTTTATGAAATACTTTTTATGAATCCACACTGCATTTCATACTTGGACTTAGTTGGTCCCACACTATAAAATCATTTTAAAAAGCATATAATAGCCAAAATGTAAAGTAAACGAAAAGATATAGTAAGCCTTCAAGAAAGTTGTGGGTGAAGTAAAAACACCAAAAAGGATTAGCCCCACAACCCCTTCTGATATGAGTTAAGCCACTTTTGAATTGTGCGTAGACAAGTATGTAGACACAAAGTTGTTCATAGAACTAATTTCCTTAGTTTTCTCTCCTGCTGAGAACTGGGACCATCCTATTGTTCAAAAGGTTGATTAAAATAAAATACACCATAATTTTCTAGGGCACTTTCACTATTTAGTTACAGAGAAACAAGCCATCCTGTGTTTCTTCCTTACCTATAGTCACACATGAGACCATTTAAGATCCTAGCTAAAAATTGCCAGCTAGAGTGATACAGATAAGGACTCCTGAAGCCAAACAATGGATAGAGGCTGGGGACTGTAATGAAAGAATAGGAGGAAAGATTGCAGGCCCTGAGAGAAAAGGAACGTCACAGGAAAACCAACAGAGTCAACTAGCCTGGACCCTTGGGGCTCTCAGAGTCTGAACCACCAACCACCACACAGACTGGACCTAGGCCTCCCTGCACACATGTAGCGGATGTGCAGCTTGGTCTTCATGAGGGTTCCGATCAACTAGAATGGGAGCTGTCTCAAAAGCTGTTGCTTATCCATGGAATGTGTTCTACTAGCTGAGCTGCCTTGTCTGGCCTTAGTGGGAGAGGAAACGCCTAGCCTCACAGAGTCATGAAGTGTGTGTGCTGGGGTAGGGATACCTGTGGACCCCACCTGCTCAGAGAAGGGCAGGGGAAGGGGAAAAGATTGGCGGGGTGACTGGGAGGGAGGGAGCCAGTAACCTGGATGTAAAGTAAGTAAAATAAAAATAAATTAAATTAACAACAACAATAAAATTGCCAGCTATAGGCTTTCCTTGAGTCAACAATGGTAAGAAGTGCTGTTACAATAACCTGCCCAATTCATTTAACTTCAGCAGTGTTTTTGTTTTATCCATCAGTGCCATTTTAAAATAAAATATGCAAATCAACAACCATTCAAATTAAATATTCACTTTTCCTACCTTAAGAAGGAAAGACCTCACATAATCTGTGCTAATATATTTTTTATTAGTGGCCTTTGCATAGGACCCATTGCAATTGGAAGTGCAGAACATTTCAAAAAGATGTCATTTTAAACAAACCACTATCTATGCACAGCAAAAGCCTTAACTTAACCAAATCCCTATAGGCATTGCACTGTAACAGAGTTTTTCACATCTGCTGAGGAGAGCAGTCGCTCTTACTACACGCCTGGAATAGACTTTGCTCATCAACTAGAAACTATGCTAGATTGCTTCAAGCTTTAAGCATTATAATCACAAAATATAACTTATACAATATTATGAAATATCAAATACCCAAACTTCTTTCATTGCATTATGAACTCTTATATTAAAGCCTAAAATTATATCCCAAGGGTCAGATAAGACCTAATAAAATTATTGTTGGATATTACATGCCATCTTATCATTATAAACTAAAACAAACTAAAAATAAAAGATATACAAATTTAAATTCACTTATCTATATGTTTATAAGAAATGCAATAATATGAAAACATATATAGAAGTATGGAAAATCATCCCCAAATAGAACAAAATTAGTATTCTGCAACTGAGAAAAACTTAATGCATAATATTAATGGTTCAATAAAAAGCATACTGGAAAATGGCCAAAAATTAACTTGAGTAGTCACTATATAATATCTGAATTATATACAGAATTATGAAAAAGATAATTCAAAATGGTATAGATCATATGAAACACAAAGGGACTGCTAACATATGAGGAACTGTAATGTCATAATTAGAGAACATTCAAAACTTTCAAACAGTACATATATCATAATCAAGAGCAGATATAATTTACAAAGTTCTACCATGGCACATTGAAATAAAAATATAAGAACCTAACAACAATCAGAAGAAAATGTATGCTGTATTTGAGAGTATGATATTGACAGCTGACTTTCCAACAACCATGGAAAAGTTCAAGAAACAACTGAAAGCATGTATAAGACACTGAAATGGTAAAAAGAAAAAAATGTTTTCTAGAATTCTAAACCAAGCAAACATATAGTTTAATACATAATAGTAAATAGGATGATTACAGAAAAACATATGTCTGTTTAATATTGTGTAGTAGAACCTACACTAGAAGAACTATCAAGTGAGTTAGAGAAGCCAAAAATGCAATAGTAAGGCCAAATAACAGTGGTATAGACAAGTCATGTGAACTAACATCCTGCCATCAGAACAGAGATCATATGTGTCACTTAAAAACTAAAACTACTAGTTCATTATTGCGATAAACTGTAGTTCATGAGTTAGTTTCTTATGTGATTCCTTTTTTCCTTACAATAGCATTAAAACTCAGATTCCATTTTTACAAGATAAGGTAGGATGTTCTTTGCCATAGATGAAGTAAATCAGAAAGCATGTATGAAAATTATGAGTGTTCAAAAACAAGTCAATAAAGAATGGGAAGAAAATGCAGATCTCCCCTCCCATTACTCACCCATGGATGACACTATTGCCAGTGGTTGCTAAGAAATACCAAACCCTATTCCTATGAAGGAACTAATAAAATATCTGTATTTTATGTTTTCAAAATTAATTTGGTTCTCTTTTGACAATTCATTTCTTGTAGGATCTTACAATATCAACATTAGCGAGTTGTTTGAAAGTTTGGGCGTAATTACTTGATTGGATATAAAAAAATCAGTATTAAGATGCAAAAGCACTGATTCCTTGCAGCAAACCCATTTTTATTCCTTGTAAAACTAGGATGACACAATCCATATAGCAAAAGAAATAATCATACTGAAGCACACATATTGAAAGATCAAAAGCTAAAATTAACGCAAAAGGGAAAACACGAGGTATTGGTCTATGGAGGTCTGGGTATTTTTACTTAGGATGATTGTTTCTAACTCCATTCATTTACATATAAACTTCATATTGTAACTTTTCTAACCGCATTATAATATTCCATCTTATACATATACTAGGTTTTCATTACCGATTTATAGTTGATAGATATCTAGGTGGTTTCCAAATTCTGGCTATGATGAGAAAAGCAGCAATGGACATGGAGGAGCAAGTATCTCTTTCATAAGATGTAGTCTTTTTGGTATAAGCCCAAGAGTGGTAATAGTTGTATCTTGAGGTAGATTAACTTTCCGATTGTTTGAGTAAACTCTAACTTATTTCCATGGTGACTGTACAAGTTTGCACTCCTGCCAATGAATCAGTGCCCTTCTTTCCTCACAAACTTATCATTTATTTAAATGACTGTGCTGTCATTTATTGATCTTTGCTATTTTGACTGGCTCGAGATGAACTTGCAATATAGTTCTATTTTTCATTTCTCTGATCAGTAAGGATGTTGAACTATTTTATAGTTTCTTAACCATTTGTGTTTCATATTTTGAGGACTCTCTTTAGTTTTATAACCCGTTTTAAACTGCGTTATTTGTTTTCTTGATGTTCTGATTTTTTTTAGTTCTTTATCTGTTGAAGATGTTAAAGCTCTATCAGATGTATAATTATTAAGAATTATTTCTCATTATATAAGCTGCTCCTTAGCACAAATTATCATGTCATTTGCTGTAAAGAAGTGTTTTAGCTTCATGTGTTCTTATTTATTAATTTTACCTATTAATGTCTGTGCTATTGGTATTCTATTCAGAAAGTCCATTCTTGTGCTAATTATTTATATATCCTACTTTCTCTCTCTAGAGAATCAAGATATCATGTAATAACCTGAATACTGTTTACACAGTACTAAATCTACTAATCTATGAGCATGAAAGTTCTTTTCAACTTCTGCTGTTTTCTTTAATTTTTCTTCAACATCTTAAAGATTTTATTGTACAAGTCTTTTACTTGTTTGGTTAGAGTTAACCAGAGATATTTATTTATTTAGTCTAATTTATAAGGTATTATTTCCATTATTTTTCTTCCCCCCTTGTTTGCTATTTATATATAGGAAAGCTACTGGTGTATAATGAAGAAAAAATACTGTTATGGATGGAAAGAAGGGAATGAAAAAAAGGATTAAGTTGTTAAAGAAGATGTAAAATCAGATTATAAGTGGGAATTTGGAGAAGTAAAGCAAACAGAGACTTCCATATATATATATATATATATGGAATTTGAATGAAGTCACCATATAATGGGGAAAACAACATGCTAAGCATATGTTTTATTCTGTGAAGTAAAACTTCCAGAGCCTAAAATGGGTTTCACTTTTTTTTTGAGTTGCTAGACAATGAATGAGTCCCTTGAGAACTTTCTCTAAGTACCACAGGCTATTACTAAGGATATTGGTTACTCCCATAACCTGAGAGTAAGGCTCTATTGTTGAAGACACTACTTGTATTTTCAAATATGGAGAAAACAAACTGGTTCCCAATTAGGAATTTCACTTTTGCCAACTAGTTTTTTATAATTTAGCAAAATATTTTGCACACGACCAGAGGAGAAATGTAATTATGAATGTCTATCACCTACTTACAAAGCCTGTGACTAACAACAATGATCTACCTGTGCTGATGTAATGCTACAACTGTTACACAAATGAGCAACCAACTACTCTTTGATTGAATTTAAAGGCAGTTCCATGAGATGAGACCAATTCCTTACACAGAAAAGTGACCAAAAAATCTGAGTTGAGATGGTTTATGGACCTAGAAGAAAACCCACAAGCATGATTCTGATGAAGGAACATAGCAACAAAATGACTCCAAATGACATACTGATATATTCATAAATCAGGTCCTCACTTACTGAGCCCTCATAAGAGAAGTGTCTTGTTGCATTATATGATAGCTAACACAGAGCTTCACAACTGGAAAATGTAACAGAGTGAGAGAATTTAGAGAACTTAGTCCTAAATAATTTATCGTCATCAAACCCTTCCCCTCAGGGTTCAGGGATCTATGAGGCAGAAGAAGTAGAAAGACGAAGGACCCTAGTGATGAATGACTCCAAGGAAAGTGCTTTCCATATACAATAGTGCTGATGCACCTAAGAACTCACAGAAACTTTCACATCACACACAAGACCTGGCAAAAATCTAACACTGAGAGTAGACACAAATTCATACGTACTTTAGCCAAGAAGCTATTTTCAATTGATACCTCCTGGGATTGGGATTTTGAACTGTTGCTACAATGGAATCTCACTAGGCATATCTCACTCTCTCCAAAGCTGTCTCCATGCCCAGGAATAATTGAGCAAAACAAAATGTATTGCTGGTTATGTGTGTGTGGGGGGGCAATATAGAATTTTTTTTTGGTACTCTTCAGCTTATTGAGTTTTGTTTGCATTAAATTTTATTTTGAGTTATTTTTGGTGGCAAAAGAGAGTGATATAGACAGAGAGACACAGAGAGATAAAGACAGAGACACCGAGAGAGAGAGACAAGAGAAATACAAAGAAAGACAGTGAGACAGAAAAAGACAGAGACAAAGAGATGCACAGAGAAAAGGAAGTTGAATGGGTAGGGGAGTGAGGGGGATCTCATGGGAGTTGTGGGGGTGGCAAATGTGGTCAATTATATCATATGAAAAAATTAAAGTAAAACGCTAGAAAATAAAACAAAGTATCACATAAAAATAAACAACCAATGGAGTGAGAAAATAGCCTACCAATTGTGTTAAAGCTCCTTTTTAACCATTTACTAAAGAGGGATTGACATCTCAAATATATAAAATACTTGAAAAGTTAAACAAACAAATAATGAAGACCCAGATCACTAAAAGGACAACCTAACAGGAATGTTTAAATGAATAAGTAAGTACAAATGACCAATAAACTAATGAAAGGTTTTAATGTATTTTATCATCACAGAATTATGAATCAAAATGTAGAGATTATATCTCACCACAGGAGCAAGAGTATACCAATAGATGCTAAAAGTAGGAAAACATATACAAGAAGTAAAATGAGTAATATAACAGTATCCTGTGCTAACAGTTCTGAGCCTTCTACCCTCTCACTTTAATGGTCACATCTACCTTGGCCACATGTTTTTAGATTCCATTGGCCTTGACCATGGTCCAGATGAATTAACCAAAATATTTAAATTGAACTAAAAAAATATGTAAATCAAAAACAATCAGCATGTTAAACTTAAAATAATTACTATGCACTGTCAAGGATATAAGTTTCAAGGCTACTTTTCTCCTCTTAATGTGAATTATGGTCTTAGATACTTTTGCTTTTCAAAACAATGTATTCCTGAGCATTGGCCCCATGAGACTTCAGATACATATGTCCACTCTTGATCAGGCCATCGATAAAAATGTCTTGAAACTTTTAATTGACTTAACAATGTTGTCAATAACTACCTCATGTGGATCACTTAAGAGAGAAAATGAGTCTTCACTGGTAGAAATGGCTTGTAGAAATATAAATTAGTGCATTCACTATGAAAAATAATGTGGAGTTTTATCAAAAGACTATACATGGGAATAGCATGTGATCTAGCTACAAGTTTGCTGGATATATACTTTAGGAATCAGAGTCACCATTTACTTGAGTTCTATACACAAAAATATGGTAATCCTGAAGTTATCTCCAAATGTGCACTTGGTATCCATCAATGATTATTCAATAAAAATGTGGGATATATAGACATGTTTATATTATTCAGCCACAAGAAAGAATGAAATATTGATTTTTTTGTGAGAAATTTAATGTAATTACAGATTATCATGTAATGCAAAATAAGCCAATCCTACAAACACAAGAATTGTGTTTCTGTCATTTGTGGAATCTGGAGCATGAAAAAGAACAAAAATGAGTTGGGGACTTTTGGGTGGATATGCGCAATTGTTTATTTGTAATAATCTACCAACATGTGAAATGCAAAAAGTTATACTTATACTCCTGACTTTAACAATATCAACATTATTTCTTCATTTATAATGAAGGTACCACACTAAGGCAGTGAAGAAACCTTCTAGGAAGTGGAGGTAGAGGGATGTTTATAAGGAGTTTTATGTTTATCTGCTCAATATTTCTGTGAATATAAAACTGCACTGAAAAATAGGAGAATACTAAGAGCAGAGTAGATAATATTTATACCTGCATAGTCTATATACATGAGTAAACATCATCTGAAGCCTATTACTCTCACACTTTGAGTACTACTAGTAAACAAAGGCTTATTCAGATGAAGTGTCAGAGAGGCTCAGAAGAATCTCTTATTGAGATAGTTCTTTTCCTCATGTTCTGACTCAGTAGTTCTTCATAGACATTTTAAAAGAGCATTAGTGTTCATTCTCTGATTGGAA
Source organism: Uromys caudimaculatus (assembly GCA_028551405.1). Lineage (NCBI taxonomy): Eukaryota > Metazoa > Chordata > Mammalia > Rodentia > Muridae > Uromys > Uromys caudimaculatus. The sequence goes on from CM052711.1 coordinate 46,864,961, forward strand.
CAAATAATCATAATTTATAACATGGAATTATCTCTATAAAATAGCTACATCTAGTTTTTTTCTGTAGCTATATCCAGTCACTGCATTTTACCTGTCTAGTTATCGTAAATCTATTAAAATTGAAAAGTCTCAAAGTCATTGTTATTGTTTTCTTTTGAAATCAAATCTAACTTAGTCACCTTGTCTGCTCAAACTGCATAAAATAAATAACCATAAATGTAGATTTCTGATGATTATTACCATTGTCCTGATATACTTTATCATCATAAAGCCTCTTTTGTCACTGCAATATTGCAAACTGGAGCTAATAGGGCAGGGATATTACAGTATATCAAGACAGGACTAATTGTGCTAAATGGAAATTGAGAAGAGGAAAAATATGGCTACAGAATATGTATCCCCCTTTCAAAGTCGCCAGGGAGATTGGGGAACACTGTGTACAAAACAGTAGCCTAAGAGAAGGCAATGTTCTTTGTAACTTTTGCCAGCAACATTGCCCCAAATACTTCACCATCTGCTCACCACATGAAAGTAAAGTACGAATAGCATTTTTCTCTTTGAATTAGTTCCTCAAGACAATATTCACCTTGCTTTTTTCAAGCACTTAGCTTTGATTCAATTTTTGCAGCTCTGGCTTCATGATTCTGTTGACCTTGAACTGAAAGGTTTTTAGGTCTTCTTTCCAAGTTGAATATTAGGAAGAATGGTTTCATAATATAGAGATGATTTTTCTTTAAAGTTGGCCTATCTGTTCCTTGTAATAAAACATTTTTCTAGCACTTTAGTATCTGGAAAGCATCACACTGTTAGATAATGACAGCATTTCTGTGCCTACAAATTGGTAATAACAGCACATTTCACAGAACATTTGGCATAGATTTTCATCAAGTGACATGGCTGTATTTTCTCCTAAACAAATGAGGATTACAAATTAGATCTAAGTTTTATAATGTACTTAATGTGAACCAAAAGGTGACAAATTAATTGTTCTTTGTCATAAACCATTTCTCATTTATAAACCTAGTGTGTCCAGAGTGACTGACATGCTCACTACAACTAGTGGGTTGACAATCAATTTCAATGATATGAGTTTTACTGGAGCCTTTGTCACATTGTGGTTCTTTATCACACATACCCATGGAAACTATGGGCTAAATTCAGGCTAAAAGGCAAAACAGCATTGCAGTCACTAGGATGCCAGTGACCCTGAGTATCATTCTTGTTGATGGATCATATATATTTATTCATCTAAAGAGAATGATGTTTCGGTTTTTTGGATAATCATAACATTATCAAGTTCAAATAATGCTTCCCCTAAAAATATTGAATATAATATTTTAAAAATATTAAAAATATTTTAAAAATCTGAGTTAGAAACATCTTAAGTTTTGTTTTATTATTTACAAGTTTTAATCATAATCTAATGCATGGTTTAAAGCAACAGAAAATAAATGAGCTATTCAAAAGTTGTGAGTTTTTATGATGATATAGACCCTTAGGCTCAGCATATTTAAAAGTGTGTTAGTGAATAGCACCAGGTATCTATGTCATCCCTTATATTTACCAGAACAGTGATCTCATATAATTGCGGTAGTAGTGCTTTTTAGGGAGTGCTGTAGATTGGTCAGACTTCTTTTACTCAGCATATTTCTGTAGTTATTTAAATGAAACTTCAGAAGATAGTGATAGCATCTCCCGCTTGCCAGAACTTGCTTTTTTGTAGGAGCCTCAAAAGGTAACCAAAGGTTACACCTTCATTGCTTTGCTTCAGGTCATGTTCTGTGATTTTGTGAGTAGTTACTACTAAACAAACCCATAGTAAAGGCTTGTAGGTTTGAAAATTTTCACTGATATATGCAAATAGTAAAAATATGGCTATTTAACTTTTCCTTTCAGGACAAAGATACCTCTCACATTTTGAAAGTTATTTCTCACATTTATGTTTACATATTTATTGCGGATTATGGTTGGTGAAAGGATGTATGTACTTAGGTTGTGTGTGTGTGTGTGTGTGTGTGTGTGTGTGTGTGTGTGTGTGTGTGTCTGCCAGAGGCTGCCATGTCTGGCTTTTATAAAATGTGTATTTAGGATCCTATTTCTTCAATGTTTTTTGGACAAGTTCATTACTGAATGAGAAATTCCTCTAGCCTTTCTGCTTTTTAAAACATGTAATTATTATTTCTTTGAAATATGAGATCAGTACTAATCTGATATTAATTTTTAAATGTGGATTATCTTCATTCTTTACAAATATTGTCACATATTAGTATAATACTCACTGAAATATTTGCTTTTCATAATTTTATTTAATTTTCATATTTATGTATGCATTTTGATAAGACAAACAAAGACTGTCACTCACAATTTCATTACAGAGAGACTTATTTCATTTTCTTAAAATAACTCTGCCTAAATTTACAATTTTATTTGAGTCATATTTTAAAATTGGTTATTTATTACTTTATCTACTCGAAAAAATATTAATGGACTAAATATATACATTATATATTGAGGGAGCAATAGTAAAATATCTACTAATAAAAGCACATATGCATCATCTAGTAATCCTATAAAATAAATTTTATCCATGTAAAATACTATAAAATTATCTGGGCCAATTATGCAATTCATGGTTGCAATTTCACTAACAGTTTCACCACATAAGTGTCTTTTCTTTAGAGATGATGCAAGGAGACCACCCAAATACTTTGGCAGCTGCCAGAGATGCTATAAAGTATGGCTGTAAGAGAGAGGTGGGCAAAGATGGGAGGCTCATCCCCACTATGTCCATCTTGTTTTGATGATATCTATGTTCATCTCATTTTGTCTTTTACCCCCTCATGTGTCTGCCATTCCAGTTTCCCTATTATAAATAGTTCTGTCCTGCACACCCATCAATAAACCATGAACCATATTTCAGAATCCTGTACAAGCATAAGAGAGAATAGATTGAAGAGTTTCCCTTGTAGGCATTTCCAAATATTTTATCCTAAAAATTCCCTATTCATTTGTATTCTGATTTATTTTGTCTTTCTCTCTCATATCCTCGTTCTCTCTGTGTCTGTTCTATTTAGAGGCAGATAATAATCTTATCTGTCACATATGAAAGTTTTATATAATTTCACTAGAAAAAGAAAGGAAAGGCTTCCAAAAATCCATGTAAAATAATTAAAATAAATATTCAGCAAAAATAACTAACCCAATTCATGATGCATATTCAAAGAAATGAGACATAAAATAGATGTTAATGCATTTATGTAAAATATTGTAATATTTATGAACTATGCCTTGTAGCTCACTTTAATTCAAAAGAAAAAATACAAAGGAATTCTAAGTAATCATAATAAATATCTCTTAGTAATCTTAAGATATATTAATTTGAGTAAAAAAGCAAAACCTGATTATACATGGATAATGCCTAATAATCTGAAAATCTAATTATATACTTAATTTATACATTGATAATAAGAAACATAACTTTCCATAAAGAATGACTTTACTTCTATTTTATTAAGGTGAGTAACATAACCAATATACAGAAATTTATTTTACAGCTTCAATACAAATGTCCTTCCAGAAGGTTGAATATAAAATTTAATCTCAAGTTTAAAAAGTTTTACTCAAATTGCTCATGAATATAAAAGAAATTAAAATAGAATATATTCCTGAAGAAACAGAAAAGATTAAATTTTTCGATCATAATACAATAAAATGTAATTTAATGACAAGAATTAGGGACAAATGTATAATTTGTATTGCTTCTGCTCATCTTAACCATGAAAATCAATGAACTAATATATGGCTTTTAGGTCCACTAATTCTGCTAGTTCTTCAAGATGCTCATCCTACCTACCCAAATAAATCCTAACATTAATTGAGCTCCTGGTTCAACTTTTCATGAGGATTAGCTACTACCAATCTATGTTCAGATTTACTTATGTACTTTTCATATTAATAGAATCAGAAAATATATGGACTTTATTGTATGGCCTTTAAACATTGAATATCTTGTTTTCAAAACATGCTCCTTTCAACATATTATTATGACTGACATTCATTTTCAGATGGCTAATATTCTGTTATATGTCTATGCCATATTTCATAATTATTGTTATTTTCAACTTTGTCTATGCGATTTTTTAAAATAAAATATAATACAACAAAAAGAAACAACAACAAAACATCAAATCGAATTTGGAATATGCAAGCCAGGAGATTGTGTGATTATTACTGGTATAAATATTCACAGACAAAAACTTGTTTAAGGGCCGGAGTATGGAAACCATGGTTAAGATCACATACTACTCTTTGGGAAGAAAAGAGTTCAGTTCCCAATAGCAATGTCAGAGGGCTCTAAATATCTGCATGCAGCTTTATCTCTAGGATATCCAAATGTCTTGACACTGCTGATACCTGAACTCTAGTGCATGAAGCTGCAGCCGTGAAAGGCAGTCCGTTTTCTGGTAGAGCCAAGGTTCAAACCCCGTGGGCCCAATAGGGGGTAAAAACTCTATAGGAAACAACGGCAGGCATTTGCCAGGCTCCTAGAAACAGCTCCTGACACATGCCTATATCTCTCCATAGGTCTGTGACATTTGGTCATGTAAAAAGGAAATGCCCCTCAAGCCCCTCCTCAGGTAGAGGTGTGGCCACGTAGCCTCAAGACATCTCCATGTTAATGAGGCACCTAGATGCCTAGCCATGCTCCTTCCCAGTGACTATTTCAACATCGACCCTCCCTGAGGTTGCAGGGGTATGGTCTCACCCATGCCACTCTCCGTAATAACAATAAATGCTCTGAAACCCTGGACTGTCTCTCTTCATCTGCTTTGGAAAACAATGGAACCAGCCTTGGCTGAAAGAGCCATCAATCTATCCTCCTGCAGAAGCTGACCCAGCATTCTCAGCTACTGTAGCCATCTGCCCAACCAAAGCAGCTAGCTGGCACCCAAGCAGCGAACCAAGGTCTCCCCTAGAGATCTGGCCATGCTCCCTCCCTTCTCTGCTTCTCCCCTTTCATGACCACACATGCGGTTTTCCACTTTGTTCCCAGCTCTTCCACAGCGTCCAGCCCAGCGTGCCAGTGTTGCCCAAGAGCGTGGGAACCCCGGGGCTCACAGCCGCTTCCCCCAACCCCTGGCAGTGTTTCTGCAGAGGCTTCTCAGCCTGACACAAGCCTGGTGGGCCTGTGGGGGGGTACTTGCAGTCAAACTGCCAGGGGCCAGGAGCACACGAAGGTGGGGTGGGGGGGTGGGACCGCGCAGGACTTCCCTCCACCATGCCCTTTGATCCAACATGAAGCCATACTAGGCAATCACATATGTACATAATTAATAAAACAATAACAACTGCCAGAAATTATTTGATTTTTGATTGTCTGTTATCAATCATGTTGTTTGTATGTCTAGTGTAGAATAGCTTGCTACTGTGCGGACTATATACTGAGGTTCCCTTTCCCTGGTCATCAAACTGTTTTTCCAGAGACCGACTCATTTTACTTTCTTTCTCATTAGCAATATGTGATCCTTCCAACTTTTCCCATAGTTTTGCCAACACTTAGATTTTCTAGTGAGTCAGAATATTTATTGTAGTTTTAATTCATACTTTGCTTATAACTAATAAGAACTCTTCTCTGATATTATGGGTAATGTAAAGCATATTATTCAAGAGATTGGAATGAGAATTTACAAATATTTTGAAGCTCTAAAGAGCAGAATCAGGAATGCGGGTGACCTAGATATATTTGTAGTTTCAAATATCAAATGGAATAGATCTGAATTGTTCAGACTCAGAGCTAATGGAGAGTGAAATAAATATTTAATTTCCACATATTATCCATACAATCATAAAAGGAATCATGTTATTAAAATTTATTATAGAAATTTAATGATACATTTAATTCTAGTTTGACCAATCCCTGCAGTCTTTAAGGCATCCCATTGAGATCATAAAAGCCTAAACATGCTGGAATAATTTAAATTGTTGAGTCATGAAGGATAGCATGGTAGCTTTTAAAACTGGCAATCCCAAATAAATCAATTTTCCCTGTAATATCTATAGTCTGCCTCCAGATGATGAATTGTTTGATAATGTGACTGAATGTCATCATCGGAACATCATCAGGAAAAAAAATGCAAAATTTGAAAACAAGTTAGGTATATACAGTTTGTTAGGCCTAATCAGGTGGTGTTTAGCTTTAAAGCCCCAACTTCTAACTTACAGAGAAAAGGCTCAGCAAATTACTATCTTAAGCTGACACACAGAACAGCAAAGCGTCTTTCCTAGAATATTATAGTCACAGAAGTACTTCCAGGAAAATTGTTCCCCAAGTCCTAGAAATTAGCCTATTGGGGTTACTACCTACAGAATCATAACACAATTATTTGTTAGTTACGTAACTCAGGTTTGAGGTAATCTGTTGTACAAATACTCATATATTAGAGAATAGGAATAATGTCTCCCAGAGTCAATAATCTCTTTATCAAGGTGTAATTTTCAGAACAAACTACATGTACTTTAAAAATTATCTTCAATAAAGTAATTTCAATGTAGCAACTTCATAGAGCTTTTAACTACTAATAAGTCCCACTGAACCAGTACTTTCATGATAATGACTGATTGATGTAGCATCTGCTTGAAAACAGGTTGGTGGAGTAAGGGATACCCTTGGGATAAAATGTGATGATAATAGATGGAAACAGGGGAGGGGGGAAGAAGAAGAGGAGGAGGAGGAGGAGGAGGAGTAGGAGGAGGAGGAGGAGGAGGAGGAGGAGGAGGAGGAGGAGGAGGAGGAGGAGGAGGAGGAGGAGGAGGAGGAGGAGGAGAGGGAGATAAGGGTATAAGGGAGGGAGATAGTCTGGAAGGTCCACACCCCTAGCAATATTAACATTCACCCATTCAAGTTGCAAGTCTTGTTTAATTTCCTTTCTCTCTTAACCCAAAACTGAGTGTGTTCTTCTCACAGTATCCTTTAATTATCAAATATAAGGGGGAGAAAGTAAAGATATTTGAAATGAATTAATATCATTCTTGCTGCTCCTCCAACTACAGTGTTAATTTTCTAGTTCTCCTGAGGTAAAAAGTTTCAGCTTTACCACTGTCAGGTGTTTGGGTTTTATTGATAGCATCATTTCAACTAATTGTTTTCTTTCCTTGAAATGTTTTGATGTGACAGTCACACTTATCCAGACCCAGGAAGCAGGTGTGGAGATTCCATGGGAGTCACTGGAGCACTTTTAATTCTCATAACTTTTTGTTCTGATGGCTCCTCAGGAGAGGAATCTATTGTCTTTTGCCTCTAAAGGGCCAGATGAGTGCACACTAATTATGAATAGAAAAGTCTAGTGAGCATTGCCGTTTATCCTAGTAAGATGAATTGATTCCACCTGCAAAATCCCTTCTGAGCAATTCTTTACTGGCTTTAGTTTGTGTCAATCTATTGATAAACATGGAAAGAAAGGTTTTTAAAAACTTAAAGGTTTTAAAAACTTACATATCAGCATGTGTCATGTTCTGAAAATGTAGTCCGAATCCCAGAAAGTAGTCCTTAATGGCAGCTACAATGATGGGCACATTGATTTTTTTCTTTAGTAAATAGACTCTCATGATTTGATTAGAACCATGTAAGAAGATACTTCAGACAAAAATATAAACTGAATTTTAAAACTATAGATAGCATGTGTATTAATTTTCTAAAAATTCTTAAAAGGCAGTTAGATGTAAATTCCTATACTATATTCAGGAATCATAAATACTGAAACAAAATAATTTTTCCAAACATTCATTAGATAGTGGTTTTTCTCTTAAGTACAATCCAGGAACCATTTCTGCCATCTAACATTCAATGATGATGAAGCTCAGGGTCTTCTGCATTGAACTTTTTGTAAATAAGTAAAAGAAATAGAATCCATAATAATGATTTTAAATATGGTAAATACACAAATCTGTAAAATTATTATGCCATAATAAATATTTTTTTATTCATTATAATAATTAGATGCTACACATTATATCACCCGTTATATGGCCATGTGACAGGTAATACATCTCCGTTTGAACCAGCACTCTAAGCAGGATAAATGACTTTGTCATGAAAATGAGATCATCAAGCAAGAGATTGCTGACAAATTCTAAGAGATAGAGGAAATAAGTAACTACAATAATAGCATTTTTGGAAACAACAGGGAAATTGCATATGAATTCACAGCAGTTGTGACTTGATGCACAAGGCCCATGCAAGGTCAGAAAGACAAAATTCCAGCATGGAAGGATGGGTAGAAATATTTTTCCACCTCTAGCTTAGGCGTTGTTGACGTTGACTGATTCACTGCTTCTAGGAAAAGGAAAATCACCCTCCCCCAAGATGTCACCCTTCAAAGGCTACACATACTACAGCAGAGAGCCTAAACACATTCACAAACGGGCAGCCCTAAGTGGACTCAATGGTTGTTAACAGGACAACCAAACAGCACACACACACAGACACACAGACACACAGACACAAACACACACACACGCACACACAAAGCTGGGAGAAAATAGTGGTAGAAGAATGGAAGAATTGTATAGATTCCTCAAGTATTAAAAAAAAGGGAAGTAAGATCCACACAAATATGAAAACAGGATGGTTATGAAGGAAGAAGCCAGAACAGTTTCAGGTTCATTATAATCTATGGAATTTCCATAGTACAAGAGGACACTTATTAACCAAAATCAGACATACAACATATGCCTCTGGGTGAATGTGGTATGTGAATGGTGTTTCTCTCTCTCTCTCTCTCTCTCTGTACGTTTGTATATATGTATGTATGTATGTATGCTTAAAGCATCAGAAAATTTATCTCAGAAGAAGGAAGAATGTCCTGGGCAGCAGTATCTTTATACCTAAGAGCTCTCTGCATGCATATGACCATAGTATCCGTTGTTTAGTTACTTAACTGTGGACACATAACTGCTATAACCTCTACTCAGATTTGGATGAAAGCAGAATAGGATTCATTTTTGATGTTAAGCACTATACATGTAGTACAACAGAAGCAAAAACAAAATGAGTCACATGAAATAAAATGAAACACCTCAGGACTGAATATTCACTCCATGATCTGATATATACTGTTCAAAACATTTTAATTAATTTATGTCTATATATTTATATTTAATGTGAATAAAAGTCATAAAATTGTTTTTGTGATTGAAATTGTTTTGTGATTGAATTGTGATTGTGATATAGAAATATAGTTGTGTACTTTGTGAAGTAAGAAGAGTTGACTAATTACAAACTTAAAGGTTTAATGCTGTTTCTAATGCTGGTTGTTTTTTGGCTTAGGTGGCTCATATAAATGAGTTTTTGTTGTTTTATCACTAAACATAGGGATGTGATTTGTGTTTTCAAATGAAATGCCAATGCACCAAAAAGACTTACATGACCTGATCACACTTATGTGTAGGATGGAACTGTGTTTTTGTCAACCTTCAGAGCAGAGCAATAGTAGCCAAACTGAAGAAAAAACACATGAGTTTGGGGCAAATTGATTAGTAGGAGGAAAACTTTATTTAAAAGGGAGCAAGATGGTTTTGGGTACAATCACACAGCACGGTGACTCCAGATGCCAACAGTAAATGTGCATTTGGAAAACTTAGACGTTTTCAACTCTTTTTTTATTTTTTTTTTTTGCCATAAAGAGATGATAGTTCAGAAGATAATTAGATATGCTTAATCTGGTCTATTAGTATATATATATATATATGAAATGGAAAGCAGGAATGTGCACTTTTAATCCCAAATAAAAGAAATGTTTAAAAGCATAAGCATCACAAATTCTATATATGCTGTATTTGTTAGCTTCCTCTATGCCATTAGCTGACAAAAGCAGCTCACGGAAGGAAGGCATGATTTTGGTTCACTGACTAATGGGTAGTAGTTAGTTATGGTGGGAAATCCATGCAAGCAGGAGGCTTTCTGTGGTCAGGAACATGAGAGTTGTAGATCTCATAGAAGTAAATCAGGAAGCAGAGAAAGGCAATAATAGCACTTAGCAGTGTTTTACCACTCCCCACTACATTAAGTCTGGGACTCTTGTACCTGGGAGGTTATTATCTCACTCATGGCATGTCCTTCTCTGTTTTACTTAACCCTATCTGTTAGAAGTCCTCAAAGATACAACCAAAGATATACCTCAATACTCTATGCATTTTTAGTCTTATGAAGTTGACAATCAAAATTGACCCTCACAGTTACACCAAAATATAACACAGTATTCTATTAACAGGCATATGTTTCATTTATAGAAATGAATTTAATCCCAGCACTTGGGAGGCAGAGGCAGGCAGATTTCTGAGTTCGAGGCCAGCCTGGTCTACAGAGTGAGTTCCAGGACAGCCATGGTTACACAGAGAAACCCTGTCTCGAAAAAAAACTGAAAAAAAAAAAAAAAAAAAAAAGAAAAGAAAAGAAATGAATTTAAATAAAAGTGGCAAGGATGAAAATCAATTATAAATAAAAAGTAAAGATATATAGTATTATAGCATGAACGAAAACCATGGGGAGGGAAAAGGCTTAAAACTTTCATTGCTATTTTTATACTCAGGGAAATGTTAGAGATTTGCCACCATCTAGAGAGCTGTGAGTGTTTAGAAAGAGTGAGAACAGAAGAAAATGACAGATTCTCAAAGCAACTTCCACTTTTCAACTGAAGTTTCACACACACAAAGAACGTGTAATCTGAGGATTACAGCATTTACATGAGCAAAGTAATAGTTTGAAACTTTTAGGAAACAGACATCAGCTTCCCAAGACATATATTTTTCTCTTATAAAAATGACTTTTGAAGACATTTAGTGAAATGGAAGTTAAGCTTTCATTACTACAAATCAAAATATTTATAAATATTAGAAAATGTTTTTATATTGAGACTCTGCAGTAATACAAACAATCCGACATGGACCAAAATATTTATAAGTTATTCAAGATAAAAACTTTCCTAGAGTATAAAAATAGTTTGTTTTCCAGGAATAGGTCTCTCACTTTCATCTATTGTCATGAAGTTATTTTTATTAAAATACCATTGATCCATATAGGGAAGCATTTATCAAAATCATATTGCTATAACTTTATTTCTACAACTTGTTCATGCTGGTGTCTATAACTTACTCTACTTTCTTTCCTTAGACATAAATAGATATGTCAAGTGAAGCAGCACAAAGTGGGGCATCAGCATGACTCTTTGGAGTCAAAACAGGAAACACTCCAAACCATGAATTATCAGTAAAAACAATATACAACCTTTCCTAGCGTTTTCTGTTCTGTTAACTATTTTCAGTGTTTCCTTGATGTATCACAAACATTTATGTTGTAAATGATAATGACTATGCTATGACAGAAAATAGTAGATGTCAATCATCCTAAAATGATTATTTTGGTACCATACACCTCATGAAACTTCTGTCTATCTAAATAACAAAAAAATCATGCACAAAAATTAGAAGAAATAGAAAAAAATGTATTAAAATATCAAGAGAGAAGAAAACAATTGATCTAAAATACATAGTTAATGAACTGAATTATTTCTGTAAGAGAATTACAGAGGCAATTGTTAGCAATATCCAGTTAAAAAGATACTCAATATTCACATATTGGAGTAATTCATATTTTTGCAAAGTCTGTATTACAGAAAGAAATGAAAAAATCAATGTAATCCTCTTAATACCAAGAACATTTTTATAAAATTAGAAAATAACATCTTAAAATTCAGACAGGAAAATATAAAAGTAGAAGTAGAATATGCTTGACCTCAAAATACTTTATAGACAGTATTAAACAAACTAGTAGGGCATAAATTCTGACATATTAATCAGTGTCTATTTATACAGAAAAAGCATAGAATTATATCATCTGAACTTTCAAAATTCTAAAAGAATAAAAATATTAATTATTAATATGCATTAATTATTTTTCTGTTTTCATATACTGAATCTTTATGAAGAAAATGAAAGGAAGAAAATCAAATCTAAAATTACTAGTAATGAAGTCATTCCAAGGCTATGAGGATGAATGTATTTGTTGTTCCCAAGCTAGGTTCCTTCCTACTAAATTAATAGCTTCTTGGGTTATTATTATTATTATATTAAGAGATTCTAAAACATATATCTGGTACTCTTAATTTTCTAAATATCATATCTGAGAATTTGTCAATCAGTCTTCCTATGAATCTTCAAGATGGTAAGCAATACTGCTAGTTTTGATAAAGAAGTTTCAATGTAAATGTTCAGAAAAATTCTATTCCCCCTCTCCCTTACTTTCTCACTGGCCTTGATTCTTCTACCCTATCTCTGCACATAGTTAGTATAGGGCTTAAGTCACGCTGCTGAGAAACAGCTCTAATCAGAAAACTGACATCTTCATACAAGCAAGGTTTACTCTATTACTGTACAAGAGAGCTAAGTAACACAACAAAACTTTTAGTATTCTGATAAAAACTATTTTCATCTGATGAACATATTACTGATGGATCTAGAAAAGAACTTTGAGCCATTGTTAACAAATAAGCTTGCACATTACTTATTATAAACACATTTAAACTCCAAATTATTCAAAAATACATGGTGGACATTTAAAAAAATCCACAATAAAAACGAAGTAATTAAAAGAGATTTTGTTTAAGTCCTAATTTAATTAGGGAGAACATATCCACAGCTGCAGATTTATAACAGGAATAAACTCAGAAAAACTCTCAGCTTTAGAGGCTGTACGTTAATTAATGAACCAACTATTTATGCAAGAAATATAACAAGCCGGGCAGTGGTGGTGCACGCCTTTAATCCCAGCACTTGGGAGGCAGAGGCAGGTGGATTTCTGAATTCGAGGCCAGCCTGGTCTACAGAGTGAGTTCCAGGACAGCCAGGGCTACACAGAGAAACCCTGTCTCGGAAAAAAAAGAAAGAAAGAAAGAAAGAAAGAAAAAGAAAGAAAGAAAGAAAGAAAGAAAGAAAGAAAGAAAGAAAGAAAGAAAGAAAGAAAGAAAGAAAGAAAGAAAGAGAAAGAAAGAAAAAATTTAACCAAAATGATGCTACGAATTAACTTACAAAGAGAAGGGGTAGGTAACTTGTTTAGGCTTCAGTAATGACTTTAAGAATACATTGTGACATAAAGTCAGGAGGATGCCTGCTTAGAGCAATGGCTTTTACTGAATTTTGTTTTGCATAGTCAGAGTTTACTCATATTGGTAGGATAATCAGTTGTGGAGGTTAAAGAAAGAGACATTGCACTTCCTTTTGTTAAAAATTAAATTTTGTTTTGGAAGCTCCTCTGTTGCTGCTCTCTTAGAAGCTGTGTCAGTTCTAAATACCGTGATTATCCATGTCTTATTAAGCAGGTACTGTTAGTCACAGAAGATAAAAAGATTTAACAGAAAGTAGAATGAGTACTGCTATTGATTGGTTTTAAATCCTTCAGCCTAACCATAAAGTGGTCAGTGTAATTGGGAGCCAGTCTGATGGGCTATTGCAGAGATTGTCAGATAATGACTTCAATTAGTGGGACAGGTTAATTTCTTAGAATGCCTTTTTGAAAAACAAATGTCTTTTTATATCATGTTGCACAGTAATACAAGAATTGAGCTTTAACCACAAAAGTTTTGAAACTTATAGTTCCAGTTTTGTTAGTACATAATTATCTTGAATACAGAATAAAATTTTCTGTACCCAACATTAATGATTTTATCTGTATCTTTCATTTATAAAACTATTTCTAATTATCCTATAACTTTCAAATTATTGTTATAAACATTCTTTAGTTATATATTTTTAAAAATTAACTTAGCAAAACTTTAAATATAGATGGTTATAATTATTCTCCATATATTTTATATACTACAACTCTTTTTTAGTCAGGGTCTTACTATACTTCCTACCTGGCCTGGAAATTACTTTGTAGACTAGGTTGGATTTGAACCTCAAGAGTCTACCTACTTATGCCTTCTTAATGCTGGCATTAAAGACATGTGCAATCATGCATGGCAAAAAAGTAAATATATTAGCAAAACACTTATAATTTAAAATATTATACATTTAATCTGTAATTAGATTGCATCTGTGATGAATATGGCCATGGTGTTATTCATTCATATACTATTAATATAGGGATAAACTATCCAATGCATGATTATGAACACTAGCAGATATTGGGAAATGCATGGGGAACACTGGAAGGATACATATGAACACAAACTGTATAAACACCCCCCACACTCTCATTTCCTATTTACAAATACAAAAAGATATAGCACCATGAGATAAATATGCTAATTATGTTGCTCAGGCAACAGGTGTTTTCTTGAAACACTCTATCTCAACTTTTAACCTGGAAACTTCTTCAAAATAATTTGACTTGTATCTGTGAATAATGATTCCCAAATATTTCAGAACTTCACGTAATATCCATAGCCCAGATATATTCTTTCAAGAACAGAGCTGTCAGGAGTATGCACTTGACCTCGTTCTCCAAACAGAAAGCTGTGGAAGATAAGTTATAATAGATAATGCCTATAGTATTCCAACAAGTGTCTAATTTAACTGTCTTTACTCCATGAAAACTGTCCAAAATTTCTTAGATAAATATTTGGATTTTCTAAAGAAAAACAGTTGATCATATTTTTTCAAAAATAATTTAACATTCATGCAGGTCTTCAGGGAAACTCAGCTCTATGTCAGTTTCCTTGTTTCTAACTTGCCACACCCTTAACTCTCTCCTTTTTGTCCATCCTCATCTTTCTCTTTCTATTCTTATTATCCTTTATTGGATACAATAAAATAACTCAACAGAAGACATAAAAATGAGAGTCAATGTCCATGACATAATGACTTGAAATAATGCTTTTTTCATACATTCAGCACCAGAAATATGAAGAATATTTGTCCACCACAGCATTGTCCTTGATGATTTTTAAATATGCATTTTTCAAAGAGATGGGCCTTATAACAAATGAAGACAGAGAGTAAATTATGAACATTCTGAGAGAAGAAACAAATGATAACACATTTTCATAACCACCAGCAGATATTAGTTATCTGTTGAGCACTTCATATTACCCTAATACTTAGCAACTAATGAAAGTAACAACATTATGTTATAGATGATTTTTATGTCAGGAATTATAGAGTGGCTAACCTAGGTATCTATGGCTTTGTTGTAAATACTAATCAAAGTGTCACCCAAAGTTGCTACCATTTTATAGTTCAAGGAAATGATGATCTGCATCCAATTGTATTTATTTTAAAATCTAAAACTCATATGTCTTACAGTGGTGCTTGGATTGGATGTGCACACTATGATAATTTGTTTGTTCCAGAACAAGAGAGCTGAAGAGAACAGATCCCATGTTCTTCATGTTGAACAACCTTGGTATTTTTGTCATTTAATTTATGCAAAAGATGTTGTTCCTTCTGTGTAACTTAATTTATTATGAGACATGAAGTCTGGACTGAAGAAAGTCATGTCCATTCAGAACCATCTCAACGGCTGTCTGCCACAAAGAATTAAGACATTATAATTTGACCCAGAAAAAGGGAAACATTGGAATTGTAAATAAAGTATCAAAAATAAATAAATTAATTAATTTTAAAAAAAGACATTATAATTTATTGATTATAACTTATTGGTAGTTTTCTGTTGTATTCTTTATGTTCATCTAGAGAAACATATTGGAAGGATATGCAGATGATTTGATGAAGAGGTAGATACATAGAGAAAATTAAACATAGATTCATTGAATTTGACAAAATGTTTCAATTATGGAATCTAGTTTGACAGTCTATTTCTTATAGATTAGGGACCTCAAATGTGCCAGTAATACGCTATGAAATTTCTAAAGACTTGGAAACCAAGTAGTCAATGACATGTGCCCTGATCTGTATTAGAATATAAAGATGCTGCTATCAAGAAGTACATAAGTGATTTTCTAACGTTAGCATCTTTTTTTCTTTTGTTACATTGGCATGTTCAATGAATTATATAATGTCCACCTACACATGGAAGGATGCTTTTCTTTGACAACTTGAATAAAACTAATGCTGCTTTTTGGAAACAATTTTTCTGATAAAGTCAAATGATATCTTGTTTTATCCTTATCTCTGGGCCTCTGTTAGCTGATTCAAACTGTCACGTAAAGTTAACCCCCACAAACATTTATGAAATACACAATAACATCTCCCTGTTAAATTACATATACAGGATAGTCTATCTAAAGATATCATATAGAATATTTTTTAAGTATACTTTAAACATTAGCCAAGGTTGTCAATGTAGCAATCAATTCCTAAGAGCTTCACATACCTTAACTCACCCATAATCTTGTTTGGTGGCAAAATAATAGGAATATAGATGAGTTAGATAATTATAAATAGAAAATTCTCAAAGTTGTGGAAATTAAGCAGTATAATTAAATAAGGAGAACATAAAATTGATCAAAATACAATTTGAGCAAAGAAAAGGAAACACACTCTGCAAGATGAAATATATGCAAGGGACAGAAATAACTTTGGATTTATGTAAAAGGAGAATAAAAGCTATGTGATATACTCAGTTATGACATATGTCTGATTTCTTTTTTGCTAACAATTAATGTTACTTAGTAGAATTTAGCCAGTGTCTGATCAGATATTGAAGCCCTGACATCTTTAGTAACTTATCTCTCTATGGTAATGTCTAATAGAGGTGAGAGCTGTCATGATCTGCTTTGCTTTTCATCCAGCCTCAGTTTTTATTACACAGTTAATGAAGCAGTGTGTTAGGGTATCTACTATGGCATTTCAAAGATTTATGAGTTAATTCTCAAAACACAGAAATGAGCTCAGTGTCTTAGTGACTGGGCACCTGAATTGGCACAATGCTTCTACATTCAGCTTGTTTCCTTGGATCAAAACACACAGACTGAATGAGAAATAAAACAGATAGAATGCCTTGATTTGGAAATGTTTTGCATCTCAGTGATGAAGTACATTATTAGCATGCACACGGTCCTGTGTTCAATCCTCACCCCAAAGAAAGTTTATTACAGAGCCATGGCAGTCATTCTTAGTACTAGCTTCTCAACCAATCTAACCTTAACACTCCAGAGTTGCATCCTCATCTTTCAAGTATAGTCTTGGCTGAGTGAATCAGCTTTCACACTATGTCCTCTCCTTGTCATTTGACTATGAGTCAATCAATAAAATCCAGGCAAATTCATGTCTAGGACAGAAGAACTAAAAATTTTGGCTAATTATCTCAAGTTATCATTGCAATCATCACCATAATAATTTATTAATCAGCACTGAAAGACAAATAGATAAAAAGACAGGAGAAAATTTGTGTTAATTGATGTAAAATTGTAAATAGACTAAGAAATAATTCAGTTACTATGCACTTGCTAGCAATTTCTTTTTATTTGTCTGTGTGACAAATAAAATCCCTGAACATTAGTCAACAGAGAAGTGGGATTTTTAAAGATACATGCTAGATATGAGACCATGACTGTGAGTGGCTTGGTTTTTCTTTGTGTTGCTCATTTTTCAGGTATAGCACCTGAGAGTAAGCAAACTGAAATCACCATTTGACTTCAAAGATAAACCTATCCCCTTGTCAAAAAAACCATGGGAGGCTAATCTAACCAAACACAGACAACTGAGTTTTTTATAAACCTACCCTACTGAACAAATGGAAATGAAAATATTGTTTCCTCTTTACAGTAATTTGTCACCATGGATGAGAAGGCAGGATAAACTTCACTCCCACCAGAAACTGCACAAGCCCACTGAACTAGTGACTGTCGGAACGAATGAAGATTACATAGTATTCTAAATCTCTAAATACTTCTGAAACTCTTGTCATATTAGGAAAGCAAAATCACTTGGTTTATAAAAGGCAGAAATACTGAACATGACTCAGTTATTAGAATATTTTCTATGAAAGCATTAATCAGAAAAAAAGAAATTTACAAGTAATTACAAGTAAATTTGAGACAGATGAAAACTAAAAATGCTTCACACCATATATGAAAGACAAATCATTAAAAGTTAAAAAAGTTATCTTAAAAAATAAAATTGCACTGGAGAAGTTCAATAATTTGGAAAAAGAATCAACAATTGAACTTGGTACATGAAGAAACAAGGAGAAAATACTGAAAAACACACATGAAACAATAAATCAAATAATAGTCCAATATTCAATAGAAAACTACAGTAATATAAATGAAGTCTGAAGTGCTTTTAGTTTTGTGAGTACATATCCCAGTTTACTTTTGATATTAAAGTATTTTTATCTCTCAACAATGATTTAGAAGGCAGCATTTTTGCAGTGATATTTCATGAAATCTTCAGTGTGCTTTCTTCAAGGAAACCATGATTTCATGGTGTGTTACATACAGCCCTTTTACATAACAGTTCTTATTCCCTTGAAAACATTACATATGCATATAATTTATTCCCATCATATATATCCACCACAAGCCATCCATCTAATATCCTGTAAGAACTTCAGCCATCTCTCCCCTAATGTTATACCTCTAAAAATTTGTTATTGATAAATTCAAGTTCAATTAGTGCTAATTATATGCCGGTGGACATTTATTCCATATCCAATGGAGCATGTACAACTTACCAGCTGCAGGATCTCCAAAAGGGAGGAACTCTCCTTCTCTCAATAATCATCAACTGACAATAAATATTCACCTAGGTATGAGGCCTCAGTAAAGTGCTCCCAGAAACATGTGGGAATTTTAACAGGCATGGCCTTTAAAATGAATTTTAAAAGAACATATGTCCCAATTGTCAATTTCATATTAGTCTAATGTTAACTTTTTTATATATTTGTATGAGTTTATGTTATTTTTTAATTCACTTTTTAAAATTGTTTTTATTTATTTATATTCCAAATATTGTCCCCCTTCCTGGTCCCCCTGCCAGAACTCTTCGTCCTATCTCCCTTCCCCTTTGCCTCTGTGAGGATGCTCCCCACCCACCCTATCCTACCTCCTCACCCTGCCTCATCCCTCCCACTTCCCTGGGGGCACCAAGACTCTACAGGATTAGGAACTTTCTCTCCTACTGAGTACAGAAGGTAGTCCTCTGCTA
Source organism: Uromys caudimaculatus (assembly GCA_028551405.1). Lineage (NCBI taxonomy): Eukaryota > Metazoa > Chordata > Mammalia > Rodentia > Muridae > Uromys > Uromys caudimaculatus. The sequence goes on from CM052711.1 coordinate 46,884,065, forward strand.
CAGACTAACCTATGTATGCTCATTGGTTGGTGGCTTAGCTACTGGGAGCTCTGAGGTGTCCTAGATAGTTGACACTGTTGGTCTTCCTATAGGGTTGCCATCCTCTTCAGCTCCTTCAATTCTTCCCCTATCTCTTCCATAGGTGTCCCCAACCTCAGTCCAATGGTTGGCTGTAAATATGTCTATATGTCTCAGCTGCTGGTTGAGTCTCTCAGAGGACACCCATGCTAGTCTACTCTCTGCAAGTACAATATGTCATCAGTGATAGTGTCATGGTTTTGGTGCCTGCCCATGGGATCATTCCCAAATTGGGCCAGTCACTGGATGGCCTTTCCTTCAATCTCTTCCTTTAATGCTCATTTTTTTTGTCCCAGCCTTTCTTTTAGACAGGAACAAAACTGGGTCAAAAAATTTGAAGTTAGGTTGGTGACCCCATCCATCTACTGGGGGCCCTATGTACTGCAGTTGATTTTTCTTTTCTTAATGTTCAGTCTTTTGAGAGCTTTCAATTTCAGGTATTAACCATCTACTGGATATATACTTTTCAAAACATTTTCCCATTCTTTAGGCCACCTCTGTTTCTGAATGAAGATGTCCTGTGCCATACAGAAGCTTTTCAGTTTTATGACATTTACTGTTTTGTTTTTAATGCCTGTGTAATTGGTGTTCTGTAAAGAAAGTCTTGTACTAATGAGTTCATCACTTTCCCACTTTTACTTCACTCCGTACATCTGGCCTCATGTTGAGGTTTCAGTATGCATCTGGAGTTAAGTTTCGTGTAGGGAAGCATGTATAGATCTATTTATATTTTTCTGTATACAACCATCTACTTTGACCAGCACCATTTGTTGAAGAAGCTGCTTATGCAATGAATATTTGTGCCTTTTTAATGTGCCCATATGTGTGTAAGTTTATATCTGGGTCTTCAATTCAATTAGATTGACCAAAGGAGTAATTATGCTAATAAAATATTGTTTTTATTACTGTAGCTGTGTAGTAAAATTTGAGATCAGGTTAGTGATATATACAGAAATTATTTATAATACAGGATTGTTTTACCTATCCAGGGTTCTTTGCCTTTCTATAGTAACCCTAAAATTGCCCTTTCAAGCCGGGCAGTGGTGGCGCACGCCTTTAATCCCAGCACTTGGGAGGCAGAGGCAGGTGGATTTCTGAGTTCGAGGCCAGCCTGGTCTACAGAGTGAGTTCCAGGACATCCAGGGCTACACAGAGAAACCCTGTCTCGAAAAACCAAAAAAAAAAAAAAAAAATTGTGTTGGGATTTTAATGGAGACTTTATTCAACCAGTAGATTGATTCTGATAGGATGGTCATTTTTAAATAAAGATTTATTTATTTATTTTACACATGTGAGTACTCTGTTGCTATCTTCAGACACTACAAAAGAGGACATCAGATCCCATTACATATGGTTGTGAACCACCATGTGGTTGCTGGAAATTGAACCCAGTACTCTTAACCATTGAGTATTGGTTTTTTTTATAAGAGTTTCCTTGGTCGTGGTGTCTCTTCACAGCAATGAAACCCTTACTAAGACACTGATTTTAGTGGAGATGCTCAAATGTTTTGAATTTCTCTCCACTTAATGTGCTGTTGGCTGTAGGCTTACAAGCCTTACATGTTACACCATATCTCTTGTATGCCTAGTATCTCAATGACTTGAGAGACTAGTGTGAAGGTTGCATATCCTAAGAAAGAGACATAAAATAGATATCTATGAAAGATTGGAGGTCTAGGATGAGAGGATCAAATGGGGAAGAGGGAAGACTGAGGGAATATTTGGGAGGAAAACTAAAGGTAAGAACCATTTGAAAGGTCAAGTGGAAATCTAATTCAATAAAAGCTTCTTTTTAATATTTTATTTATTTACATTTCAGATGTTATCCCCTTTCACGGTTTCCCCTCTGGAAACCCCCATCCTATGCTCCTCTCCCTGTTTCTATAGAGGTGCTCCCCCACCCACCCACTCCTACCTCCTCACCCTGGCATTCCCCTACACTGGGGCATGGAGCCTTCATAGGACCAAGGGCTTCTCCCTCCATTGATGCCAGACAAGGCCATCCTTTGCTACTTATGAAGCTGGAGCCATGGGCCCCTCAATGCTCTGTGATTGGTGGTTTCATTCCTGGGAGCTGTAGGGGGGTCTCTGGTTGGTTGATTTATTGTTCTTCCTATGAGGTTGTACATATATGAAGGTGATCTAATTGAAATCATCAAATAATTGGGGAAATGGAGCCTCAACTATACATTTTTTATCACCAAATGAAGCCTTCATTTCTGGGAATGATTTATATCTAATTGAGTTGTTTGTCACCCCATGAAGATCCCCAACCAATCAATTCTGTTGCCAAGACTATTGGTTGTTGTTCTCCACAAACTGATGGCAAGGCTCTATTGCTGAATGCAACACCTACACAACTAATTGAACATTTAGAGATAAAGCCAGTGCCTACCTAGAGCCTTCATTCCTACTAACGAGTGTTACTGGTATTCTTCATGAAAGCAAAGGAAAAAGTTAAACACAAACCCATATACAACCTCTTTGATAGACAGTGGTGATGAACCTACAAGACATGATAATAAAATTCTAGCAGATACCTAGTGAAGTAACCAACCACTACCTATTGGATAATGTTCACCCTATGAGGTAGACCCCATCCCTGGTGCTGCTTAGGTAGTGAAGAACATGATACTAGATAGGCCATGAATCAGTAACAAAACCAAATTCTACATTTCTATTAAAGGAACATAACAATAAAATGATGTCTAATGACATTCTGTCATATCCAGTGATCAGTGTCTCACTTAGCCATCATTAGATAGGAATCCTCTTGCACCAAATGGGAAAAAAAATACAGCGACCCACAACTGGACAATATGCAGACAATGAGAAACATTGGAACACCGAGTCTTACTTGGGATGTCTCAAACAATTCCTTCCCTGTGATGTTAAAGGAACACTTCCGATAAGGAGGAAAGACATTGTAAGAGCCAGAGGGAACAGCGAATACTTATAAACAAGGCCTTCTAAACAGTACAGAACTGTGCACATATGAACTCACAGAGAGGGTGGTGTCATGCATACTGTCTGCACATGTCTGGACATGATGGATCCCAGCACTAAGAGGGTGAGTGTACAATAGTCCACATAACCTAACCCAGAAGCTACCCCCAATTGACATTACTTGCAAAACATAAATTTTGGAATATATATTTTCTGCAGGGAACTTTCAATGAGTACGCAAACCACTCTTACAGCCAGGCCCCATGCCAAGTAGTAGATAGCCAACCCAAAATGAGCTCAATTTTTCCTGTATGTATATATATATATATATATATATATATATATATATATATATATATATATATATATATATATATATAATGTTTTCCAGTTTTGTGGTTTGTATGAGATTTATGTTTGAGCAAATGTGTATGTCTTTGCATCTATGTGTTTCATCAGCATTTTTCCTGCTGCTTTTTTGTTTTGTCCTATTCTTTTTATTTTATATAATTTTCTTCTTATTTTATTTAATTGTATGTCATTATAATTATTTTTAGATGCCTATCTGTATACTTATGAGCAAGAGAAGGAAAGACTGGGGGTTTGGCTGGGAGGAGAAAAGGGGAGAACCTGGGAAAAGTTGAGGGAAGGAAAACTATAATCAGAATATATTATATTTTAAAAGTACTTTTAATTTATAAAAAGGTAGTGGAAGATATTTCTTGGCTTTTCATACAAATTCCCAGAGGCTCTCTCCTAGAAACTCATGTTCTTTATTACTTCATCCTTTAATGGTTTCAAGGAAGCTGTTGCAATTCAAGGGAAAATTTAAATAGAGGGGAAAGAGTTGATGGAACCTAGGAGGAAGAGATAACTAACATGCACGATTACTATGAGCCACTAAAATCTTCAAACTTAAGCCAACACTGTGTACTATTATCTGTGGTTACAGACAGGCAGGCTATTCTCACAAAAATGTCAAGTTCAGATACTTGATCTCATTTCAGAGAACACCATTAGTATTCACAAATACTTTCCTTTCCCTTTTCTTTTTCTTTTTCTTTTTCTTTTTCTTTTTCTTTTTCTTTTTCTTTTTCTTTTTCTTTTTCTTTTTCTTTTTCTTTTTCTTTTTCTTTTTCTTTTTCCTTTTCCTTTTCTTTTTCTTTTTCTTATTCTATTTCTTTCTTTCTTTCTCTCTCTCTCTCTCTCTCTCTCTCTCTCTCTCTCTCTCTCTCTTTCTGTCTTTCTTTTTTTGTGAAGTAATCATCTCCAGTTTTAGCCCAAATTGGCCTAAACCTTGGGGCTCTAATCCCCAAGTAATTTTAAAGGCTGAGATTTTAGGACCGTGCCACTTGGTCCAGCTCAAAACTCGGTTTTATATCCATGAATCAGGAAGAGGATAATTTGGTATTCTTGATCATCATTATTATGTAAATTTGAAAAAAAAAACTTTAATGGGCCTCTGAACTCTAGAAGAGACAAAGTAGAGAAATCTGGTTTCAACAGAGTCACTGTGTCTGTCTGGAATCCAGGGGTTCTCAGCCTTGCACAATAAATAAATAAATAAATAAATAAATAAATAAATAAATAAATAAATAAATAAGGAAATAAGGAAATAAATAAATAAAAGCTACATATTCACTTCATAAATAGTTCCCTAAATGCACACTCCATATGTTTGACAAATTTAAAGATTCTGAATATTAGGGGTACATAAAAGTCTGCTCCCAAGTCAAAATCTATACTTGAAAATGTCATTACCATTATTACTGACTCTGGAAAGTGACCACACTTAGGTACAACTAAATTGTATTTTTTAGGAGGTAGAGAAATAACTTAGGGGTTAAGGTCACTGTTTTCTGGTCGAGAAGACCTGGGGTTCAATTCCCAGCATCGTTATGGTAGCTCACAATCATCTCTAGTGGCAGTTTGTGGTAATTCACCACCAACCTCTGGTGTTTATGGATACTGTATGCCTTTTGTACATGCAGGTAAATGCAGGCAGAAGACCCAAACACATAAAATAACTCACATATGGATAAATCCTTATACCAGAATGAAATGATTTGTGGTATATGAAATCTAAACAAGAAAGTGACCAAAACCATCCTTGCTTTACTTAAACAATTCATGATGCAAATTTCCTTCTGATATGGCCTCACTAGCTTCTTCACACAGGCTTAGGGAACACCATGTAGATTCACTATTATTAAAAATGTTTCATTTTCAAAGAATATATGAGATGACAGGTCTTTCAGGTTCTAAATTTTATCTAGCTTTGCATACTCAGCTATATACCAGCCTCCAAGGATTTTGTGTGTTGTAAGTTAAAAACTAATCCAAAAGTTCTTGACTAAAGTATTTCCTATCATCCTTTAGGAATCACCCATAAATTACAAAGGATAAATCCTTATATTGAAACAAAAGGGTTTTGGAGTATATGAAATATAAACAAGCAAGTGATTGAAACCATCCTTGATTGACTTATTTAAGCATTTCATGGAATATATTTTCTTCTCAAATGGCCTCATTAGCATTTTCACACAGTTTGTGAAACACCATGTAAATACACAGTGATCTTAATACCTGAGCTATTTCTTTAGACCCCAATATGACACATTCTTTGTGCCTAGGTTGGGTCTCTTACAAGAATCAGTGATAATGGTAGATGCCCTTTTCAGGGATAGATTTAGACTTGAGAACAGACAGATTTTTAGTCCTAAAAGTAACATCTTAGAGGATCATTTTTGCATGGATATCAACATAAATAAACAATGATGTTGAAGGGAAAGATTGGATTTCTGTCTGAAGGCAGGTGAGAGGTGAAGGAGAATATATTTTGAGAACTCTGTATGAGATAGGACCAGAAGGCGATGAGATATCTAGATCTACTAATGGCTTTAAGTTACTCTCTGTTATGCAATTATATCCAATCTGTTCTTCCTAAGGGTTCCAATTACATCCTATAAACTTTTACAGCTTGAGCACAGGAGTACTATGTGTAATTAAGAGTCTGCTCTATACATTACAAAGCAAGAAGGCATTCACAGATAGGGCCAATTTCCATTTCATTGACAAAGAGAAAAAACCTGTAAGCAGTAGTTCAGAACAACCATCAGTATCTTGAAATGAAGTTAGCAGAGATAATGTCAGGAAAGTCTGGCAGACTTTCCATGGATAAAAGTTACGGGTGATTCAGAAAATAAGAATAGGGAACACTTTAGACAAGAATTGTTGGGTTAGTTTTCAACTTATAACACATCAAAGTTAAAAGTACAAACCTCATACTTAAAAGATAACTGGAGACAGGATATTTGAAAATCAGCAAAGACTTAAGAGTATGTAGATTTTATAAGGTGAAGAAGAAACTGTCAGAGGTAGTGGGTAGGTGGATGGGGGAACATACTCGTAGAAGCATGGGGAGGGGGGATGTGATAGGGAGTTTCCTGGGGGGGGGGGGACCAGGAAAGGAGATAACATTTGAAATGTAAATAAAAATATCCAATTTTAAAAAAAGAAAAAAATACTGTAATATGGGAATTTTAAAATTACTATATAGGATTCTAAGTATAAGTACCTCACCAACATGGTACCTGAAATTTGAAATAAATTATTTCATAATATCAGATGATCAGATTATTTGCACTACTAGAGTTAAACCTTATCATAAGCATTTTGAGACAAATCTAAAATATGACATGAATTATTTCATAATGGATTCTCTTATCTTTCATGTTTGTTCAATTTCCCAGAACTATTAAACATGCTATCAAAATAAAAATAATTAATCAATGTTATCTAGTAATATTACATCACAGTTTAGTTCTCTAAATATTTCAAAATATATTTTCAGTTAAGATGACTTAAATGAGGATGCAAAGAAACTAAGCTTTGATTTTCTAATCATCTTTCTTTATTATATCTAATGGACCCCTTTTCTGCTCATATCATGAGTACTTGGGCAGCCAGGACATTTATTCAAGTAATGTTCCTATTACGGCTATGTTGATTGCTTCCTAATGCAGCCCTTTATCACTTTTCCTCTATGTACTTTCCTGAACGATGGAAAAAGAGGAAAATTGGGATTCATAAATCTCTTCACATTCAGGTTGTGGGTGAAGGATATTGTGCCATTCATGTTACTTTTCTTTAATAGAGACCCAATGTCAATGTTTCTCACAGCTGTTCATGGTGGTCACCTACTCCTCTCTTCTACATTTCTGATTGACTCTTACTGTAATGGGTGCAGCAGCATTGTAAGGAATTTTAGCACCTGAAATGTATGTTAAATTAGCATTTTCTAAAGAAAAAATGTAAATACATATAATGCTTCTTTCATTAATCTCTCTCTGTGTGTATATATGTATATGTATATATATATATATATATATATTTAAGATGAAACTCATTTCTCAGATTTTTAAAGGCTGGAAAGACATGATGTAGGGTTTGCATATGGAAGGACTCTCTGGCTGTGTTAAAACAGCACATGTCCATAGAAATGGAGTATGTCAGTGCAGAAATCTCTTTTTTTTTGAAGTCATTATTAGTACCCCAGAGGCCCACCCTCAAGTCCTCATCTAATCCTGATTGTTTCTTGAATGCAGGATGGTACAATCAAATACTATCATGTTATTGATTAAAAGATCATAGTATATATAGCATTAAACCTAAATTTTCAAGAAAAAATTTAACATTCAATAAAAATTACAAAGACTAAGTTTCAAAATGGATTTCTTTGTCAAAGAAGAAGTGTCCTTGAAACCAAAACCATACAGTGGGAAAAAGAAAGCATCTTCAACAAATGGTGCTGGTCTAACTTCTGGTCTGCATGTTGAAGAATGCAAATTGATCTATATTTATCACCTTGTACAAAGCTCAAGTCCAAGTGGATCAAGGACCTCCACATAAAACCAGATACACTGAACATAATAGAAAAGAAAATGGAAAAGAGCCTTGAACACATTCGCACAGGGCAAAATTTCCTGAACAAATCAGCAGTGGCTCAGTTGTCATCAATTGTCAAAGAAAAAAATCTAATTAATACAAAAGAAATGGGTCACTATAATGAATATTAAAATAATTTTTAAAATGCTAATGTAAAAACAAGAAAAATTTTAAAAGACAAAATGAAAAGACATTTTTAAAGAGAATACATTGAAATTAAGTAACATTAATTATGCTCATGATCACTGATCATTATAGAAATGTAACTCAAAACTGCAAATATTTTGAAAAGAATTGCTATTGACAGTAGGGATACGAAGGGGCAGCATTGACAGTGATGTAGAGAAGAGGGAGCTCTTGCATTCAGCTGAGAGAATGTATATATGGGGAGATAGAGATAAAGGTAAATACATAGATAGACAGAGAGACAGATGATATAGATATCAGTGCACATTTATATGTGGAGCGGCCATAGATAATAATATAGTCTATGCTTCTAAAACTAGAAAAAGGACTTTGAAAGTTTCACCATAAAATGAGGAACATGTGAGAAAAGACATATCTTTAACCTAGTCTAAATAGCACACCATATGAAAACAAACTGTAATGTTACATTCGGGATCCATTCATGTTCACACTTACATACACACATAAAAATTAACAGTGAAAATGACAATAAAGGCATTTTAGAGTTCATACACTCTTGATATATGCTGTTTATCACTTCTGTGCCAATTTAGGACTTGCAAATGAAAGTTAATTGGAAATGCCTTAAACATGAAATTTGAGATAATTTTAAAATATGGACTTTATTCTACTGTCATTCTCTAAACATTGAGTTAATTCATTTTGAAATATAAAATTATGGCCTGGAGACATGACTCAGCAATTAAGAGCAGTGGCTACTCTTTCAGAGAATCTGGGTTCTGTTTCCTGGACTTACACGGTTCCTCACCAACTTTAACTCTATTTCTAGGAAATCTTATATACTTTCTGGACTCTACTCACAATGCAAACATAAGATAGATATAAATGCAGGCAAATAGCATTTTTATTTATATTATATATTAATAAATGTTTGTATATTGTATGAAATTATATATATTATATAATATAAATATATATATATAAGCATTATATATATAAGAACAGTTGTAAGATTATTTATAAATGTCTTTGGAAACATAATGTACTAATTTAATGATGTTAATTAATTCTGTGGTTGCTTATGGATTAGGACTAATGACTAACTAAAAGCAAAAGAAATGGACTGTTCTTTGACACTCATCTGTCACAGTCACTCCTGAAAGAGGAGGAGCTCATTATTAATAGTATCCACATTCACAAATATGATTTTTAAAAGGAAAAATAAATAATTAAATCTCCATGCTAAAAATTATAATGTACTTTAAGAAAATTCTGCTACTTGAGAAAATATTTACTCCATGCAGGAATTGGTTTTAGAATGGAATTAGTAGGGTAACATATGTCGGGTGGTGATTGGAAGTCTGTGTTTCTGGTCGAGGTAAGGTTTGAATGTTGCAGACCCAATGGGCTGTCCTCAGCCTACAAGGGATGGCAACTGTTTGCCTAAGCTCCTAGAATACAGCTTCTAACATGTGGCTACATCTCTCCATAGGTCTGTGACATTTGGTTACATAAAAAAGGGTCACGCCCCCAGCCCCTCAGGTAGGGGCGTGGTCACGCACCCAAACCCCACTAAAGATAGAGGCATGGCCACACAGCCCCAAACCATCCCCATGTTAATGAGACACCTAGAGGCTTAGCCACTCCCCTTCCCAGTTACTATATCTGCCTCGAATCTCCCAGAGGCCACAGAGTACAATTCCATCCAGGCCACTCCACATGATGAAAATAAACATCTTAGAATTATGGACTGTCTCTTCATCTGGACCCTTTGTGGGAAGTGAGAGATCCAGCCCTTGCTTAAGGAGCCGTGTCTAATCTCTCACCAAGGGCTTCCCAGCGCTCCCAGATGGTACCCATTCACCCAAGCCTAAGCAGCTAGCCCGGTACCCCAAGCTGCTGAAACAGGTCTCAGTGGGAACCCAGCTGCACCCAGGCTAGTCTGTCTGCGTCACCCTGTGGCGACTGCAGTGTCCTGGGCTAGAGAACCCATGGAGACAGCTGCCGAGTGTTCCCCGAGAATGGTCCCTCCACCCACCCATGGACAGGGCCCGCAAAGTCTTCCCACAGCCCCCACCTGTCCATCAGACTGTGTGGGAAGATGCACGGCCACTTCCTGCTTGTCTGCTGTCCCACCCAGAGCTGAAGTGCACTGGAACAGACACATGGGGCTTCATTCTACAGTGCCAGGCTTGTTCCCAATAGAAATATTATACTGAAGCAATCCAGAAATGAACCCCATGAGTATCCCTCACTGTACCTTTGTGTATCACAGTCCTTGAACCATCAGTAGACATGTGGTGGTGTTCTGATGACACTATATTAGCGACCTAAAATTGTGTGCAGAGTAGATAATACCAAATCTCTCTCTCTCTCTCTCTCTCTCTCTCTCTCTCTCTCTCTCTCTCTCTCTCTCTCTCTCTCTCTCTCTCTCTCTCTCTCTCTCTCTCTCACACACACACACACACCACCTGAATTAAATAGTAAGAAAGATAGTAATGTGGCTTTATGTCTTATTTTATAAGTTTTTTATTGACAAAAATATTATCCTGAACATTATTTATAATATTACTTCTTCAAAATTCTCTCCATGATTTCATATATTTTTTCCAACTCTAGCAAAATTAATATTAGAGAGAACTTTATTGATTTATATGCCTACAAATAACTGCAGGATATCTACTGGAAGAATAAAAGTAACCATCAATATCACCCAGCTGCAAACCTTGTGACTTACAGTAGAAATCTGCCTAGTAGGAATATTAATGCAGCAGTGACACAGATGTTATAGGAGAGATCACCTGAATTTATTTTATCAGATTTAATGTCCAATCCATGAGACTGAACCCATACCTCACTCTGCTGAATTGCCCATAGACCTGAGCCCAGATAGCTTATGAGATGAAAACCCACTTCTATTCTATTATAGGAACCAATAAATAAAATGACACTTAATGACATACTGATATAGCCATACATCAAAGCACTACTCTCTCCACTCACCAGAGATCACCAGCTGGGCACTGAGTTGTACAATGTTGAGAGTGTGAGACTTTGGAGAATTCATCTCCAAAAGAGATGTCTTCATTCAACTCCTCCCCTTAAATTCAGGAATCTATATAGAAATGGAGTTAGAAATATTGTTAAGAGCCAGAGGTTAAGGATAAGTCCAAGGCAACAGCATCATACAGACACAACAGAACCAGTACATATGAACTCATAGAGACTATTCCAGCACATACAGGACCTGTACAGGTCCAAAACAGACAGAATAAGAGCACGGAGAACAGGAAGTAGAAACAAAGTCTCCCTACGAACCAAGAAGTTATTTGCAATTGATACATGTTGGGAAATGGTAAATCAATTTTCTCTATGGTACTGTCACTGTATTTGTGAGCTCTAATTAATGGCAAGATCATACCCAACTCAAACAGAACTCTATATTCTCTCTCTCTCTCTCTCTGTCTCTCTCTCTCTCTGTCTCTCTCTCTCTCTGCCTCTCTGTATATTTATGTTTTTTAATTGTGTTATATTTTGTCTTATAAAATGTTGTTCATTTAGAATTTTTTCCTTTTTTTATTGGATATTTCCTTTATTTACATTTCAAATGTTATCCCCTTTCCCAGTCCCCCCCCCAAATCCCCTCTTCCATTTGCCCTCGACCTGCTTCTATGAGGGTGCTCCCCCACCCACACAACCATTCCCGCCTCTGAGTCCTGGCATTCCCCTAACATTGGGCCATCTATTCAGCCTTCACAGGACCAAGGGCCTCTCCTCCCACTGATGACAGATAAGGCTATCCTCTGCTATATATGTAGTTGGAGCCATGGGTCCCTCCATGTGGACTCTTTGGTTGGTGTTTTAGTCCCTGGGAGTTCTGGGGGCTCTGGTTGGTTGATATTATTCTTCCTGTGGGGTTGCAAACCCCTTCAGCTCCTTCAGTCCTTTCTCTAACTCCTCCACTGGGGACACAGTGCTCAGTCCAATGGTTGGCTGTGAGCATCTGTCTGTATTTGTTAGGCTCTGGCAGAGCCTCTCATGATACAGCTATATCAGGCTCCTGACAGCAAGCACTTCTTGGCATCCACACTGGTGTCTGGGTTTGGTGACTGTATACAGAATGGATCCCCAGGTAGGACAGTCTCTGGATGGCCTTTCCTTCAGTCTCTGCTCCATACTTTGTCTCCATATTTGCTCCAGTGAGTATTTTGTTTCCCCTTCTAAGAAGGACCTAAGTACCCACACTTTGGTCTTCCTTCTTCTTGAGCTTCATGTGGTCTGTGAATTGTATCTTGAGTATTCCGAGCTTTAGAGCCAATATCCACTTATCAATGAGTGCATACCATGTGTGTTCTTTTTTGATTGGGTTACCTGACTCAGGATGATATTTTCTAGTTCTGTTCATTTGCCTAAAAGTTTCATGAATTCATTGTTGTCAATAGCTGAGTAGTACTACATTGTGTAAATGTACCACATGTTCTGTATCCATTCCTCTGTTGAAGGATGTCTGGGTTCTTTATTTTTATGCTTTTGTTTTTTATTGTTGAGTTGGGAAAGAGAGCAAGATAATATGATCACAAAGTTAGATAGGGAGGGAGGTTGGTAGGATCTGGAGTATTATGGGAAAGGAAAAGAATATGATCAAATATATTAATTTTTTAAAAATTTCTATTTTGTAAGGAGTATTTTTTCCTTAATTACATTTTACAACTTCATGTGTCTTATTTTATTTTTAATTAAGCAGAAATTGAATATATTTATCAAAGAGAGCATATTCTGAATTATTTATATATTAAGAATTATTAAATAGAATTAACATATTTAATACCCCCATTACATTACATTGTTTAAACACTTAAAATCTATTCTCTTAGCAATAAGATACTTTATTATCTCTAGGCTTCATGTTACTAGATAGAACTTTGAAAGTTATTCCTCTTTATAATTGAGGTGTTATATCCTTAGGCTGACCAACACCCCCTTAATACCTGCTGTGACATTTAATCTTCATTGTTAGCTTGGTAATATTTATACTTACCATGGAAACATGCCATATGTGTTTATGAGGGATTCCTTAAAATGTTTAAACTATCAGGGGAGACCTAACCTAATCTGAATTTGGCCTGTAGCATTTCATGAGCTCTGGTGCTAGAATGGAAAATAGCAGAAGGAAGCTAACCATCATTTCTCTCAGCTTTGCTGGGTGGGTCATGTGAACAGTGCTAACTGCCCACTGCCACAGTTTCTCCACCATCAAGGATTGTTACCACAAACTGACACTAAACATATACACATTGTTATGTAAGCTTCTTTTGTCAGCTATTTTGTCCTAGTAAGAAAATAAATAACTACTATTCCTGACACTTTGTATACCAGTCTCTAGTGGCTAGCTTTCTACCCTATTTCTCCAAGGTCAGCTTCTTCAGATTGCATAGATAAGTGAAAACAAGCATGAGCTTCTCTGTGTGTCTGGTTTGCTTCACAAAAATTGTCCTCTAGTGACTCATGCTGTGCAAATAACAGGATTTCCTTCCTTTATTAAGCTTAGTGGTATTGTAGTGTATATGGTAAATTTTTTCAATATTACATTTTATTTTGTATAATTGATAATTTTTCCTTAAAATGCTATCTCTCAAGGAAACTTTAGTTATGAAAGCTTTACAGGTCTATAATGACTTACTGTGTTTAGGTTTCATGGCTAGTAGCATAAAAATCTTTTCTGTTTGTGCATATGTGAGTAAATTTTATAGAAATGTTTACATAAATTATATATATTTCATGTTAATTTTTTTCTGATTTCAAGTATTGTGTTGCATTTGTGAATGGGTTCATTATAATACAAATTCTGCCTGGTTCTGGTGACATATAAAAAGTGTTATGAAATTTTATTCTTCTCTGGCTAGTTCATCATATTTATAACAATTTTTTGTTGTGAATTATAACATGCTGCTGATAAGAGACTTGGAAAATGAGAGTGGGTACATTTCACACTCACAGAGTAGAGCAGTGTTTTTATTTACCTGTCTTAAAGAAAATCCCTTTTGTGCCATTTCCAACCTCAAGCTTTCATTTTGCATTAGATAAATTGGTGGTTCTCTATCTATCATTCTTGTTATCAACATAAAAATATAAACCTGAACCTTACAGGAGCCTTGATTTCTATTGCACTTTTATGTAAGCATTTTCAAAGTATACAAAAATTGAATTTAATCTCACATTGATAAAAAGTATTGAGAAACTGACTTTGTTGAACCAAGAGTATAAGTAGATACACGATAAAAGCTAGGCATCTGTGCCTTCAGTGTGTGATTGTCTTCTTTACCTTTGCTCACCTCTGCACTTAGGCATGCCAACCAAATTTTTGTATCTGTCTAACCTATCACATTTGCTTTCATTCCCGAAACCACAGAGATAAGTCACTTGTTAAACCTTGTATTCCAGAAAGAACACAATCTGGGAAGCACAGACACATCACTCCTACAGAGAACAGTCTTCCATGGAGAAATGGCTTCTCCATGGAACAAGCTTGATCATACTGAATAAGGCGGATTACCGTTAATCTTTGCAGATAGCAGCAGAAGGATGTCATTGGAAAACTTTCCAGAGGCTGCACTGAGATAATGATCATCCAGTTTCACCTTGACTGGAGGTTGTACAGAGTATGCTTCTTGTCCTATGCTCTAATTCTTCTGCTATTTAAACATAAATAGCATCTTAATGCTCACAGCTAGACTAGGGGTCACCAGACACTTTTATCTCTTTTTTCTTTGTCCCAGCTGCATAGGGGTCTGTGGGACCATGAAAGGCAGTCTGGTTTCTGGTTGAGATAAGGTTTAAAACCCGGGTGAACTGGTAGGGGGTCCCCAACAGGGGATGACCTTACAAGGGACGGTAGGCATTTTGCCATGCTCCTAGGTCCCAGGCTCCTGACATGAGGACACAACTCTCCATATGTCTGGAACTACCAGTCATGTAGCCTCAAACCCCTCCACAGGTAGAGGCATGGTCATGTAGTCTCAAGACATCCCCATGTTAATGAGGCACCTAGAGTCTTAGCCACTCCCCCCTCCCTGCAAAGGTATTTCAACCTTGTCCCTCTCTGAAGTCCCAGGGGTATGCATTCATTCATGCCACTCTCCGCCATGACAATAAACACCCTGAAACCATGGACTGTCTCTCTTCATCGGGATCCGTTGTGGGGAACAATGGAATAGGCCTTTGTCTAAAGAGCTGTGTCTAGTCTCCCACAGAAGGCCTCCCAGCGCTCCTAGTCACTACTACCACCAAACCAAACGACAAGCCATGAACAGCCGAAGACCCGGTGGTACCATGGAGTGAGCGCATCAACCTTCCCGTGTCCCGCCTCTCTGAGAGGCCTGAGCCTGGGGTGGACAAACAGAACTCCACACCACCACCTTTAATCCAACAGGAGTCCTCTCTGCTTTTCACCATCCCTCATTTCTTTAATCTGCATTCTAGTGATGGGTGAGGGAGCAGGCTTGTGCCTGCTGGAGCTCAGTCTTCAAACCCTAAAACTTCTATTAAAAAGTATTTCAAAACAAAAATAAAACTCCATTATCTTAGGTGTCAGATACTATTCACTACCAAACTTCCATGAAATGACTGCTGGAAAGTATATTTTACATTTCATTCCAATGAGGAAACTAAGTAAAACAAGAATGGTAGAAAATAGACAACCTGCTTCTATATCATTTCATCATTTATTTTGTTTTTATTAATTATTTAGTGTGTGTGTGTCCCCACGTATGTGCACACATTTGGATATGTCACAGTGTTTGCATGGCAGTTAGATGATAACTTACTATTCACTCCTTCCACCATATGGCTTCTGATGATCGAACTCAGATCTCTCAGGCTTGGTGACAAGTACTCGAATCAGCAAGCCATCCTAATGGTTGTCAGTGTTCCGTTCATAATTATAAAGTTTCTTTTTTCTCTATCCAATTTACTTTGAAATAATATTGTTTTACTGTTTTTAACCTCATTTCTTAATTATAACTTTATTTGAACCTTCCGAATTAGAACTGATCCTTTCATTTTGACCCAAGGGCTTTATCACCTAATCTTTTATAAGTGAGAAACAGTTTCTTCATGTGAGAAAAGTTTATGAAAGACATAGTTATGTTGTGCTTGAGTGATGACAGTTTTTTAAAGGGAAATCTTCAGTTTTTACTTTGGAAATTAAAGTAAAATTACATACTGGCCTCTGTCCATTCCCTTCTTCCCATCCTCTTTCTTGCTTTCACTCAAATTTATGGCCTTTAGCATTTTTTACTTTAATCATTGCTGCACACACACACACACACACACATTCTAAATATATAAATTCACACTTTTCAGTGTGTATAATATTGCTTACACTGTATATAATTTTTTTTTAAAATGTATACTTTTGTTTTAAAGATTTATTTATTTTATGTATGTGGGTACACTGTTTCTGTCTTCAGACACACCAGAAGAGGGCATCAGATCCCATTACAGATGATTGCAAGACATCATGTGGTTGCTGGGAATTGAACTCAGGACCCTTGGAAAAGCAGTCAGTGCTCTTAACCACTGAACCATCTCTCCAGCCCATACACTGTATATAATTATAAATGAACTTTAATTCAGTTTTCTATCACTTATCCTTTACTAAGCTATAAAACAAATTGAACATATTTATATGTGTTTCTGATACTGATTAAGTGTTGCTCCTATTATCTTGTTCTATACCTTTAGGATTTATCAATCTTTTATCCCATGTATGTTCGCTTTCCCTGCTAATTTGAAAGTAGTGCTTCCCAACATTAATTGCAGCAGCAATTTTTATTGCATGAATAAAGACATTAAATCTGCATTTTATAGTAAAGTCAAGAATAAAGAATGTGATTTTGTTCAGTCAAATACACTTCTTTGACATAAAAAGCAAGGAACTTGTTAATAATAAAAGGTTGTGATTTAAATTAATGGCATAAGGACTGCAGATAAACAGGAATATATCTTCTAGATAAGAGTCTTTCTGAAACGAAAGGTACCTACTGAGAAAAAAGTAAGACATTTACAAAGAAGATGCACAAAGAAGACAAGTCCACAGTCAGACAGACATTTCATTATTAGACCTAGGAACTCCTATGTTGTAATATCTTCTCAGGTTCTAAATTGTCTAATGAACACTTGTTTTCATTATAGCTACTATCCATTTTCAACTTGAAATAGTCTTGACTTTAATGGAAAGATACCACCTTCTAAGGCACAAGCCTTCTGCCATAAGCCAGTCAGGAAAGATGACAGCCTAAGTGTAGTGTGGGCTATTTTCATGAGCTAAGAAAGTCATTTATACTTTGGGCTTCTTTCCTCTTCCTCAGATATAGATGAAAATCAAATGTTCTCCTTAACACTTATCTGTTACTTGAATTAATAAGAGGTTTAAATCTGTTGACAAAGTTGATACTTAAAACAGCTACTATCATGTAGCGTGCAGTGTGTTTCCTAAACAGATTAAAAACAAACAATCAAACAAACAAATAAAAACAAACTAACATCTGCTTTCAAACAGAAAACACATGGAAGATCTCAGTGTCCAGAAATTTTAGATAACTATCATTACATTTCCAGTGTCAAAGTGATGTAGGAATATTGAGAAACCTGTCTTATCTTCTCTTCCTTAGTTTTTATTTGCAAATCGGGTTCTACTCTTTTTCCCTTATAATCTGAAGGCAATTTTGATATGTTCCAGAAGAAATTCCCTTCCTACTTATGTTAAGCTTTTGTAAATAAGCACTCTTCCTTACACTAAATATAATGTTTCCTAATGGATTCTGGACACAATCCCAATTTCCATTTTTTGTTGTTGTTGTTGGGTTGTAAACTGTATGAAATGAAGAGCTGCTGTGAGATCTGTTTCCTGTGGGATTACCAGTTCTGAATATAGTTACTGAGCTGAACTCTAACGGAATAATGACAATAAGTGTGGCTGTCGTGGTAGAAGAGCAATAAATATGACAATATAGAGGCAACACCCTGCAATGCCAGCTATCCCCAATACAACATGGCTGCAAAATGTATTTTAACTCCTCTCTTAAAAGTAGGGGGGAGGTTGATTTGATTGAGGCTTGAATAAGGTTTTCTACTTTAAAAAGATCCTAGAAGTCTGTCAAAATTCCCACTGGCGTATAAAAAGTCTTGAAGTGCAAATGCAAATTAAATTCTGGTTAACCTTGCAAGAAGTATTTGAATGTCTTTTGTGAATTGCAAGAGCTTCTCAAAACTCTGATATTCTCCTTTCTCTGTATCAGGAAGGGTAATTGTGGCAAGAACACACTGTTGTGTTCAGACACTGAAAGATCAGTTATCCTTAAAAAGACAACAAGAAAACACAAAAATTATCCAAAGGATTTCTGTTCCTAAATTGCTGTTTATTTTCTGAAAATTAAGAAACTAAATCTTATGGCAATACTAGAAAGAGGAGTTGTAATGACAGGCATGCTCTCTGTAACTCTGAGTGCTGCAATTCTAAAGAAATCTCTCTGAACAGACCAATACAATTGAATCATTTGCATTGACTCTGGGGTAAAGGGAAAGACTTTCATTTTTCTCCAATTCATTTAACCTTCATAAGAACAACAAAAAAGGCATACAGTAGGAAAATTACTAAGATTTTTGGAAAAGTAAAATTTTAAAAAAGGATCTTACTATATTTCTGAAATAATTTATTCATTACGACTTCATTTGCAGCCTCAAAATAAAGCTGGATCTCCTACTTCCATGCTCAGCCACGAGGCAAGCCTCAGCTTTTACATGAGACCAGCTTCCAGCTATGATTTTTGACTGTCTTATCACAATCTACTCTAGTCTCCTCTCTGGGTTACTTTTCTACTGTTCTGTCCCAAGGGAGGAAGAGGAATCACTTGTTGACCTGGCAAACTTTCACTCTTCATCTCTTTGATATCTTTAGTCCCTCTTTTTTTGATGATCTTCAGCTTACATCCTACATCTTTGTCCTTCTGCTCATAACTCTGATTTACTTTACCTTCTTACCATTTTCAAAATTATTTATAAGCCATTAAAAATGAAGATTGTTTAATGGGCAGATGTAGTGATTGCTCAGCAGTTAAAAGCAAATAATTTTGTTTTGTTTTTTTTTTTTACAATGGACCTGAGTTTGGTTCCCAGCAACAATGTGGAATGTCTCATAACCACTTGTATATCAATCTATATCATTATCTACTCTATAATCTATATCTGTATCTATATCTAATCTATCATACATATATATCTTTATATTTAACTTTCTCTCTCTATATATATATATTATTTATATGTATTATATATATCATCTATATCTATATTTTTATCTATCAATAGAGATATTAGGTATATAGAAAAATAAAGATAAAAATTTGGTTGACATTTTATTGGACTTTTTAAAGACAAAATTTCTTATCACTGTTATCCAGTTAACACTAAATGATGTTCCTTCAGAAAATGTTGATATCTTACTCAGGTTAATTTAATCATTTTGTTCTTCCTTCTCCAGGTACACTTCTATCCTAACTCATTTCTCAATCATTGAAAAAACACGAATATCAATCCCATACTCCTGATAAAAATAAAATAAAAATTACCCTTTGTCTCTGACTTTGACATTTTAAGCTTCTCAGTATGTGTGACATCATGTAGTATTCTTATTCTGACTGGCTCATAATGACATGTAGCTTAAAAATATGCAATCTCTCTTATTGCATTGTTTCATTTTCATTCTTATTATTCTGAATATTGAATTATTTCATGACGAATAATACATATAGAAAATATAAGCAGTGGATAAAGGTCAGAACACTGATATGTGACCTTCTACTCCTGTTGTACCACCTAGAAAGGCATGTTTAGTGGGTAACTGTTCATATCTGCCTGCTTCATATCAGCAACACACATGCATACAAGGAATGGTTTTATAAACTTTTATCTAATTTCCTTGTCATCAGCGATAGAACTATTCAAGTGATGCTTACTTGATACTTATAAGTAACTTTTAGCCCATAAATAAATATTACCCACATTCCTCCAGTGTTTCCTTACGGGAAGATGCCTGCTTTGCTCCTCCTCGGCTTGTGTGCTTTTGCTTTTTCAGGTTCTCCTAAATGAGCACTTTCCTTTCTGGCCTTTCTGGTCTGTTTATTGATTCTTTTTATCAGGAAGAACAAATAACAAAACTGGAGGGTTCTGACCTGCCTAGTACCTAAGGGAGGAGAAGGTCAGTATGTATTTTCACTGATACTCTAAAAGTATAATCGTTTTACTGTTCTGTAAAGAATGTTGCATCATCAGCAATGAGCCAATATTTCAAGATGATTTGTTAAACTTGTATGTGTATGTACCTGGCAGTATAAATGTAAGTACATAAATACATGGACGTGTTAAGTTAAAGGAGGAATCAACATATCTAAAATATAATTTTAGATATTGTACTCACTACTTGAAAAGTGAAACAATTTTAAATTAAACAAAAAACTGCAATAGGACTCTTAGCTACCTTGAATTGGTAATTATCGAACCAATAGATAGTTACAGACCATTTCTCAGCATAAGTGTACTGTTCAGAAACATGATAAAATCCCCTCCCCATGGTCTGGAATGGCCCATCAGACAAATGCTGGCCCTGGGTCTCTTCCTTGCATGGATCATTTCTAGCAATATTTTTAAAAATGATAAAGAAAAAGGAAAAGGAGTTTACTTAATTTTTCCCATATACACAGGCAGCAAATCTGAGAACTAACTGTTTTGGATTTCAGGTTAAGTATCTCCTTTCTGGACATGATTATGTTATCCCCAAGTTTATAAACTTAAATAAAAATTTTCTTTCAAAATATTCCTTTGCCATGGAAACTGAATCTTTTAATTAAAAACAGAGGATTACTTATAAAATGCATTTGGTCTATGCACATTAGGAATGTGTTTTATTTAAGCCCAAATCTCTCATATGTTTATGTTTTTCAATGAACATATTTGTTGAGAATTTGATTAAATATTTAAACAAAACCATGTTTATTTAAAAGTGGCTACATTGTATGTTGAACCTGACTCCCTCCAAAATCTTCTCAGTAAACTCAGATATCCAAAAAACAAATTTAATAGTTACAAAGACTTAAATATTATATTCAGAGAGGAATTAAATCACAAAATTTTTATTACTCTGATATCAATTTTCATTAAAAGATAGAAAATTTCACAACATAGAAAATATCATTGGCAAGATTTTAAGGCAATTTTATATTAATTGTCTTTGTCAAAATCTTATGAGAATTTTAAATATAGATTTTAGATTATGATATATAAAAGTAAGAAATTCTTTAAATATTTTTCTGGGATATATTATATTATAGGTATAATATTGATAGAGTACTTTTTATAAATTTCTTTTAGTTTTTAATTTAATTAAATGTATATTATATTTACATTTAATTAAATATTTTATATATTAGAATATTCTAGAATTAGAATTAAGAACATTAGTTGTTTGATTACCCAATTAAAATTTTATTTTACACAGATAGGGTTCAAAGTACTCCTCATTTTTTCATATTTTTCTTAACCCAAGCATTTTTAAGATACACCTTATTTTCCTTAAAATATCGTGGCAATGAGAATAAGAGAAGATATGAGTAATATCTCTTGTACATTAGTTACATTTCAACAGGGATACTGTTATTAGGTATGGCTGTTTTAAGTGGTGATTGATGCTCAATTTGCGTGTGGTATCAACATCATTCTTTAGTTTCAGTGGAAAATCATAGTTTGTTATTTGGGTTTAAAATGTATCAGTTTTAAGACCATATATTTAATTCATCTCTGTTTATTCTGCTAAGAGTTGGCCTCATCTTAAAAAACAAAAAGCAAAAAATCTGTACACAAATGCTTGATTGCAACATTAATGCTGTGAACAAATTAACTGGAGAAGATCTTATGTGCCTCTGAATCAGCAGGTGAATGATTTCAGACAACTCAGGTTCGGTCTGGCTGCATCTTGCAGTTTGGATCTTGAACCCACCCCCTCCAATAAGCATGCTAGAATCTCATGCAGAAGACAGAGGTATAAAAAGGCTATCATAACCACCTAAGTTTGCACTGCCCATAAGAAAAAAGAAAAAAATTACATATACTTTGACTTTACAAGCATGCTTCATCTCTCTCTTGAGAGTGACAAAAAGGGAAAATTTTTGTTTTGAAGAGATAATGAAGGATGTGGGCCAACAATTTTACTGCACATACTATAGTGCTAGTATCACTGACCTTTGTATAAAATAAACATTTAAGTAACATCTAATGATTATATAAAATTTCATTTATATAATATTTATTCCAAAATGTTCCACATATGACTAATCATTGGACTAAGGGAAATGTTACATTACATATAATTTGATATTTGATCAAACCTTATAAATATGAGATGGTTAAAGACAAAACAAAGCAAAAACAAATACCCCTAATTTTCTCAATTAGAATGTAACACCACCCCACTAACAAAACTTTGCCTGGTAAAAGAATTACATTTATAATTTAATTTACAGATGAGACTCAGTAAACCTTCATTTAGAGTCTGTCTGATCTGTGAAAATGAAATGTTTCCAAATATCCTTCAGAAACTGAAAATGCAGAGCAGTTACTAGAATTTCTTGGCAAAATCTGTGTATGAGTGGACTCTTGCACAACTAGATGGTAAAGATGGGTACTCTGGGATGTTTATGATAATACCTAGCAGCTCTGAATTATTCTCTGTGCCAGGTGTATTCATGTCATTACACTCACATTAGCAGTAATTAGTAGTAATGAATAATAAATCATGCCAAGAAAAGATCACGATATCAGGTTCATCAATCTGCAACTGTAAGAATAAGGAGGGAGAAATCAGTGACGTAACAAATGATTTGGACATTGAAAGCAGAGTGAATATCTAGGCCTCCGAAATGCCAGACAGAATTACATATCCAAAGCACTAAGAGTTTTAGCAGAAGTGTACTTGACCACCACATGAAATATCACTTTTGAATACCCCATCCTTTGAAAATCTACAAAAAATCCTGATTGTCATATTCATCCAATAAACACTGTTCATCGTTAGATTAATGGTCTTAATATATGAAGGAGACATATTTAATATGTATCATCTATATCTTACAGTAACATTTCTATTATTTTTGAAATTATTTTGAAGCTCTTTCTATGTTTCCAAGAGTCTTTCATAGCATTGCTGTGGTTTCTAAACAAAATTTGATTAAAATTTCTATGCTGAGACTCAAACCTAAGGCATTTCTACATACATTCTGGGCAGATCTCATACCACTACAATTTATCACCAGCCTTTGTTCCATGGGGAAAGTCTCCCTCTGTAATTAATTTGACCTTCCAACATGAGTTTTTCTGGCTTTGGCTCCACATTTCTGGGATTATACATCTACACTGCCATGTCTGGCAAAAGAGTACTTTTTCAGTTGCCTAAAAATTAATTCACTCTATTGAGCAACCAAAATTAAATTAACGTTATTTCTAAAGAAATAATATGGTCCAAAATCATGATAATTTAGAAAAGTTGCATCATTATCTATTTAACAATCAAACACTAAGCATTACTAATATAATCTCAATGATGCCAATGCTAAATTCCTCAATTTCTAAACACTTTGTTAAAATACAAAAATGTCTTGAGGGTAAAACACAGGACAAACTGAGGAAGCAAAAATACTTTTATGTGTACTTGACCACATTGTGCTAAAATCAGTAGATAACAAAAAAGGAATACCAAGAAACTGGCCTACATTGTGTATGGTTTATTTTTTATTGCCTTCCATAATGAAATTCTTACTCAACATAAATGATGAACATCTACTCATTCACTGTAAATAATCAATTGATAATTTTCTTGAAATGTTCATAAAACAAAACATATACTAATACTCCAAAATAACTAGGACTAACCAGATACTTGTGGCAACCCTGGACTCCCCTGATTTTCTTTCATTTTCATATACCATATATTTGAAAACACTAATAGACAAAAGAGTACCTTGGAAAGAGCAATGATTTTTAATCAAAGACCAGGCACTGAGTCACCTGCTGTTTTATTCTGGTAACATAATATTTAATAGTTCTGAGTCTTTTCTTCATGAGGAAGAAAAGTATGATTAATTCCTCTTTCATCACTATTTAAGCTCCCAACCTTCTAATGAATGCAAAAGTGCATATAAACTCTGATATGCAAATGTAAAACTAATTTTAATTATAGCTACAACTTTAAAACTTAACTGATTTTCACAGAAGTCTTGAATACAAAAAATTTAGAGTAGTCAATGATGTAATTTTCTGGTGACATTTGAATATAGTAACATAATTCAATGCAATCAATTCCTACAATGAAATTAATATGCCAAAATATCAAGTATGCGTAAAATCTTAAACATGTTATATTATTAATCTGTATAAAGGTAGTAAATTGCCATAAAACTTAGCATCTTAAAGCAGCACACTTTTATCCTCATAGTTCCTGGGGTCATTGTTTGGGAGCTGGTTCTTTTTCTGGGAGCCTGACCAGGAATGTTCTGATTCAAAGATCTCAGTTACACTTGACATCCACATGTTAGTAGCAGTTTGAAGGCTTGACTGGCATTTGAGAAGTTTTTTTTTTTTTTTCAATATGCTTCACTTATCTTAGCAGGGAGCCTTCTTGCCAGGTAGGCCTTTCTAGAAGGGCTTCTTAAGTGTTCTCCCAACATGCCTATATCTGTTTTCAATGGCACTGCAGAATTTCAAAGAATAAGAGAGCAGTCTTGTTCAGACTTTAGCTTGACTAGGGGAACACCAACTGATATGCCAAACTGTATTGGGGAAAGGATATGCAGCCTCAACTACACACAAAGACCTAAGGCAACGGAGTACAGCTGGGAGCAGGAGATATACATCTCCAAGTGAAGAGCACACCAACTGCTCTTCTCATACCACATGGTCAGTCCTTGGTCCTAAAAATATACTTGCAAGTAAAATTATTCTGATTCAAGAAATTTTATTTGGAAATATATATGTATATACAAATACATATATTCATTCTATAAAAATTGATGGAAGAAAATAGGTCATGAGTTTGAAGAAGAGTGAGGACGGGTAAATGGGAGAATTTAAATTGAAGAAATGGAAAGGTATTGTGGATTTGGTCTAATACCACTGCCACTTGTATTATGAAATCAGGTCCCAAAAATTATATGAGAATCCACTCATCTGCACGTATGGAACTAATGGAACCCTGCCCCTAGTTGGTTTTGATTGGTGAATAAAGTTGCCTACAGACAATGCTGGGCAGGGAAACAGAGGCAGGACTTTTAGAATTCCTGGACAAGGGACCAAAGTAGAAGGAGAGACATAGCTGTCATACCAGGCAAGAAAGCTGTAGACCTGAGAGATGGAGAAGACAGACAGTCATCATATAGGTGCCAAGCAATGCAGCCGAGGAGACTGCAGGTCTGGGTCCAGGACAGCAAAGATGGACTATAGATTTTAGTAAGTAATGCCTCGAGAATCTCAGAGAAGGGTACATCAGGCACGTGGTGATTAGGAAGCAGACATTGAGCTGTTTAAGACATATGGAAATATAAAAGCTGTGTGTGTGTGTGTGTGTGTGTGTCTTTCACTAGGGAACCCAGAACATTGGAGCAGGTATCGAGGATAGGACTTCCTCTGCTGCCCCAGCTGGAGTTGATTTCAATAGGATTAATTGGGTACTACTACAGAAAAGAGGAATGACGTAAATAAAATATAATTTCATATATACCTGAAATATGTACCTCATACAGGTACCTGAAATGGCTCTGTGACCTACTCTCAGGAGTTATGAACTCACACTCTTTTACTCACTTTCAGCAAATCACAAAATCTAGCTCACAGTTAAGAGTAGATGGCACAGTGATATCATGAGGCTAACACAGTTGTTTGACACAGTTCCAGCACAGTTGAGCTTAATGCTGCGATCTCTGCAATTCTGTCTCCCACTTCTATTTTCTGGTCTCTGCTTGCTGCTTACTTAGCGACTTTTTGCATCATGATTCATTTTATTTCTTTTCCTGAGAAAATTATTACTGAGTCCTTTTTAGGAATGTTTCAAACTTATTATCCCCTCTGCTTTTAAGTAAATGAGTTGATTTGGCTCTATTTGGAAGTCTTCCTTATGCCCTGGAGCTCACTATAATAAGTACAGTTAGGCATGAAACTAGGAATTTTTAAATGATCCACTCAAAGAATCTCATTGGGATATCCACACGTAAACAAATTGAACAGTATAATTGGTACAGGATAAAAAGAGATAATGCACAAATTCTAACTGACCAGGAGAATTAGCAACAGTTTCTAAATCTCAATCTCTCTCTCTCTCTCTCTCTCTCTCTCTCTCTCTCTCTCTCTCTCTCTCTCTCTCTCTCAATAGATGGGGTTGCACAGGGTACCTACCTGGAGGAATAGAATTCAGTTCATAAGATAGATAAAATGAACATTTCCTAACTTATTACATAGATGATGGAATGATATACTAAACAGGAGTTAGATGTTAGTGTTTTCTACTCATATAAAGACTGGCTCAGACATTTTTTGTTTGTCTGGAGTGCTTTAAAACTACAAAAGCTGCCAGCTTATATTCAGGCTGTCATAAAATAAATGGGCTTATTTGGTGGAGACATTCTTTAGATTCTTTGAATTACAATTATAAGGCTAATAATAAAAATAAAATCTGTTCTCTATGTAATATTTAACTATGACTAAACTTGTAACCCTGGAAAAAGCGAGGTAATTAGTCTGTCTTTGTTTTGTGAAACCTGTGTAAATAAAAAGGCAAGTTGTTTGCTTATAAATCACAGCATCAAGAGTCCCCTACCCTTGCCTGACTCCCTCCTCCCCTTCTGTCTCCTTATCTCTTCTTAGGTCATCCTCCTTATGGCTGGAGAAGACCCTAGCATGTAGGAAATATGATATCTACATACTAAAGGGTAGACATGAGGATTTCACATATTTTACAACAAAATTCCCAATCCCAGTTCTAATACTGCAATTGAATCATATATTAGTTTTCATTGGATCTACAGAAATTTATTCTTATTAACATCAAGTGTGTGCGCAATGTACTTTTAAAAAATTATTTATGATATAGATTCCGAATAGTACCCATATCACCCTCAATGAAATAAAAGATCTTGGGGTTGTGAGAAATGTTTATTTATTTAAAAGCTATGTATACACTATGTAAAAATGTATGCACACAGCCTAAACAGTAGATTCAGAATTAATAGAATGATAATTAGTAAATTAATATATATACATCTCCATTAAGGAATAATTAAGGTAAAAATTTCATATCCAAAAAGGAACTTATTTACATCTATTTTAATGAAAACAACAGAATAAGGACTAAATATCTCTCTCTCTATATATATATATATATACACATATATATAACTTAATTGTTCTGTTGCTACTTTTTAAATATACAATTAAATGAATAAACACAGTAAAAAGCAATGACATGGTTACCTGATTAATTTAATAAATACTGCTTACACACATTTACTGCCAAATCTTCCATGAATTTTGGAAAATGTATACACAATTAAAGTATTATTGGAAGTAACAGTGTGACCATTTGTTTTCATATGCATTCTAACACGAGATTCTTAAGTCAATTTGGACAATTACACGACATCCAGAAAAAGAACCCTACTACTATTAATTATTGCTCCTGTTTTTACACTCAAAAAAATCCGGGCAATTTTATATTCAATGATAGGCCAGTTGTGTAAGCAAGTACTAAGCAATATTGAGACATACATATGAGTTATGCCTGTGATATGGAGCCTGTCATGGCATACTGTCATGACAAAGAAAGCAGAGGAACAGAAAAACAAGTTAAATAACTTTTATTGATCTTAAACCCTTACTTATATGGGTGTATAATTTCTTTGTGTTAATCGATCTTCAAATTTCTTTTCTTCTAGTTATCAGAACATCTTATCCCATGTAAGCATTATTTGAACATGATTATTTTACAGCTATATTTAGAAACTGTCTTCTGAATATCTAATACTGGTCTCAATGTAAATACTATTGGCAAGTGATATTTGAAGTCATACTGAATTCGAAAAGCTAGTGTTTCAGAACGAACTCTATATTTGCTTAAGTGTGCTAATGTATTCCTATATATTTAATATTCTGTACAACCTACTACAGTATAATACATGGATAAGAAAACTCTTAGGAAAAGCAAAACACTATAAAGTAATATAGTGTTCTTTCTCTCATGGAGTCTGCATTTGAACATAAGCTTCTTGACAATCCTTCAATTCTCACTTTGACCAAGTGTAATATGGGCACAATACTGAAGATATTTTCTGTTCATCTCAGATATAATTTTCCTAAAAAGTGATTACTACTTCTAATATTGTATAATAGGACCCAGTTTTTATATAAGATCATATGATTTTCTAATATATTATTGCTTCATTCTTAACAGATTAAACAATTAATATTGTTTTATTAATTAATTAATTAAATAGAAATAACTATTTTCTTTTTATATTAATTTATTTACATTCCAGTTCTTGTAAACTCTGCCATCCTGTCTCCCATAGAGCCTCATCCTATCCCTCCTCCCCCTGGCCTCCGCACGGTACTCCTACCACCAGGTCTCCCCTTCCCTGAGGCCTCAAGTCTCTGAGGATTTAAGCACATCTTCTTCCTGTGAGGCAAGGCCAGACAGACCTCTGTTATATATGTGCCAGGGGACTTGGTTCTGCCCATGTATGCTGCTGGTTGGTGGCTCCGTCTCTTGGGAGTCCCAGTGGTCCAGGGAGCTGCTGGTCTTCCTAAGGGGTTTCCCTCACCTTCAGCTTCGTTAATCCTATCCCTAATTCAGCCATAGGGGTCCCCTACTTTAGTCCAATGGTTGAGTGTAAGCATCTGAGTCTGTGTCAGTCAGCTGTTTATAAGGCCTCAAAGAGGACAGCCATGGCAGTACAACATAGCATTAGTAATAGTGCCCTCTCCCTTGATATGGATCCCTAGTTGGGCCAGTCATTAGACTTTCTTTCCTTTAGTCTCTTCTCAATGTTTGGCCCTTCAGTTCTTTCAGAGAGGAACAGTTCTGGGTCAGAGATTTTGACTATGGATTAGAAGTCTTCCACTTGAGGCCCTGTCTACCTACTCGAGTCTCCTCTCCCCAATGTTGTGCATTTTGGCTAAGGTCACCCCCATTGAGTCCTGAGAGTCTCTCACTCCAAGGGACTCTGGTACTTGATAAAGGGTCCTCTCCACCTTCCACCCCCTCTCCTGCCCCAGGCTGCTTTTTATATTCATTCTCCTGACCCTCTGGAATTCTCTCCTGTTAACCCCCCCACACACATACATGCGCATACCTGATCCTGTTCCCCTTTTCTCCTCCCCCTTCCCTGTCCCACCCAGGTCCCTCCCTCCCTCTGCCTCCTTGGAATATTTTCTCCACTTTCTAGGTGGGATTGAAGCAGCCTCACTTGGGCCTTTCTGCTTGTTACACTTCTTACAGCCTGTAAGTTATATCTTAGGTATTCTGTACATTTGGGCTAATATCCACTTATCAGTAAGTACATACCAC
Source organism: Uromys caudimaculatus (assembly GCA_028551405.1). NCBI lineage: Eukaryota > Metazoa > Chordata > Mammalia > Rodentia > Muridae > Uromys > Uromys caudimaculatus. Next base: position 46,913,841 of record CM052711.1, read on the forward strand.
GCATGTCCTTTTCGGTTTGATTTACCTCACTTAGGATGCTATTTTCTAGTTCCATCCATTTGCATGCAAAACTCATGATGCCCTCATTCTTGCTAGCTGAATTATAGATATAAGCAATCTCAGATGTATAGGAAGACATGGGCATGGAAATGGGGTAAGGATAATATTGCTAACTATCTAATATTTATTTTTGTCATTATAAAAAGAGAAATGGTAACATACTTCAGAAAATTGTTATGAACCTCCACTGAAAAGAATCAAAGTGCCTTTTGAAGACCAGACACAGAATAAACCTCAGAGAGCATTATTATAAGGAAATGCGGAATACATAATGTGCAGACTAACAACTGACTTTCTTACCCAGAGAGAATTATGTTTGATAGTATACAGCAGAAGCTCTAGGGACTTACCCAGTGCATGAAAGTTTGTTAGACATTCCATGCATCTAAATGTAAGTATTGCAGGCAATAATGATGGTGTTCTAGTTTGATTTTTTGTTGATGAGATAAACACCATGAAAAAAGGAACTTGGATATAAAGGGTTTCTTTGGTTTACATTTCTAGATCACCATCCATCATTGAATGAAGTCATGGCAAGAGCCATGTGGTTAAGATGCTGGCTTGTACATTCTCAGATAGCACTATTAAGGCCCAGTTCTATCTATCTAGGATAATGGCATGCGTGGTGAGGTTAGTGTTACAATGAGATGCACCCTCTCACATCGATCATGAATCAAGAAAATCTTCAGAGACAGGGCCATAAACCAAGCTGATCTAGAAAATTAGTCTACCTCTTCCCAGGTGATTTGAGATCTCAGTTGTATAGAATTAACAATAAAAACTAGAAAGTCCCCTTGCCCCTCTATGCTGGCAACAGGTGGGAGAGCTGCATCCTAGGTCATGCGAGTAGAAGAGTTAACCTTGCTCCTCAATAACTGCAGCACTTTAGAAGAATGGTCTCTGAAACTCACCCTGGCAGCACAGTAGGGTTGATCCTTGTAGCAGGGATGCAGGAGAGCTGGCCCTGAGGGACTGAGCTAGGGAGAGCTGGCCGGGCCTCTCCTCTTTCATGGGGGTAGCATGGGTGAGGGAGAGACGTATGTTCCCCTCACCCCTTAAATGTCTACAACAGGCAGAAGAGCTGGCTCTGAGGTCATGTGAGTAGGAGAGGTGATCCTGCTCCTCACCAGCTGCAGCATTAGGGAAAGCAGGCCTTGCCTCTCGGCTGGGCAGCATGTCATAGCTGGCCCTGGTGACAAAGGAGTGGGTGAGCCAAAGGCTTGAGAGCAAGAAAGCTAACCCTGTCACTTTCCAGCTATCGTGGGCCATGCTGCAGAGCTGACTTGGCGGTATGGACACAGAAGAGCTGGTAGGCTGACCAAATTAACTACCTCCCAATCCAAGATCCAGGGCATTATATCACTAACCTCAACATCTATTCCACATTTGATTGGCTGGAGTACGTGAAGGGGCCAGTCCTGTAGATCCAAGTTGCACGATGTCCACGACACAGGACACCCACAGGATATACAAGAGGAGTCCCTGTGAAGATCCAGAGATCCAGTATTGATAGCGTAGCTGAAGTCAGAGGCCTTGAAACAGACCAATGGCTCATACAAATCAACATTTGCAAGTAAAAATGTGTGGACAAATGACTATATTTTATGATACAGGGTGACACACTATAGCTTTGATGTGATATTATTATTATATCTTATTTTATTTTCTTTTGCAGGGGAGGTTGTAAGGGCAGAGGGCAGATACAAAGGGGGTGCAGAGATGAATGTGATTGAGTTCCATGATGTGAATTTCGCAAAGAAACAATAAAAGGTTAAAAATATTATATACTACATTCCATCCTTTACCTTTCTCTACTTTGTAAATATATACTCAGGAAAATTTGTAGATTATACAATTATTAATTAGAGAGGAAAATCTTACATCCATACTCGAGTGGAGATACTTGCAGAATCAGAAACACATGAGAGGTTCCTCCTCATAAACTCATCCTTTGCTGAATTCCTACATTCTTAATTATCATTTTATTGCCAGTGTTGTTACTTGTAAACAGTATAAGCTAGCTATTTGTGATTATTGGAATCTCTACCTTTATGTTAAAAACCCCAAGCTGCAGAAAAGGAGCCAGACATTACAATGAACTTTTCCATACTCTTTAGCTTGATTCTAAATTTTAGTGTTTTATTATGTTTTCTTTGTGATTTAATCTCCATATGGTTTGTATGTACATGTACACATGTGTGTATATATTTGCCAAACTATTGAAATAAATGTGAAATCTTGGTTTTGGAAAAAAAATAAAACCAAACAAAACTATGTAGCACTGAAAGCTCAAGACTCTCGTTATTTCATTTTTAACTTTACCTCTGCCCACCCTTACCTCATAGCTCCCTAGTAAATACCACATAGCTAGTATGGATATAGGGGTTCTTGAGTATGATAAACTTTATAGCACATCTAAAGAGAGGGGATCACTAAATGCTGATCATAATTAAGTTTAAACCTTTTACAAAGGTTCCCACAAGCACAACAATTAACACCTTCTTTTTGTCTTATTAGTAATCTGTATTTCATCAAGAATCTATGTTTCACTGAATTAAATACCAGTTATAACACCCCCCGGAAGGTCAACTGGTATTGGAAACTCATTAGATATCTTCTATAACAGTTATTCTCAAAACATAATTCAAAATTTAGATAAAATTCTTAAAATGAGCAACTTACTGAGCTAAAATGACTATTTTTCAGCAGGAATCCATATTAGAGTTAAAAGTTTATATTTGCACCTAAGGTATATTGCACTAATATCTAGGCAATTGGTGTTGTAGAAGCCCTTGTCACCTCTACTGAAAGCTTTATCATCAGTTTAACTACTCACTATGAGATTGATTCAAGGTCTCTAACTCACAGAACAGTCAATTTTACTGACACAGAACTATTGTTGTACACTAACTAGTACTTAAGTGGTAAAATCAGGAAGTCATTTAATATTTATATGGCAGCACTGTTCAGCAATGATATGTAAATGTGCCACAGTGCCATGCAAGGAATTTAGCAAGTTTAGGATGATATATTCATATATTTAAATTATCATTATATCTAATAATGAAGAATATAATGTCATGAAGATATTTTACAACTTTATCTTCCTCTTATATCCAACATATATGGCTTCTTTCTTTAAGCAAAATATCAAGAACAGATTTGGTTACTGTGGCAACCACATTAAAAATAAAAAAATACATGGAATGTTTTCAAGTGATAAGTACATTTAAAATGCAAGCGCCCAATTACTAAAAAATAAAATAAAAATTGAAGCTTTAACTTAATGTTGCAAGAGGTATGTCACAAGTTCATCAAATATAAACATTAAATATAATTATAATTTATTGCACACAGCAATTCATTAAAGGATGGATGTGAATATTTCATTAATAATAAAAATAAACTCATAAAATGTTCATACAACTTTCTTTACTGAAAATTTACAGAAAACACTATTTACAACTATGTGAAAGCAATTATCATAAATTTCAAGTTATGTCAACAGACCATAATAAAAATAAATACTCAGAGGCTCACAGGAACATATATACACTGTCCTACTTTTCATCTAGTGTTTTTTTGTTTTTGTTTTTGTTTTATTTTTATTTTTTGGTTTTTTGAGACAGGGTTTCTCTGTGTAGCCCTGGCTGTTCTGGAACTCACTCTGTCGACCAGACTGGCCTCAAACTCAGAAATCCACTTGCCTCTGCCTCCCAAGTGCTGGGATTAAAGGCGTGCACCACCACTGCCTGGCCCATCTAGTGTTTTTTTATGAGATAATTCAGAGTATATTTACTGCAAACAAGAAGGTCCTGATGACTTAAACAATAAACACTGCTTCTGATGCCTCTCATTCCAGGTTTCACATTTCACTTCAAGGCATTATCGTTTTTCTAGGTATGTAGTGCCAAAACTGAATGCTAGACTGCATCATTTCTCAGCAACACTCTTCTATCTAATATACTGCTATTTCCACCACTGTCTGTTTTTATATCTGTATTGCAAGCTAATGTTGCATGTACCCTAGAGACAGACACCATCCTTGTTAATGATGTTTCAGCTTCTACACTTCCTTTATATAGATTATTATCCCAAAAGTATCCCGAGAAATCTATGTAAGTTGAAATTAAACTCTGCCATTTGTTGCTTGTAATTCTCTCATGGCTCCTTCTTATACTGAGATAAAATCCAAATTTCCTATTTAGGTCTGAAAAGTCCTGTACAAAGGTAACATCAACTGCTGTTATTAATTAACTCTAACTATAATGATATGGAAGATGCGAGTGAGCATTCAGGTTAGCTCTGGACACAGACCTCTGACTTTGGTCCTCTCTGGACATGAAGCTCTCTTCCCCTGTAAATGTCTTTTTATTATTTATTTTCACCACTTTTCCATTAAAATTTCTCAAAAAGGCCTTATATGTCCAGCATTAAGAGAGCAACTTCCTGTTATCTGGCCACATTACTATATTTTCTACTTCTACAATAATGTTTATTTCTATCTGCAATGATCTGAAGTGCTGCATTTAAGCATTTATTTTGTTATTCTCATGAGCACAATTTCTTTTAAAGAAAATATATTGTCTCCTTTTTTTTTTTTTTTTTTTTTTTAACCAGCTTCCACCAATTTAAGCTCAGGATCTGACATTCAATAACAACTCTATAACATTTAAGAACCAAAGCTAACTATTAACACATTTTTGCTAAAAAAAAAAAACCCACACACAAAAAAAACCAAAAGAAAACAAAAAAACCCCAAACATACCTACAATGAATAACAGATTCCACAGGAAAGTGCAAACAAAAAGCCATCCAAATTCAAATTTATTTCAGAAACGCAAGTTATTTAAAATGAGCTTCAAATCACACTTGTCTCATAGAGGCAGAAACCATGTTGCCATTTCTTCCTGAATGAATCAGTAGTGCTGAGAAAAGAAAAAGTCTTAAATTTATGCAGAAGTCTTTGACAGTGTGATATATCAAAAGTTATCAGGAAATTAATAATGCTCAATGGAGCTATGATGATAAAGTAGACATTTTCTGGATACCTGTTATTAGTGAGTACTGTATGAATGAAGAGCACTGTGTATGAAGTGGAAGAAGAGATTAAGGAGACACTGGTGGCAAAGGACTGTGACACTAGGAGGGAAAGGCATGTCAGTGTCAGAAGCTTGAGGTGCCTGGCTGCTTCTCATTAGAGAATTTCGAAGACAGAACTTTCCACCACAACACAGATTTTGAATCTAAAATTAAGTCAAAATATTAAAAATTAAACTCCCCCAAAGTTCAGGAGAATCTCAGAATCAATATAGCATCAAAAAATATTACAAATATTGAGGGAAAACACTTCTTCCAACAAATGGGATCAAGAATAACGCCTGTTCCTATGCCTTAAGATATTTTAATGAACTATGAACCATTGCTTTTTACATATACTTTTTATTTCTCTGAGAGAGGGGAGGAGGGGGAGACAGAGACAGAGGCAGAGAGACAGAGAGAGACTCATAACTGTCTAGTCACAGCAGAGAAGATAATACAGTTATAATATTATTATCCTGTTACTTGAACTAAACTGCTCCTAAAGTTCCTACATTTATACATATAGATTAGGACATTTCCCAACTCTCATGTAAGAAGCTTCTTTTTTGCAAAGGATGGTAATCAAAATAAGACTCATAACTAGTTTATGTTCATAACCTATTAGAATAGATAGATAGATAGATAGATAGATAGATAGATAGATAGATAGATAGATAGTACCTCCTGAATGCAAGGATCAGGGAAAAGCAGAGAAAAAGGTGGAGAAAGATTATAAGAGCCAGTGGTATTAGATATCTCCAGTGAAATACTATTTTCTAGGGTAAGAAGGACTGTCATGCACATGACCTCACATTAACTGTTAGTACATGCTCAACAAATGTACCAAAGGTAGCCAACTGAGGAGGCTTGTTCAAGCCTCATGGGCAGCAGACAGCCACAGGAAGCATGAAGGAAGTTTTACACAAGAGGACTCAGTACCTTGATCAATTTGACCCCCTGAGTTGTTTTATTTTAGGCATTTGTAAGCACAGTATGGTTTTGTGCAAACTATCAACTATCATTGAATAAGAATGGTCCTCAGAGGTTCGTATATTTGAATGCCTAGCCATCAGGAATAGCACTAATTGAGGAGCATTTGGAGATGTGGACTTGTTGAAGGAAGTGTGTCACTTGGGGCGGGCTTTGCTATTTCAAAAGCACAAGGCAGGACTAGAGCCCTCCTTTCTCTGCTGCCTTCAGAATGCGATGTAGAGCTTTAGCTACTTATCTAGCACCATGTCTATCTGCATGCCACCGTGCTTCCCATCGCGATGATAATAGACGAAATGCTAAAACTTTAAGAGAGTATCAATTAAATGATTTCTCTTGTCCATAGTCATCTTCTCACAGTCAAAGAACAGTGACTAATGCAACTATACTTGTGATAATTAAATCAATCCTCATATACAATAAACCATACTTAAATCTCTTTAAGATAGAGCCCACCTCTCCTACAGAAGTCATGGCATCAAGTGTGGGATGGGGTTGCTATCCCACAGTCAAAACTCTGGCCCATAATTGTTCCTGTCTGAAAGAACTGCAGGGATGGAAATGGAGAGGAGGATGAGGAAAAGAAGATCCAGTGATAGGCCCAAAGTAGTATCTAGCTCAAGGGGAGGCCCCAAGGCCTGACACTATTACTGAGGCTATGGGGTACTCACAAAAAGGGACCTATAGTGACTGCCCTCGGAAAGACCCAACAAGCAGCTGAAAGTCAGATGCACCCAATCAATGGACAGAAGCTGCTGAACCCTGTGGTTGAATTAGGGAAAAGCTGGAAGTAGCTGAGGAAAAGGGTGACCCTCTAAGAGGACCAGCAGTCTCAATTAACCTGGACCCCCAAGATCTCTCAAAAATTGTACCATCAACCAGGCAGCATACACCTGCTGATATGAGACACCCAACATATACAGCAGAGGATTGCCAGGTCTGGGTTTAGTAAGAGAAGATGCACCTAATGCTCAAGAGACTGGAGGCTCCAGGGAGTTTAGAGGCCAGTTTGGGTGGGTGGTAGGGACATCCTCCTAGAGACAAGGGGTTGCAAGGAGCTATGGGATGTGGAACAGTCAGAGGGTGGACCAGGAGGGGAATAAAATCTGGAGTGTAAAATAAATAATAAAACAAATAAATAAATTTAAAAAAGAAGAAAGAAAGTAGACTAAATTGAAATCAGAGGTAAATATACAGAGGTAAATATTAAACTCTTTGGAAAGTACATGTGACACTTCTCATAAAGATAAGTTCTATAGATTGATTTATAAAAATAAGTTTTTGGGAACGGGTTTGGAGAATGGTCTTGTGCCACAAAGTCTTCAGCCAAAGAGATTGATCAAAGGTTACCATAGCTAGAAAACATGTCTTTCTCAACCTTCAGTGTAGAAAAGGGTTTGCATTCCTTCTTTGAATGAATAATAATATCTGATTTACATTCCAAATTTCCCTACAACATATCTATGGGCACAAAGTCCTCTATGCTCCCTATTGTAGATTACCATATGGCAGTATTGTCTTCCATATGTTGGCAGGAGGGAAGGTGCATACATAACCTCACAATTATTGTGGTAGCATGTGCAAAACATGTGCAGGCCCAAGTCAGACCAAAAATCAGCACAAAAAGCAGAGTTATATCTACAATACTACCCTTAGCCACACAGCTACTGGTAACTCTCAGCTGCTGAGAATAGGAGGCAGAAAGAGTCTCTTTAAGATTGTAATTCCTCTTAAATGAACCACTATTATGTATAAGACCACACAGCCAAGAATACTTGGCTAGTGCATTGGTCTTCAAGAATAAAAATGAAAGAGCACACAATATTTAGAATATTGAAGGACAGTGGATTTGAGAAAAGTTGAAAGGGTATAAATATGTTCAAAACACATTTTATAAAACTCTCAAATAACTAATAAAATGATAAAGATACATGATTTAAATTTAAGGCATTTAAAATGATAAATCCCATAAAAGATATATTTAGATCATATTATGAGCAACTAAAATGTAGTGATAAACACAGCTCCTGGCTCTGATATTAAAAATACAGAAGTGATTTCATAAGAGACAATGTAGAGTTGACAAATATTATTAATAATATGCAAATGAAAACATATAGCAGGGCATGCTGTCTTAGTTACATTTTTATTGCTGTGAAGAGACACCATGACCACAGCAGTTCTTATAAAGGAATTTACTTAATTGGTACTGTCTTCCAGTTTCAGAGATTTATTCTATTATTTTAATGGCAGGAAGCAAAGCAGTATGCAGACAGACATGTACTGGAAGAGCAGAGAGTTCTACATCTTGATAGAAAGACTCTGTGCCAGACTAGGAATAATTCAAGCATATAAGACCTCAAAGTCTGCCCCCACAGTAACACTTATTTCCTTTATTAAGGCCTTGCCTACTCCAACAGATCACACCTCCTAATAGTGCTACTCATTATGAGGCTATGAGTCAAGCATTCGAACACATGAGCATTTGGGTGCCATTCCTGTTCAAACCACCACACATACCTACACATGATAGACAATATGATCAATGTCAGTAAGGATGCAGAGCTATGAGAACTCAGAGACTACTTGTTAGAATGCAAAATGTATATAATTTTTGCAAAGATTTGGTTCTAAAATGTAGGCATATACCTTTGTTGTTACTTAGACATTTCATTCATACACAGTAATTATCATGTATTAAATTCCAGTAGGGACTCTAAAAATAGTCACTACGTATTAAAATTTAATGAATTCATTAATTTTCACTTTGGTTAAGGACATTCTTAAAGTCTCCTCACACATTTTAATACGTACTTTGCAGCAGCAATCAATTCAATGATATAATCTGATCATACTGCTGGGGCTTGTGCTAGATCTTGCCCCATGTATGGTCGTTTCAGACTTACACAGAATTGAAACAAACATAACAAGTCCAGACACCATTGTCAATCTGCCTTTAGGTCAGATATTAACTTACTAAAGGAAGTTAAATTTCTAACTTGACAAGTAACACTATTACTGGAAAGTGGCAATGTCAAAATTTGCTTTATTGATTTTTCATGCCGCAGGCATTGAGTTGTGTCAAATTTGTAATACACTATTATTCTTTTAGATGTTGTATTGGGTTTTTAACCAGTGATAAGCAACCATTTAGTAGTCAGAGATCAGAGTTATAGAAACTGATGGCTGTTGCTCACCTGATCTTCACCCACAGATTGGTGTCACCCACATTTAGTGGGTCATTCACTCCTTGGTAACCCTCCTTAGGAATCCCATCATTGCAATGTCTGACATTTGGTACCATTCTAAGTACAATAAATCTGTCAGAAAGAATTAACCATCGTCTCTCATCTGCTAGGATGGGTAAAGGACAGATCAAAAAAGCAGTACAGATTGGCATCTTTATATCAGCTATCTGTGGTCTACTATGTCAGTCTGAAGATTCAAAACAGATAATTTTCTGGAAAGTAATCCAACAAGCATTAAAGAAACTGGATAGTGAAGTCCATTCATATAGTTTCCACAGTTTTATCTAAACAATTCTTTCAACAACCTAGTTTAACCTCTTTAGCTATTTGTAAATAGATAGTTCATGACAAATGTGGAGGACAGAGAAGAAGAAAAAGAAGGAAGAAGAAGGAAGAAGAGGAGGAGGAGGAGGCAAGAGGTAGAGGAGGAAGAGCAGCAAATAAATGAATGTTGGAATTGGATCTTCCCGTTCCAAATCTCACCCCAGTTATTCCAGACCCATGATATCTCAGAAACATATCTGCCTGAGGGATGGGATCATATTCTGAAAAAATGTATATTATTGACATGAGCGATGCTATGTCAAGAAACTCAATGCTTCATACCCAAGGTAATGGCAGACTTTCTCTGGTCCAAACAGGAGTATTGCAAGCTATTGACCTTTAGGTAGCCTTCAGTTAAAACCCATGTTTTCAAAAACTATGGACCACAGCTTCATCTGGGACAACTTCTACCTGAAACTTCTTCCATACACAGAAGTCCTACCAAGAATAGCTAATTGGCCTTCTCCTCTTTCACCTGTATATAAAAACCTTCCTCCTCCTTTGGCTATATAAATAAAGGGTTTGGCATCCTGGTTCCTGATGCTTTTCTATCAGAGCTAGGGCCTACTAAACCAGGACTTGTGTTTACGTATGTGTTTCTTTATTTTCTCATCACTCCACTGAATTCAAGTCCAGAACTGTATAGGTCATGGCCACAGATTCCTAAAAATGACCTGAATAAATCCAAGGACATTTGACAACTCAACAATGATGGGGGGAAATCTCAGATAGTCCAACCTGAGATAAAGAGGTGTAAGAAATTAACAGCATATTTGATTGGATGGATTGGTATTCCCCAGGAATGAACCCCTGATTGGTTATCTAATATCACACAGTCAGCCCTAAAAACATAAACAAGGCAAAATTTAACTTACTCAGAAGGCTGCATTTCTATATCTATTTGTTTAAATGAAAAATAGGTGATATAGTTAGATGATAGACAGATACATAGATGATAGACAGACAGAAAGACATAGGCATTTGTAATAACAGTAGTTAAAGACAAGGAGGACCTGTGAATTTGAGAGGTAGGAAGGGATATGGGAAGTTTAGAAGGGTGATAATGGAGGAGGAAATATCAACTAAATATAAAATTGGCACAAAGGTCTAGCAGATTTCAATGTGACGTCTCAGATATTCTAACAATGAAAAATGGTGTCCTAGTGTTTATTCCATATTTGAATTAATTATTCAAAGATTCCATATGAATGTTATTTATTAGCACCAATAAATAGTGCATTACATATAAATACAGAATTACATAATTAATGTAGATATTTTTGCAAATAGAACATAATTAATGGTTGCACAAAACTGTAAAGTGCTCTTAAAAACTGTTAATCCTCCCTTAATTTGTTGGCAGTGTTCATTTACACATTAACGTATCCCTCCAGGTAAGCAATTCTGCAAAGAGCACAGCCGCAGGAGATTTTTCCTATCCCTGTTTACCTTCATTCTCCTGTTGTACTGATAGTCAAAAGCCCCCTCCAGATATATGAAATATTGAAGTTGATCTAAGTGTCATTTTTGATTACTTTTTTTCTTCTACATAACAGTTTGCTAGATAAACCGATATTGTTATTTGATACCATTGTAATTTTATTAGTAAAGATATTGATAGGGCACTTATTGAATTATAACATTAAATATATAAAATATGATTTATAAGTCAATTGAAAAATATTATGAGTTTGGCTGAAATATGGCATATTGTTAAACCAAATAATTTTTAAAGAAATAGTTAAATAAAAAATAGTGATCAGAAACTTTGTTATTTATTTATGTTTTTATAAACACAACTACTTAGTTCAAGTTTGTCTCAAAATAAATAAAAATAGGAATATTAAAGCATTTTAAAGTGTATCCCTTTTTTTTAACTATTTATGTATCTTTTATTTATTTATTTATTTATTTTTATTTACATTTCCGATGATTCCCCTTTTCTTTGGAAACCCCGTGTCCCCTCCCCCTCCCCGCCTCTGAGAGGGAATTCCTCCTCCCACCCACCCGCCCAACCATTCCCATATTCCCACCTTGACATT
>CM052711.1:46926086-46958777 GCA_028551405.1 Uromys caudimaculatus
GAAGCTGGAAACAACCCAGATGTCCCTCATCGGAGGAATGGATACAGAAAATGTGGTACATTTACACAATGGAGTACTACTCAGCTATTAAAAAAAATGACTTAATGAAATTTGCAGGCAAATGGATGGAACTTGAAAATATCATCCTGAGCGAGGTAACTCAATCACAAAAGAATGAACATGGTATGTACTCACTGATAAGTAGATATTAGCCCAAAAGTTCAGAATGCCCAAGTTTCACTTTACAGTAACCGCTGAACTGAGAGTGAGGTCCCAGATGAAGGAGTTGGAAAAAGGACTGAAGGAGCTGAGGGAGTCTGCAGCCCCATGGAGGGAGCAACAGCGTCAATGGGCCTGACACCCCCGGTCCTCATGGAGGCTGGACCATCAACCAAAGAATACACATGGAGGGACCCATGGTTCGGACCACATATATGGCAGAGGAGGGCCTTGTTGGCCATCAGGGGGAGGAGAGGCCCCAGTAAAGGGGAATGTCAAGGTGGGAATATGAGAGTGCGTGGGCAGGTGGGTGGGAGGTGGGGGAGGGGGAGGGGATAGGTGGTCTCCAAAGAGGAGACCTAGAAAGGGGGAAACATTGGAAATGTAAATAAAGTATCAAAAAATAAAAATAAAAATAAATTAATGTGCATGTAATAATAAGACTTAATGGAAAAAAAAAAAGAGGACTGACCTACCTCCACACCCAACGATACCATTCTTGGGCACATAACCAAAGGTATATTTATCCTACTGCAGAGACTCTTCAACTATGCTTTTTGATGCTCTATTTATAACTCTCAGAAATAGGAAACAACCTACATGTTTCTCAACAGAAGAATGGATAAAGAAAATGGGTACATTTTGACAATAGAGAATATTTATTAATCCATTAAAAAATGCAATCATGTATGGGGTCCCCAATGGAGGAGTTAGAGAAAGGATTGAGGGCGCTGAAGGGGTTTTCAACCTCATAGGGAGAACAACAATATCAACCAACCAGACACCCCTGAGCTGCCACAGACTAAAACACCAACCAAGCAATACACATGGAGGACCCCTTGGTCCTGTGAAGGCTTGATGCTTCAGTGTAGGAGAATTCGAGGGCAGGGAGGTAGAAGTGTGTGGGTGGGTGGGGGAACATCCTCATAGAAGCAGGGGGAAGGGGGATGGGATAGGAGGTTTTGGGGGACGGGAAAGGGAATAACATTTGAAATGTAAATTAAGAAAATATCCAATAAAAATAGAAATCAGACTTTAAAAAAGAAAAACAGTCATGTATACTGTTACATTTTCTTTACAAGGGTAAGTGTAGGGCTTGTTACAGAAACTTTCTGTGCCCCTGTTTGTTAGCTGTGAGTCTGCAGTCATCTGTACCATGGCAAAAGGAGCTTCACTGCCCTTTAGAGTCAGCAGGAGCACAGACCATAGACATTCACAGCTCTCTAACCTCAGCACATGCCATGGACTTCAGCTTGGCCCCTTGTGGCAGTTCATATCATGAGCATCAACACGGCCCTCGACTGCTTCACTGGCCATGAACACCATATCCCTCAGTGCCAGCTCAGGACAAGGATATCAATATGTCGTTAGGTGGCTTCTCATTCCACTCACATCAACAAGGTTTCAGGAAGCAGCCACTGGGAGTCTTCCCATGTTCTAGTGAGTATATGAGCAGCACAAAGTGGATGTGGCTTCTTTTCTTCTTTTTGGGGGGGAGGCCACAAGGGTAGGGAATAAACACTGAAAGACTGTGAAGTGAATGTGATTGGTGTTCATTATTTAAAATTCCCAATCAATAAAATATTATATAAAAATGAAAACATAAAATATGGAGGTAAATCAATAAGAGCAGGAAAGAAATTCCTTCTGAGTGAGGCATCTAAGACCCAGACAAGATAAATATGGTATACACACCATTGTGTACATATTTACCTTTAACAAATTACAGATGCTTTTGTATGTTGTTAATTGGCTTTAAGTTGATAGTATATATTGTCTTTGTCTATATACTGTAAAAGGGTATATACATACTGTAACTGCTTTAGTTTAAATATCTTCACTTCTACACAGATACTAGTTTTTAAGTCACTGATAAGCAAACTACAACCCTAAGAACTTAATCCTTGGTTAGAGCAACTATAGGTACTGCCTCTTACTCCTTCTGGTCCTGGTATCAAGCCTCTATGCTACTTCCTTTGAGCTTTTCTTCGAAGTTGGCATTTCATCTCCTTCTGCTCTACCATTTAGGATATACCAGCCAAGAAAAAGCAAATGGGGAAAATACGGGGCTCTGTCTGCTAGAGCACACAGCCAGAGTGTATGGCAGAGCAGGTGGCCCCCCCGCACCTAAGCGGACCAAAGACAATGAAAAATCACACCTGAATCCCAAAATTTTTTAGGCTTTGTTTAAATACTTGTTCTCCCTAACATGAACACCTAAAACAATATTCATGCTTTTCAACTCCAAATTTTCTTGCTTCTTATTTAAATGTTTATTTTCTCCATAGCATTTGTGACTCATATTCAATAATTTTAAAACTTGTTTAAGATTTCTTTTAAGGCTCAAAATTCATCTAATCTACTCCCACAAGGCAAATCAACTACTGATAACCATTATTTAATCCTTAATTAACAACCAGTTTCCTTTTACAGACAAGCTCTTACTGACTATCCCAAATACAAATTAACATGATATTTTCGTCCTCAGCCAACCTTAGCAAACTTAAACGATGCCTTCCAGGACTAAATTCCTCAAACACCCTTGCTTTTCCAGGATCATAACAAAACACCATGATGTGCTCCCAAGCAAACCATCACAGGGTTAACACATGCAACCCACCCTATGCGGACATTTCCCTGCTGAGGTTCTGCTTCTCTGTTGTGATTACCCTACAGGTTTATCTACAGTGTTGCTCCCACAGATCCAGACTGACCACCATTTCTTTAGACCTGCCTGGGATAACAAAGCTGTCTTCCGCCAGACACCTCATCTGACTGAAGACTCATGAGACACACGCTGAGAGCCACAGAGGACAGACTTGGGACCTTCCAGCTACAGTTCAACTCTTTTGCCAAAGTCAAATGGCTACTGAACTTGGGGAAAGTTACATGATAGTAAGAAAAACATGTCTATCCAGATTAATCAAATATTATTTAAAACTGATGTTAATACCCTCACAAACTATAAAGCAGCCTGGTTCTCAGTTGAGCTAAGGCTAGAAGCCCTGGTGACCCTGAAGTGAATTAGGTGCTTCACTTGATTCCCGGGCACCAGGGCCTTTCACTAGTCATAGTCGTCCATAGATTTGTGGCCATCAGTCACATAAGGGCAACTCCCCGAGCCCCTCCACAGGTAGGGGATGTGACCTGTGGGCACAAAGGCTAAAAAAAGATCTCCATTTTATTGAGGTGCCTAAAGGCCTGGAGGACTTAGCCAATAAGCCTTCCTTCCCAGACACTCCTCCCTGCAAAAGGTATTTAACCTGAGAAGCAGGGTATGGTTTTACTCATCCACTTTCTGCCTGACAGTAAATGCCTTAAAACAATGAACTGCCTTTTTTCATTGGGACCACCAAAGGGAGCCATAGAGAAGGCCTTTGCCTACAGAGCCTCCATTTAATCTCCTGTAGATGGCCTCTCTGTGCTCCCAGCCAAGGCCACCACCAAGACCAAAACAAGCCCAGGCCAACCACAGACAAACCAAAGACTCCCCCACCCCTTCCAAGACCAGTTGGAGTTCCCATATTTTCCCCCTCTGCCCTAGGCTAGATCTAGCCTTTGGGCCCCCACTCTGTTCTCAGCTCTTCTGGCATCTAGTGGCGACTAGATGTCCGAGAGTATGAGAATCTCCTTGCAGGCCCAAGAACCCTCTGAGTCAGCTCCAGCTGTCCAGAGCCTCAGCCTGTGCTTTCCCACTCCCTGCCCCCCAAAGCAGAGTCCAGGGGCTGCCCTATGGCCCAACACTTATCCTGTGTGGGGTAAACATGGTCAACTTTCCACAACCTACCTCCCCAGTGGCCTTGCCCTGTGTCAGAGTAGACATGGGACCCATAACCCTACAGAAGCTTCCTAAACTATATATAAATATGAAAGCAATCAAAAAAGAATCACCAAATAAAGTGGGTGATAAAGCCCCAACTTGTCATCTCTTGTCATTCAGTGAAGATTCCAAATCTGGGATTGGGTTACATATAATGAATTTTTGGTCAAATGGGACTTATGCAAATCCCCAAACAATCTAGGCTACTGCCTAAATTATAGGTTGCTAATCCACAAACTGATGTCAAGGCCCCATAGCTGAAAACACCTCCTACATTCGTCATAAAATATTTGATCTAATGTCTACATAGAGCAAGTCTCTTCCCTTAGAGCAAGTCTCTTCCCTTAGAGCTCTGTAAGTCCACTACAAATAAACTATAATCAATAAAAATACATAGTTATGGGGCCCAGTCCCAATAGACATATCTACTTCCAAGCACTCTCTATGAATATAAGAATCAAGGAACACTGAGGAAACAGGAGTAGATAATATCTAAATGTCAGAAGGTTGGGGTCTTTGCTGTGAGATTGTGTGTCCTAGTAATATCAGAAATGATACACATAAGGTCACATTTTCATGTTTTCACACATGAGCTGACCAAAGAAAACACCAATAGACATGCCAAACACCATATTGTGTTCTTGACCATTAAGGGATTGATTCCATTCATTTGTTTGAAACACAAAAGCAAATGAACAAATAAACTGTTTTTTTAAAGAGTTTTCAGTTTTCTCTTCTATCTAGCATTTACGACAAATATCCACTCTTTCCTATTGATTATGTTTATATAAACATATTTGATGCTATCATTCTCCATGTTGCTGAGGCTCTTCTATTGACAATATTATTAGATAAATATACTTGGTGTTATTACTCTCCTTGATGCTGTTAGACAGTTTTCTAGTAATATGTGAGTAAATATCAGGCTCTTCCCAGTTCCTATCTCAGTTTGATGAATGTGAAGCTCCTTACTCATCACCAGGCACCTAATCTGTCTTTAATTCGTCATTTCTAGGATCTATCTAAACAGATATTCTGCAAATTGAATAAGTAGGAATAAAAGACAATGGTTTTATAAGCATTATTGACCAATACAGTTTAGGCAGAATATTTATGTAATAGAGAGATTACTGTCTTTGTTTATTCTTATGTACTAAAAAGCATACAACACAAGGAATGAAGTAAAGAATCAGGAGAATCAATAATCACAGACAATTCAAAAAATAGATGATACTAGATAGATAGAAGAGCTTCAACTTTTTTCTTGATGATTTAATATTTGGAAACTACACCATATACAATTTTTAAATCTCATTCCTTTTCCTTATTTTAGTACAAAAAGCCTATAATAAATTGCTCTATATCTGAAAATGGGAGTGGGCACCAATGGTCAAACTAGAGTTTTTCCCTCTTTCTTCTATTACTGATAGACATAGATGACTTGCCTTCATAGATTTTACATCTATAGGTTCTGAAGAAGCAAGGTGTCTGTGATTTTTAAAGAATAAAAGATCTAAGGTGCAGGTAGGTGTCCAAATGTTTAGAGCTGTCAAGAGGATGGCTAATTAAATATGACTTCCAAAAATACAAGAGCAAAAGGAAGCTAAAAGGGAATGTCTGTATACAAAGAAAGAGATTACACACTTGGCAACCACATTAACTTAAAGTCAAGCTTCATGTGAAGTCAGATCTAAAGTGATTTTGCACCTTAATTTGACTAATGAGAAAGGTTGCCAGATCTTCAGAAAAAGGAAACCTACCAAGTCACAATGAACATCCAAACGAACCCTTAGTCTCTCCTCTAGTGGGATTTACAGCTTTTTCCTGGTGTAATGGAAATGCTGATTTATGATATTTTATGTAGATTTCTAAAGTGTGGTGCTTCTGTAAGGTGATACATGTATGAACAACATAACACAGATCACTTAGATAGAAATGACTGTGTCTCTTTCACATTTACCTTTGCTTACACACTCAAGACACTACCATGCTGTCACTCAAATGTTAATTCATTTTTTATCAAACATTGAAAAGTTTCTAAGATATATTAAAGATTTTTACTCCGTTTTTACAAGAATAGCTACTGAATATCTTTCAAGGTGCTGGTAAGAATGACAGACTTCTGGGTAGAGATAACAGCCTCTATGACTCAGAATGTTTTCAAACCAAACCAACTTGTCCCTGGATAGACACAGTATCTTTATTCTACTTCTTAAAAAAAAATAACAAAATAAAAAATCCAAAACATTTGTGTCTATATACAAGACCTCATTAAGCTAAATTAAGAAGTACTTCTCAGTGGAGGAAGAGGATGATCAAAATTTGGTGCCAGAAACTACCTCTGAATGTTTTGCCTTCCAAGGTTAGGATGGAGTTCCTGGGATCATTCACTTCTAATGCCCAGTCAATACACAAAGTTGTTAGCTGTGTGCTGTGTTCTCTTCAATTTGTCTTACTGTTTCTCTATTAAGGAGTATTTTTAAATGTAGTTTGTTATTGTATGAATTTACAAAGAACTATACTTGAACAGTTGTAAACTGTGCATACTCTATGAAGCTGTCTTCTGAGTTTATTTCTATGTGGAATTTTGTACCCTGCCATGTACTGTAAGTAAAGATTAAGTTCCATTCTTCTTTGCTCTGAAAAACAGCAACAAAATAAAACAAACAAACAAACAAAAAAACCTATCTGTTGTTCTCAGACTTGAAGTTAGACAATATATCTTCTAATCTTGTTTCCTACACTAATATCCTGGAAAAGGCAGTTGAGATGACATACCAAGAAGTAAACTATGAAGAAATATATCTCAATTATACACATTCGTCATTTCTGTACAATTTAACTGCTAATCAATCGACACACACACACACACACACACACACCATCAGGTAGCTGGACAATGAGCACTCTAACTGACAGGAGTTGAGACCAAACTTGTTCACTGTCTTATACCATATTTTACTAATTCTGTAATCAATAGGACTGTAATACAGAAATAAAGAGAGACTTCATTATTGGCATCATTCTTGTGTTCCACCATTCCAAGTGAGTAAACTCTAGGAAGACTTAACTCCTGCCTCAAAATGGCAGGAAGCACTGTCCATACCCTGGTAGATTGACTTTTCTACCTTAATGAAGTTAGTAATTCAAGGAGTTAGGGGAAGGATTGAATAAACTATAATGGTAAATATTGCAGATTGTTCTGGTTCTACTTCAGAGTACAAGTAGAACAACTTAGCCTATGCATCATAACCTGGCAAACGTCCTTAACATCTATTACACTTCCTTCAATACTTGAAGTAGTGTTAAGACAAATCTAAAGGCCTACATAAGGAAGACGATTTCCATACTACAAGCTACTTCTGGAAAGAAGGGTTATTTCAAACTATGGAGACTCCTGCCAAAGAGTGAATTCAGTTCTTAGCCATGATACATCTAAGATAATGGTCACTTATATTCTGACATGAACACAGAATGTTGGGGTGACTCGCCTTAGGAAGCTCCTCCAGAAACCCAAGCTATACTGTATTAGTTCTCGTGGAGACCTAGGATCTGAGAGCTGGCCACTGGAAGGAAATAAACAGACTCATTCCCCACTTCAGCAGCACTGGTCAGACCTAGGGGATGTCTCAGTAGTTGTTCAGCTGCCACTTCCTTATAGGAAATAAAACCATTTTTAAACTCAAATTCATTAGAATAGTTGAATATTTCAAAACTTGAATATAACTGAAGTGTGAAAATATTTTTATGTCTCTTTAACATACAACATTTGCATCAGACTACCACAGATTCACATCTGAATTAATCTGTTTGAAAGTCATATTTTAATATTAACATAATACTCATTTTCTTCATATATCAAGCAGTAATTAAAATGACAACTTGGGCAATATTAGAACTCTGATTTAATTGAGGGCTGTTTGGCTGATTACAAACAGTGCATTCATTTTAAAAGATGAAATTCAAATTAGTGTTGGCTTCCTATCAAAATCAGTAATTAAGAAAGTTGTCAAAGTCAATCCTATTATTCATCTTGATAATAAAGTTATTTAAACATCAAACACAAATGTTCTATTAACATAGAGTGTAATTGTTGTGAACATTGCTTCCAGGACCTAATAATTATATTGCCCCAGCACTATTATCCACCTAAAATCTTACAGCCAGATGCTTGTGATTAAGGATCTGCAAATATTTTTTAATGTAAAGAAGCAGATTATTTAATGAATATTTAACTTTCTAGATTTTGTGAGATATGTTTGCAAACATAGTGACATGTTTTTATGAAGCTGAAACAAAATGGAAAAATAGATACCTTTTAAAAGATTCGAGTTTATGACTTTTGGCCTATATTATATAATTTAAAAATTGATAAAACATACATTTTCCTAAGAAGGTTTTTGTTCATCTTATTTAACTCCTTCTTCTAGTCTTTCTCCATCAAAAACTTTTACCCTTGTGTATTAATTTGTTTTCAGTTGCTGTGATAAGAACTTGAATGAAGAAATAGATTATTTGACTTACAGATCACAATCCAATTTTTAGGGAAATCAAGGCAGGAATTTAAGGTGCAATATTAAAGTGGGAACTAGGAAAGAATGCTGCTTACTGACTTGGATCCTTCGGTTTGCATATCTCCCTTTCTAATATATCCTTGTATTCCCTGCCCAGACATGGCAGAATCTGTAATAAGTCTGGGTCTTCCTACATTAATCAGGATTTAAGAAAATGACCTGCAGAATGATCACAGGCCAATCTGATAGAGGCAGTTCCTGAATTGAGATAATATTATTTTCAGTTATGTCTATATATGTGCCAAGTTGAGGAAGACTAATTATGATACCAATCAATCATTATCCTATTGTTTACTACATAGACATTGATTGAATTTTCTAAAATTGTATATGAGCACAACCATGGTATATGGATAGGTGATTTCTTCTAGTTTAATTCTTTGGGATTTATCCATGTTGTGATTTGAGTCGGTAATTATTTGTTGCTGAAAAGTGTTCTATTTAACCTTTGAACAAAATTTATTGATCAATTCACTTTCTTGGGTATTTAGGTGGTTTGAAAGCTTTTACTACAAGTAAACATCTTCTGAACATATATGGACACATGAATGTCTTTCTGTAGATATAAGTTTTTGTTTTGAAATGTTTGAATTACATACATAGGGGATCTATGCTTGCATATCATAAAAGATAGAACATTTTCATTCCTTGTTCTGATCACTTCTACACTGATACCATCACACATTATATTGTCTACTTTTATGAATTCAGGATTAAATTATATTTTGTTCAAAAAGTTATTTTTACCTCATATAGAATACACATAAAATATTTGTATACAATATATGTATGTATATATATACATTATTTACAAACTCCCACATGCACAACATCAAGAAAAAAACCAAACAGAAATTATAATTGCCTTTGTCAGTTTGTTTAAGTTTGCAAAACCTTCTTATAATTGTATATAGTATCTAAGTTGATAGCTTTCTTTTAGTTCAGTTAAGGCCTGTATTCACTTCATACCTGCCATCTAGGAATGAATGAGCTGTACTTATTTTGGTCTTTTGCATACACCACATCATCTTTTGTGGTTTTAATGTTTTCTCTGGATTATGAGCTTAATTCTTTCTCATGAACTTCACATACTTCATTCCTAATGCTCAGCACCTAAAAATGACTTACTATTGAGAGAGAGACTTTTAAATCAATAATGTGGTTAAATGAAGTAGCTAGTGTTGGCTCCAATCCAATATGCCCGAAAGTATAATAAAGCAAATCTGGACATGGATATTCACAAAAGAAAGACGTGTGAGTACATCGGAAGGTTGAGAGCATCTCTCAGTTGAGACAGAAGAACATAAAATGCGTTGCACTGTGCTGACACCTGCTCTTGAGATGTGGCCTCTCAATATAGCGAGATAGTTTTGCAAGCACTAGAAATATAAAATATCCATGCTGAAAGTTTATGAATGTTCTTCTGGAGTTAGAATAGTTTCTTTTGATGGTGAAAAATATCCCTCATTACCTTTCCCAGGGTACTTTTGGTTTCTTGGGTCTTTGCTTTATACAATTTCGGTTTATTGCTTTTTAAAAATGATATGTTTTCCCTCCCCTGTATTGCCTCTACTTTTGTGAATCCAGATCAATAAATTTCTTTCTTTGTCATATCTTATAGTTCAATGACAATCCAATTATTTAATCTTAGTCTTAGGGTCTCTGCATTCATATTTAGTTTATAATTAAATGAGTTTTTAAATTTTTTGATACTTTATTTACATTTCCAATGTTTCCCCCTTTCCAGGTTTCTAGTTGTTTTGTCCTCATTAAAATAGTCATAGTCATAAACTATACCTCATCTATTAAATTTTAATTGTAAAGATAATCTATACTATTTAAAGGTTCATGTTTATGTCTTCAGATTAAAAAGGTCAAATAATTTCTGATTTATTAAACAAGTAGAATGAAGTCATGACGTTTTGTATATTCTTTTGGTTTTGGAAATTTTTATATTTCTTTACATTTTTGTTAAATTATTTTACACATTGGCATTCCAAATATTACCCCCTTCCTGGTCCACTCTCCCCAACTCCTTCACCCCATTCTCCCTCCCCAACTTTTTCATACTATTGCCCCTCCCTTTTGCTTCTAAGAGGGTGCTCCCTGCCCACCTCAGCCTTGCCAGTATCCAGGGTTGGTGCCTATACCTGTGATAGACCCAAGTGGGACAGGTCACTGGATGACCTTTGCTTTAGGCTCTGCTCCATTTCGGTCTCTTTAAAAAGGAACAATTTTGAGTCAAAATATTTGAAGATGAATGGGTGGCCACATGCCTCAACTGGGGGCCCTATCTACCTACTGGAGGTGGTCTCTTCAGAGTCCATCTCCCCACTGTTGGGCATTTTGGCTAGGATCATCCCTATTGATTCCTGGGAGCCTCTCACATCCCAGATCTCTGGGACTTTCTAGAGGTTTCCCTTTCCCCCATCTCACACTACTGCATATTTCCATTCATTGTCCTGGCCCTCTGAGCTGCTCTCCTGTCTCTGCCCATACATGTATATTCTTTTGTGTCAAATTAAAGACTTTTGTCCAGTCTAGATTAATTTCAATTCATTGAATTTCTTGCTCATGAAAAAAAGCAGCAGTGTCATTTTATAAGAAAAGTGTTTAAAATTGATGTTGTATAGCTCAAATTAATAGTACATATTTATAATCATTTACATGTTCTTGAGATTTTACTTGGATAGATGCAAGTTACATGAAAACAAAAAGTCTTGTTAATATTTGTTGGCTGTGTCTAGACAAACATGAAATCTAGGTCTAAATATTATCCAGTGAGAAGACAAAATTCATGTACTCTACCTACTACTCCATAATGGTTAGATTTTTCCAGTTTAATGGTCAATACAGAACATATTCTGCCTCAGATAAATGCAACGTGTTATTCTTTTGGGCCTTTCTATGTACTCTTCATCATCAGTCTAGTCAACACTCAAAAGATCATTTGTGGCATTCTGCAAACTCCTTTTTATTTCTAATTTTCATGGCCGTTGATTGTATGTGTGTGTGTGAGTGTGTGTGTGTGCGTGCTATGGCTGTTTCTTAGTTTCTTTAACTCAGATGGTAAGCTTGGCTCTTGGCTCTTCCCAGGCACTGGTTTATCTCAAAGAGCTGGGAAGCTCTGTCAGGTTACCTACAGAATAGTTCACCTTATATTAGTTCCCTGCATTTAACTACATTGTGTGATTTTAAGTGCATTAGACATTGTCATCCTATATAGTATACTCCATTTAATTATGGAAAAATTTTTTGTTTTTATTCACCTTCATACTCTTTAATAGAAATAGAGATTCTGGAAATGTTTATTATTTAAATCTATTGCAATATTACCTATAGTTCATGATAGACAAAACATTTTTTAGGGGTAGAAAAGGAAAAGAGAATGGTGAGCATATGTCCTTTTAAACAACATTAGATCTTCAAGAATTCAGGTCATTCTAATAAACAGTTTCTTCAGTGGATAATGACAAGTGAATTTCATAATTAGTACCCATACAAGGGTTTCTATTCTATTTCTAACAAATTCCAGATGGCAGAAATTCTATATATCATTTAGCAATAGAAATACAATAATGAATAGTTTGATGCCCCAATGTAGGGGAATGCCAAGGTGGGAGGATGGGAGTAGGTGGGTGGGGGAGCACCCTCATAGAGGCAGGGGAAGGGGGTGGGATAGGGGGTTTCTTAAGGGGAGACCTGGAAAGGGGAAAACATTTGAAATGTAAGTAAAGAAAATATCCAATCAAAGAAGAAAAAAAATAAAAAAAGAAAGAGCTACAAAATGTATTTCTGTATAATTCTCATTCCCTTCTCTAATATCATATTGGGAGATATGGAAGCTGGTGAAAGAGCATATTAAAGTGTTAAAAGAATAACATGTTGCCATCATAGGAGCCAAACATACTCTCTTAAAAATGAATAGCAAAATATATCTGTCCCTCTAGTAACTACCACAGGTAAACAGAACATGCTGCTGTTATAAAGAGAAATACTAGCAATAATAAGAGTATCTCTTCTTCAAAGCATATTTCTTGCTTAGCTTTGTCTGAAGGACTAAGAATCAGTAGAATCATTGAAGATTTATTAACAAAAAAGTAAAACATTATGATTATCTAGAGATCTGTAAAAGTATACTTTATTTGCCAGATATAATTGTATAGGAGGCTTACTGCTGAATAATCTCACTCTTTTTTAGTTCTTTCTGAACTATGACTGATGAGTTCAACTCAGTTATTCTGGCTCAAACTCCTATGATGACTGATCAATCTGACTTCTCTCAGTTCCTCACTGAATTTCTCTTGTTGATATCAAACTAACTCTGGCAATTTGTTGAAATCTCGCTATCTAGCTTCAAAGGCCTTTACTGACCTGCACTGTACTATAAGAACTTACTAACAAACTCAACTCCCATGCAGTGCAAGCACAGCACTGACTCCCAAGTCCCTGATTCTCTTTCCCTAAACTGTTTTTAAATAGCCTTTCTTTCCTGTACTGCTCTTGTGTGACTTGGGTGTATCCTATCTTTGACTCATTCTGTCAAATCTTTCTCTGACTAGTCACTTTGTCTGCCCCTCTATTAGATGATACTTTCAAACATGGCTGCTTCATTCTACAAATTAATTTTACCTTGAAGGTGTGTACTAAGGGCATGTCTGTATTCCAGGCAGATCACACAGACTTAGAAGGTATTTGTATTGTGATCCATTTGGTAGAGACTGTTGCTGGAGAAAAATTTTTCCACATAGGTTAATAAAAGAAATGATCTGAACACCCATGTTGTCCCAACACTGGAAACAGAGTATGTGCCATGAGAAGGGCCTTTTATTAAGAGTGTGTTTTGCTTTGAACTATTATCTTTCTGTTTTTAACTGAGTAAAACTAAACATTTAATTTCTGAGATGTTTATATTCTTCTTATTGACATGAATTGTAATATGACCATAGGTATAGAAGGAGAGAAATTATTTTTCTTACTTGCCCTTGTTTGATCAAATGGTAAATCCTAGCCTAATAAATCATTTCTTTTTAAAATTTCTGCTTAATCTCCTCTTTAATACATGGTAACTAGATGGAGGATTTTTAAATCCAACAGCATAATACTTGTTAGGTTGTGTGACTGATCACAAAGGCAAATCCCAGAAACAATGCAAAAACAAAAATAAAGAGGAAAGTAGAAATTGTTTGAAGTATTCAAATTGGTTTGCAGACCTATTACCAAGGTTGGGGATTATGTTATTCCTCAAAACCTTATCAAAGGCTGCACTAAAAGTAGCTCCGCTTCCACTATAGTAATTCAGATAGTCAGGGAAGTTATTCCTTTCTCAGGTTGATAGGAAATCTTCCTGGCTACAACATTCTTTTCTTAGTTCTGACACTACCACAGAGACCAGACAGTGTATCTAATAGCCTCTTTTTAAACTAAAGATCTGTGATTTACTTATCTTCTAAAAGTTCCCTTTTAGTTTAATTATGCTTAGATTTGTAGCTTTTTTAGTTAGCATCTGAAAAAAATGTCTTCAAAACTGGCAGTAAGACTGCTCATTTTAAAATCCAAATTAGGTTACTAAATTTTCCTTAGTCCACAACACTTGACCATTACGTCTCATAATGAATTTGGAAAACTCAATAAATCCTTGCTTAGATTAGATTTTATTAGATTTCAGTGTCTCCCATACTAACTTTTAAAGATCTGCAGACAGTGTAATCAGATTAGAGTTTGAGATTTACTGACTTTCAGTGTATAATAACATTTTCATTGGCTCTTCAGAAACACCTAAAGTCACATTGAGAATGATACAGAAAACACACAAAACTAAATTTAGAAGGCAAGAAATCGGTTTATTCCTGCATTGTGGAAATGTTTGTTTCTTGGCTGAAACTTTCTGTATTCTTTCAGTTTAATCATTATATGTAATAAGAAAGCATGGAGTTTGGATAATGTTTTAGAATAATAAGGAATCAAATATAACTAGAGAAATCATCACCCACCTTGTAATAGATTTTTATGGTATATGCAAGATAATTGAGTGGCATATTATTGCCATCTTAATTGAACTCATTTGTTTAATTAAATTACTAGGAAATAAAGTCTACATTTTGCAATATTTCCTCCTTCAACTACTAACTTCAGAGAT
This sequence comes from Uromys caudimaculatus, assembly GCA_028551405.1. NCBI lineage: Eukaryota > Metazoa > Chordata > Mammalia > Rodentia > Muridae > Uromys > Uromys caudimaculatus. The sequence continues at coordinate 46,940,839 of CM052711.1, forward strand.
GATGTCATTTTTAAATAAAACAGGTTTTATTACTGATTTAATGTTAGATGTTAGGATTGAATACATGTTTTCTTTTAAATAATGAAGAGTTCAGGAAGAGGTCAGTGCACAGTAAGAGATCAATCAATGGATATTATCTAAATAGTGAAAAGAAAAGTATATCCCTTGCTTGTATGATTTAGTCAGTATGTCTTATGTAAACTGGAAATATGTGGAAACATGCTTTGTTTAAATATTGATGTGGAAAAATATCTATGAAATCATTCTCAAACTATTGAACATATGAGAAATAAAAATCATGGGAGGAAAACAAAGACTGTTCTAACTGCCTCATATATACAACCTTGATGGTGAGCTAGTCAGCCTTTTCCTTACATACAGCAAGCTGGGGAAAATCATTGGCCATCATTCCTACCTGTGGACTCCTTACATAAGCATCTGTCATATAATGTCCTTAGATTTCTTGGCCACATTGCATTTGGATCTTTGTATTGTAACTTATGGTTCACATAAATTTTTATTCAAATTGGAACATATTAGTAATTCCAGTGGAAATTATCAGTAAATATGATAGTAAATAGTATGAAGTAGTTCTATTTTAAACTAATATTATGGTTAGACTAATTATTACTATATATTTAAAAATGTTCGGAATGCAAGGATGGGCCCCTTAGCACTACATTCTGAATATTCCTATGTTTTCATGTGTTTCTATCAAGTCCAAGGTAAATAGCTTGGTAATGTATACAGATGGAATACATTGCTCTGTTTCAAGATTATTTTGATCAGGACCTAGCTAATCTAAACTAATAATAAGGTAAATTGGAACAATATAAACTAAAAGTAATGGATAGCACGGAAACAGCAAGAACACTTAATCCTCCAATAATTACCAGCTTTGTATATTGCTCCCTGAAATTCCGTCTTGATTAGCTCATACATAAACATATTTTTAAAACATAGTATTAACCACTTCTTCCTAGATCCTTCTTTCTATTGAGCTCTTTCTAATCGTGTTGTATTTTAAATATCCTTTCATTGTCCTAATGACTGTACTCCGGTGGCAGTATCATAGAAGAGGAATACAAGATCATCAAACGTGATCACATTATTTCCTAGAAATAACACTAACTCAGGGATTTGCACATAAATATTATAAAAAATCAAGTAGTACGTATTTTAGACTCTTAGAACATACATGCTCCTTTTTTATTCTTTCAAGTTCGTTGTTCAGAAATTTCATTAAACTTTCAGTTTGATGACCCTTGCTCCAAAACAATGTAGCCTTACTCTACTGCATACAGTAAAACAAGTACTGTATCAATATTAGTAAATCCCTATTGTTTTTCTTAAATTTGTATCCTGAATTTGTCAATTCATTTGTCTTCCTTAGAATTACTAACCTTTGCATGTTGTCTGTTCTTTAAATGTTGCAAGCAACCAATAGTCTATCAAGTTTCCTTCTGTCATAGCCAATGCATTCTTCTTGATGATTTAGCTTACCTATTTTTTTCTAAGAAAAAAGAAGATTATGGACTGTAGGTACACTTACCTTTAGAAGTTTTCTGGCATTCATTTTCATTATCTTAGGCAAATAAATTTATTTTATTGCCTCATAGAATACTTTTTTAGGACAAGTGATAAAATGGTTCCTTTAAACTCTCTAAGTAAATTGTAATACTGTCCACCAAACATGTAAGTCTTCATATTTTAATTGTTATTATTAGTTGTATCAAAGGTCTACTACCTATAATATTATTACTTTGATATTTCTAGTTTATTTCAATTAAATAATAATACTTTGAGTTATGTGGATACAAGACACAATGATAACAATTGTAGAGAATTTGTTGTGTTTTTACTTACTAAGGTAATATTTCTGCCCTTTACAGATAGGAAAATTATTTAAGAAAATATAATACCTAGTTGGATCCTATGGGCACAATTGTGGTTTAATATTTAAACATCCCTGATAGATTGTACTAGTAAAATGCTACTGAAGAAACACATGTGAAAGATTGTTGAAACATTAGCTTTAAGAGATGAGACTGTGTTGAATATCACTATGTATTAAACAGACAGCATCAGCAACTCCCCCAAGCAGGATAACACAATCCCTATCCCACTAATGGTAATAAATACTGTTAAAACTATAGTCAATTGTATTCTAGAACATGACACTAATTGACATGAATGTCAAAGCATGTCTCATGCATTTGCTTTGACAGAATATCAAACTGTAGCAGTGTACCTCTGTAAAGATTCACATAGTATTGGGATTACCTTGCAAAACAGGGTAGGATGGCTCATAGCTGGAGGGTACTTATTTAAAGCAGATAGCCAGTATGAGCGTAGGACGGAGAAGATAAGTAGAGAACTAGAAATGCAATTGATGTTGGCTTGGCTACATCTATGGCTCCAAGGGAGAACTTTGAGGCCAAGTTAAAAAAATAAATCAAGATCAGGAGTGCTTAGTACCTTTTCATGACTTGTTAAGAAATTATGACTTATTAAGAAATGAGGATATTAAAATACATAATTTTAGACCTGACAATTGCCAGTGCCAAAGCTGTGAAGTAAGTGACAAAATGATGGAGTACATATCAAGAATGTTTGCTTTTCTTTTTATCTCCCATTGCTAATTCAGGAATTTTATATTTCTGACTATCATTGTGAACTATTTGAGTTTTAGCCTATATACAAGTGATGAGTCACCTCAGTAGGTTAGTAACAAAAGTATATAAATAGTAATCATTAAAATATTCAAATTTATGTTATTAAATCCCTTTTGGATTAGTAGATGTCCTTTTCTTAATCTTTAACTTTAATTACATATTTGTTTCATATTATAATAGCATAATTTCCCCTTTTTCTCCAAATGCTCCCATATACTTCTTTTTACTCTCTTACAAATCCATAGTAAATCTTTCATTAACTGTTGTGACAGACATATGTATGTGTGTGTCCATGTGTGCATGTATGTGTGTTTGTATGTGCATGTGTGTTGTGTGTGTATATATGTATATATAAAATCATAAATTCATAAACTTAACTTGTTCAGTCCATATACTGTTACATGTATATATGTTTTCAGGGCTGATAATTTGCTTAAGCCACTGGTATACATTAGTTGCTCTGTACATTAGTACAGAAGACACTTTCTCCCACTCTCAGAATTTCTCATTCTATTATAGTTTTTTGTAGGGTTGAAGCCTCTTTGACTTTCCCCTGTCCACATTAGTATGACTAAGTCATTTTTAATTTTCATTAATTAACATAATTTTATCATATCAGGTATTATTCAACATCTATTGAAAATCTTCTCATTCTAAAATATTAATCATTACATCTTTTTTCTTTTGCTATTAAACATTAAGGATTTCTTTTGAAATGTCTTTCTCTTGAAATGTACAAAAGAATATAATCATTAGAAAAAACTCTCACTTTCCATATACTTCAATAATATGGGATCTTCATCACTGGCGAAGTAAGGCTTTCTAATGAGCTACTGGAAGTTCATGGCCACTGACAGTGAAGTTATCTTTATTTAATTGTTGTAGCCACTGTGGTGGTCAATGCACCATAAGATAATTACCCACTCTGCTACAAGTAACCCTAATAAACTCAGATTCACCAAAGCAACCATTGGAAATTATAGGAAGAATCTTTAGAAAGAAGGGGTATCAATGAGAAAAGGGGTAGCAGAGGAGGGAATTATAGTGGATGGAAGTGATCAAAATACACTGCATCTAGGAAATAGTCAAAGAATTAAAAAAAAAAACAATAAGTAAATGTTGAATTTAAAATTATATAGACACAGAAATATTCATTGCAATTATCTGTAATAACTATTCCAAGTGATCTAAAACCACAATAATGTCAAATAAATGATTTTGGACAATAACATTTTAATCTTATGTACAGTGTTATGTATATCCCCTGTAGTATGGCAGGAATAGGTTAGACTGGAAGCCCTCAGGTTTGGTTCAAAGTAGCTCTTTCTCCATTCTCAAAAGAATTTAACTGTAACTTAGTACAGAATACTACTTAGCTATTAAAAACAATAACTTCATGAAATTTGCAGGCAAATGGATGGAACTTGAAATTATCATCCCGAGTGAGGTGACTCAGTCACAAAAGAAAAAATACGGTATGTACTCACTGATAAGTGGATATTAGCCCAAAAATTCGGAATACCCAAGATTCAATTCATAGACCATATGAAACCTAAGAAGAAGAAAGACCAAAATGCGGATGCTTCAATGTTTCTTAGATGGGTGAACAAAATACTTACAGGGGAAAATATTGAGACAAAGTGTGGAGCAAAGACTCAAGGAAAGGCCATCCAGAGACTGCCCCACCTGGGGATACATTCCATATATAGCCACTAAACCCAGAAGTTCTTGTGGATCCTGGTAAGTGCTTGCTGATGGAAGCATGATAAGCTGTCTCCAGAGAGGCTCAGGCAGAGCCTGACAGATACAGAGGCGGATGCTCACAGCCAACTATTGGACTGAGCATGAGGTCCCAGATGGAGTAGTTGGAGAAGGGATTGAAGGAGCTGAGGGGGTTTGCAGCCCTATGGAGGGAGCAACACTGTCAACTGGCCAGATTCTCCGGAGCTCTCAGAGACTGGACCACCAACCAAAGAATACACATAGAGGGACCCATGGTGCTGACTGCATATGTGGCAGAGGAGGGCCTTGTTGGCCATCAGTGGGAGAGGCCCTTGGGCCTGAGAGTGCTAGATGCTCCAGTGTAGGGGAATGCTGGGGAGGGAAGGGGGGAGTGGGTGGGTGGGTGGGGGAGAACCCTTATAGAGGCAGGGGAAGGGGAATGAAATAAGGGGTTTCCAAAGGGGGAAACATTTGAAATGTATATAAAGTAAATATCCAAAAAAAAAAAAAAGTTATGTTTTTTGTAACTCACATTAAACCACTGAATATTATGGGAAGCTATTTGTTTATTTCTTTCTTGCTCTCAGGAGATATAACTCAAGGCCTTACTCATGTGAAACTAGTAGCATACTACTTAGCTGAAACCGAAACCTTGAGAAGCTTTCTTACACCCGATCATCAGTGAACAAGAGCAATCCCAAACCTCCATTTTGTAGTTTTCAACAAAGTGTACCAAGCTGTTAGTCATCAAATGCACGTGGCTAAAATCCCAATCAGATGTTAGGAAGAAAGAGTAAATAAGAAAACGAATGCAGCATGGGTATTCACTTATGAAGTTATTCTCTGGAGAAAGGACTTAGCACCTCTAGTTTATTCTCCTTTAACACAAGGACCTTAACCTTTAGTTCCTCAGAATTAGGCTTCTTTTTTTTTTTTAAATAAATACACAACTTGCCAATATTCTCTGTATTAGATCCAAGGTGCTCATGCCAGCCAGGTATGGTGAATGTTGAGAACATTTTGCTAAATACTAAACTACGGAAATGTCTTTTGGTCATTGGTCAGCTTTAGAATTTGTACATTGAATGTATTCTCTCCAATTAGACTTGATATCTCAAGTGTTTGTGTGTGTGTGTGTGTGTGTGTGTGTGTGTGTGTGTGTGTGTGTATGTGTGTGTGATGAACCCAATGAAAATTAAAGTACACCAGGAAATCCTTGTCCAATTTAATTCACCACCATCTTAGGTTTTCTCTAATTTCATACTTAGTATGTGATTGCAATCACATAGTGCCATGTTGAACTACATGTAGCTTATAAAGTTTTTCTGCTTACTTTTGGTCTGTGTTTACAAATCTATTTTAACATATAATACATATAATGTCTACTTAATAATAGTTTTGAATATATTAAATATCTTAGATAAATCTTGCCCTAAATTCAGTGCATATAGCTACTAAATATTCTTCACATATTATTAAATTTAGTAAAACTGTGATTGTTGTTCAATGACAACATTTCAGAAACTGAGAGAACTATTTTTATATTAGATTTCTTCTTATTTAAGTGCTGTTGAGAGAACTGTATATTTTGAGTCAAGGTTTACAATTTCATTCAACTTAAATTTTGCATTTAATATATGTAGCTCTTCTAATAGAGTATCAACTTTTGACTTAATGATCATATGGAAACATGTGAAGTGAGCCATTTTTGGTGATTTTGCATAGTGTTATTTCTAGCTTAATTCATATGCTGTGTTCAAAAGAAGTAAAATTTGAAATTATATAGCCAAATTATATTATAATTATCAAAATAGCACTCTATTTTTCATTAAAGTTAATTGGAAAGTTCAATTAACACTTTGGAAAATGTCACTATATTATAAGTGAAAATGAAATGCTTTTAGCCTGACACTCTATGCTGTCTATCTCACTGAGGCTTCCTTAGCAGCTTCATTTAAGAACTGAACACAAATGCATAAAACATGTGTTCATCATGATAGGTGATGGAGAGATGTCAGGTTTCCTATATTTTTGCTTTGGCAGCTGCCAGACTACAGAGTAAGTGAGACTAACAGAAAATAGAATGACCCATCAAAGAACTACAATTAGAATGGATTAGTTTAGTTTAGTTTTCTGTAGACATGTTTTCAGTCATATTTCAAATTACAAGAAATACAAATAGTATAATTTTAAATGTATGCATCATTATACTTTAAATCATTTCTCACCTAACAAACTAAAAATACTGAATATTTTAGACAATAGGATGCCTTATCATATATAATTACCAACTAAAATAATATTATACATTAAAAAACAGGTGAAGCTTCAGCTCTCATTTGGTTTAATAGAATGAGTGTATTATATTAGCTACAAATCCTATGATCTTTGGGAAAATACTGAAGAGAAATAATTGAGGGAAAAAAGAAAAATATGAAAGCATTTGAGGTTTACTTGAGATAATTAAGAAAAAACTAATAATTAAAGTACAAAGTTACATGTCCAGTAGGGGTTTAATAATAAATAAAAGATCTCTCTCTCTCTCTCTCTCTCTCTCTCTCTCTCTCTCTGTCTCTCTCTCTCTGTCTGTCTCTCTGTCTCTCTCTCTCTCTGTCTCTCTCTCTCTCTCTCTCTGCATGGTGCATGCATGTATGCATGCATGCATGTTTGTTTCTGTGTCCTGATTAAAGGGATGCCAGGTAATAGTTACAAGCTATAAAGAAAAAATTCATTAAGAGAAAAGAACAAAAGACTATTCTCATTTGCAGATCTATCATAGTTTAGCATGAGGTATTAGGAAGCCCTGCTTATTATAGAAAAGTTCTGATTGTTTCACTTCATTAAAGAAAACTGATTAATAGCACAGGTGTTATGAAGAGGAAATTGGAAAAGCAAGGCAGTACACACATAGTGGTGAAAGATTTTGGGATAAATAATACTAAGATGTTTGAAAGCAACAGGGTATCAATGAATATTATAATGAATTAAAACAACCTATATTTAAGTTCAAATGTAACTATATATTCATTGAATTTATGTCACTTGGAATGACAATCTTCCCCAAGTTCCATAGACTTTACAGCAAAAAATCCACTGTCAGTTATGAGAAACCTCCTTGTGAGTTGTTGGTCAGGAAAGGCTAAGAGGAACATCCAATATAGGCTATTGGCATTGCTCTTGGTTGCCTCACAGACATTAAAGATAAGACCATATTTTTGTCAATACCATACACTTCTGAAATAGGATTGTGTGGAAACAAACTGGAGCTGCCCTGGAAGCCTACTCTCTGAGGACTGGTTTTCATAGTATTTGAACTATGCAACCTGACAAGAGAAGTCAAAAATCTTCAATTATATCTAGCTGTAGTGCCTATAAACAACAATGGCCAGAATAACAATTTTTAAAAGGTACAATAGTGACATTGATTAGTCCTATTCCAGAACTATGACATAGTCCTGGAATTAACTATAGTCTTTCAAATGGACAAAAGTTCCACTCATTAGGAGGCAATTCATGTCTGGCATTGTAAACTTAACACTATACCTAGGGAAGGCAAGGGCTGGCACACTGGAAGAGAACTTAATTACTATTACTTCATTAAACCAGTATAATTCATAACTGCCATCTAATTATTTACCTATATACCAACAGATAAATATTTAAATGCATATTCCTCACCAAAGTTGCTTCTTTTTATAGCAATTCCACAAAGCCACAAGTGATCAAAATATAGAAATAGCTGACTATGGGAAATGTAGACACATCTATAAGACAGTCTATCTTAGTTGCCTGTGATGAAACAACATAAACAAGAAAATTTATAGAGCAAGTAATTGGGGACTTGCTTACAGATTTAGAGGATTAGTCCTTAAATGTCTTGTCCAGCAGCAGAGTTGCAGGCAGGCATGGAACTGGAGCAGTAAATGAATGTTCATATCTGACCCTTAACTTGCAGGCAAAGAGAGTGACTGAACCTTGAGTGATCTTCTGAAATCTCAAGGTCTACCTCCAGTGACATACCTCCTCCAACAAAACAAGCATCTTAATTCTTCCTAGAATTTTCCATTAACTGGCCACTAACCATAGAAATATAAGAACCTGTTGGGCCACTGTTATTCAAACAACCACACAACCTCTACATGTAAGTTTCAGGTAATGCTGGAGAAAATGGCAGGTGAAATGTAACTGCACTCCAGTTTCTGAATAGCAACCTGGAGCCTTAACTTTATCTAAAACTGCCTAGGCCGTAAGCTAGATTGATTTCCCAATAACTCTTAAATTATTATCCTACTTACTCTAAGCTGAGTTGAGCTATATATGGCTAATTCTCTCTCCTTAGTTTTATATTCTCCACTTCCAAACACTCCCTGGAGAATCTTACCCTATCCTGACTATCCCCTAGTCTCTCTGACAGATGACCTACCTTCTGTTTTCTGCCTTTAACTAATAGGTCATCAGATATTCATTGACATGAGATGCTTCCCCACAGCATAGAAGAGAGTCGTTCTACAGAGATAACCTTAAGAGCCAGAATATCTGAACAGAATGTTTGATGGAAGATACTGTCTTCTATATATGCACGGTAGTTACACCTAGAAAATCTCAATCACATAGTTCCTAAACAAAACTTAAAAATAATACAACCAATAGACATGCCAACATGAGTAGGGGCATATTTACAAGGATTCATCCATAGAATAGTTACATAAAAATGCAATGGGCCTAAAGGACAATCAGTATTATCTAGGTATGAGTGTTCTGATACAGTAGACCATAAAGGTTGGCCCTATGCAATTATGAATAATATTAAAGGATCTCTCTCAGAAGGTTGTTTCTTAATAAATATATTTACAATTATACATAAACACACACACACACACACACACATATATATATAATGATTATAATTATTTTATATTATATTATTATATTATATATATATTATATATATATAATGATTATAATTATATATATATATATTATATATATAATGATTATAATTAAAAACTAAAAGACCGTGATTTGGGGATGTCTAGGAAGGGTACAAAGGAACTTGGAGGGAGGAGACAATCATGTATGTGTAATTATCAAAAGATAAATAGAGGACCATCCACAGCTACTTGCCCATTGCCAGTGACAGAAGCATTTGAATTCTAAATTCCACATTTTGCTCCTACACAGCTCTACAGGAAAGTGCTACAATGAAAAGGAATCAGATAAGCCACTGTAAATATATATCAAGTGTAGTATGCTTCTGAAAAAAACAATCTTCTACAGCACTAGAGACTATGACAAAGAGGTAGCTACTTATTTTATCTCCAAATAGAATTAAGGCCTCAATACCAATTGTGTTTTAATGTTTTTAATAATTTAATCCCTTTAAATTTTATAAAAAATACTAAATGCAAATCAAAACAACCCTGAGATTCCACCTTAAACCAATCAGAATGGCTAAGATCCAAAACCTAGGTGACAACACATGTTGGCAAAGATGTAGAGAGAGAGGCACACTCCTCCATTTCTTGTGGGATTGCAAACTGGTACAACCACTGTGGAAATCAATCTGGAGTTTCTTCAGAAAATTAGAAATATATCTACCTGAAGACCCAGCAATACCACTCTTGGGAATATGCCCAAAAGATGCCTCAACATGCTACAGGAGCACGTGTTTCCTATGTTCATGGTGGCCTTGTTTGTGATAGCCAGAAGCTGGAAACAATCCAGATGTCTCACAACCGAAGAATAGATACAAAAATGTAGTTCATTTACACAATAGAATACTAATCAGTTATTAAGAATGAGATTGGACCACCAACCAAAGAATACACATCTATGGACCCATGGTTCGGACCACATATGAGGCAGAGGACAACCTCGATGGCCATCAGGGAGAGAGGAGAGGCCCTTGGGCCTGAGGGTGTTAGAAGCCCCAGTAAAGGGGAATGTCAAGGTGGGAATAGGGGAATGGGTGGGCGGGTGGGTGGGAAGTGGAATTCCCTCATAGAGGTAGGGATGGGGAGGGGATAGGGGGCTTCCAAAGAGGAGACCAAGAAAAGGGGAAACATTGGAAATGTAAATAAAGTATCAAAAATTAAAAAATAAAAAAAAATAAAAAAAGAATGAGGACATTCTGAGTTTTGTAGGCAAATGGGTGGAACTAGAAAATATCATCCTGAGTGCGGTAACTCAGCCCCCAAAGGCCATGCATGGTATGTACTCACTAATAATATTAGTGATATTAGACACACACACACACACACACACACACACACACACACACACACACACACACACACACATACACACAAAGGTACAGAATACCCAAGATACAGTCCACAGAGTTCAAAAAGGTTAACAGACCAAAGGGCCCAAGTGAGGATGCCTCAATCCCACTTGGGAGGGAGAAGAAAGCAACCACAAGGGGAGAGGGAGGAGGGACGGACCTTAGTGGGTAAGAGGACAGGGAGGGGAAGAGGTGACAAGATCAGGGATTCTGTGGGGGGAAAGAACTGAAACCCTGACGGCCAGCAGAAAGAATGGAAAGAGGCAACCTCAGGAGGAAGGAGGTGGGAGGACCGTGCAGAATGCACCAGAGACCTGGGTGGTGAAGGACACTCAGGACTCAAAGGGAAGGGCCTTAGATGAAATGTCCTATAGTGGGGAAAGAAAATTTATAGAGCCCACCTCCAGCAGAAATTCAGGACATCAAAGTGATCCCGCAGTCAAAACTATGACCCATAATTGTTCCTGTCTGAAAGAACTGAAGGGACAAAAATGGAGAATAGCCTGAGGAAAGGAGGTCCAGGGACAGTCCCAAAGTGGCATCCAGCTCAAGGGGAGGCCACAAGACCTGGCACTGTTACTGAGGCTATGGAATGCTCACAAAAAGGGGCCTATCAGACTGTTCTCCGAAAGATCCAATAAACAGCTGAGTCAGATGCAGATATTTACACCCATTAATAGACAGAAGCTGCTGACCCCTGTGGTTGAATTAGGGAAAAGATAGAAGAAGCTGAAGAGGAGGGCGACACTGTAGGAGGACCAGCAGTCTCAATTAATCTGGACCCCCTAGTTCTCTAAAACCCTGGACCACCAAACAGGCAGCATACACCAGCTGAAATGTGGCCCCCAACACATATACATCAGAGCACTGCTGGTTCTGTGTTCAATCGGATGTCATGCACCTAACCCTCAAGAGACTGGATGCCCCAGGGAGTTTTGAGGTCAGTTGGGATGGGGAGTGGAAGGTGGGGACATCCTTGTGGAGACAGGGGTGGTGAGGAGGTATGGAAGGGTGGGCCAGGAGGGGAAGAAAATCTGGAGTGTAAATGAATGAATGAATGAATGAATGAATGAATGAATGAATGAATAAATAAATAAATAAATGTTTAAAAATAAAAGAATAGTGACCAACAAAAAATAAATAAATAAAAAATTGAAACAAATAGTAATAGTGATGTTTCAATTTCATATTTTATTAATCTCATTCTGGTGAAAAATCCTTTTTGGAATGTTTTGGTAATATGACTTAGATAATGAAGCAAAAATTATTGCCTTATGTAATAGAAGAAATTCTTGATGTAGTCTTAACTTGCTACTGAATTATCTGTGGATTTAGAGTAGGGGGTAAGATAATATTACTTCTTTATTTTACTACTTACTTGAATTAACTAAAATTGAAAGAATAAAGTTAAATATGGTGAAGCACTTTGAGTAAGCACTCACAGAATCTCAAAATGTCTTACCAGCAAAAGAAATAACTTTCATGCCCTTGACTCTTCAACATTTTACTAAGGTTGACTGAAATTCTGCTTATATACAAAGAAATGATAACACTAATTATATTTTAGCTCCATGACTCATATGTACGTAAAATATTTAATGGATTACTGGACTAATGTGCACTGTTGTCTCCTTAAAAATCAAATAGTTAAGGTGTATTTTATATGTAAATTGCAGAACTATTACCACAAACTTTACTAAATGTTTTGAGACTACCACAATGGAATACATGGGAGAAATTATCCTCAAGTTATAAAATAACTTAAGTCATAGCAACACATCTTAACTCCCATTCGGTATTTAAAGCTGCTTTTTAAATATCTGAGCACAAAGTGGCAATAATACGAAAGAAGCTGTAGTTTTATGAGTGCCCTGGAACAAGGCACACTAGGCTCACAAAGTGCAGTTACTGGCGTTATATATTTCCCATGGCTTCCATGAAAATCTTTGGTTCTATGACTGAAAGTATTTATTAATATCTGGAGAGTTTTGCACATGAAATGAAATGAATGAATGTGAAATGAGTCAATTACAATGAGTTTATTGGCAGGTGCAACAGAAATATGTATAAACCTCAAAGGAAGTCAATATTCTCATAAATAAACATCATCCTCAAAAAGCAAAGAACTCAAAAACAATTAAGAAAAATAAAAAAGAGAATAAAAGTAAAATTAGTAAATTGAAACATTAAATATGTTGCCTCATAGTCATATCTAGTAAACATAAATTTTATAGTGTGAAATGTTGAATCAGTACTTATTATATATTTGTTAATATGCCAGTTTGCAAGTATATCTAGCTTTCAGTCTCTTAACTTTTTTGTGTACATAATTCAGTCTTCTTAACTTTTCTATTTTAGTTTCTTGATCATTTATTTTTACTTTAAAACACCACACTTTGTGTAGCTATTATGCATTTGCATTTTATTTCCTTGATATTTCTAAGATGGCTGTACCAATATATTTATGCAACCATACCATTAGTTTGTGTTATATTTCTTCTATTAGTAACACAGATAGTGAAATCACCATGGCCTATTATTTCCAAACCTCCAATCAGAAATAAACATGAATATATTCATGCTTACATTTTACACCTATTCTAGCCCCTTATGTTTATATATTTAATATGATAGAGTTTCTATGACTTTTTAAAAATCATTGTATATTTAAAATATTCCACTTCCTATGCTTTGACATAAAGTATATGAATCTCAACAAACTCCTTCAAATTCTTTATAATCTTAAGCTGTTTTATATTCATATGATAATATGCATTAAGCACATTAAGCATTCTCTTTATATCTCAATGTTTTATGTATTTTCTTCTGCTCTTAAATTGCAAGTAATTTTCCAACAATAACGTATTTTGTATATGCTTGCTTAATTTACTCAATTTTTCTCTTATTAATCATTTTATTCACTTACATTTCAAATGATATCTCCTTCCCAGGTTTCCCTCCATAAAGCCTCCATTCCTTTGCCCTCTCCCCTTTGCCTCTATGAGGGGGTTCCTCTACCCACTCACATACTCCTCACTCACTTCTCCAGTATTCTCCTATGGTGGGTCATCTACCTTCCACAGGACCAAGGGGCTTCCCTCACATTGATGCCACATAAGGCCATCTTCTGCTACCTATGTAGCTGGAGCAATGGGTCCCTCCATGTAAAAACTTTGGTTGGTGATTTAGTCCCTGGGAGCTCTGGATGGTGAGGTTAGTTGACACTGCTGTTCTTCCTATGGGATTGCAAACCCTCTGGCAGAGCCTCTCAGCTATAGCAAGCTCCTGTCAGCAAGGATTTCTTTGTATCAGCAACAGTATCTGAGTTAGGTGTCTAGAGATGGGATGGATCCCTAGGTGGGGAGGTCTCTGGATGGCCTTTTCTTCAGTCTCTGCTCCACTATTTGTTCCTGTATTTCTTTTGGCAGGAACAATTCTGGGTCAAAATTTTTGAGATGCACAGGTCAACTTGGGGCTGTGGCTAACATCCAGATGGTCTCTATAGATTCTATCTTCCCTTTGTTGGGTATTTCGGCTAATGTCATCCCTGTTGAGTCCTGGGAACCTCTTGCTTCTCTGGTATCTAGGTCTTTCTAGTGACTATCACCATTTCCCCACCTCCCATGGCTACACACTTCCATTCAATTTCCTAACCCTCTGTACTTCTTCCCTATCTCCTCCCATACCTGATCCTGCCCCCCTTTTCCCTTCCCCCTCCTCTATCCCTCCCAGGTCTCTCCCTACCTCTACCTCCCATGATTATTTTTTCCCTCTGCTAAGTTGTACTGAAGAATGCACATTTTGGTCTTCCTTCTTCTTGAGTTTCATACAATCTGTGAGTTGTATCATGGCTATTCTGAGCTTTTGGGCTAATATCCACTTATCAGTGAATACATATCATATGTGTTCTTTTGTAACTGGGTTACCTCACTCAGGATGATATTTTCTAGTTTCATCCATTTGCCTGCGAATTTCATGAAGTCATTGTTTAATAGGATAAAACAGCAACCTACAGATTAGAAAAAGATCTTTACCAACCTTACATGTGATACAGGGTTAATATATATATATATATATATTAAAAATGGGGTACTGATCTAAACAAAGAATTCTCAACTGAGGAATCTTCAATGGCCAGGAAGCATCTAAAGAAATGTTCAACATCCTTATTCATCAGGGAAATGCAAATCAAAATGACACTGAGATTCTACCTCACACCAATCAGAATGGCTAAAATAAAAAACTCAGGTGACAGTAGATGCTAGCAAGGATGTAGAGAAAGAGGAACACTTCTCCGTTGCGGGTGGGATTGCAAACTGGTACAGCCAAACTGTTACAATCAATCTGACAGTTCATCAGAAAACTGGAAATAGTTCTACCTGAGAACCCAGCTATTCTACTTCTGACCATATAACCAAAAGATGCTCCAACCTATAACAAGGACACATGTGCCACTATGTTCATAGCAGTCTTATTTTTACATACTATCCAGGAGCTGAAAACAACCCATATGTCCCTCAACAGAGGATCTGATCCAGAAAATGTTACATTTACACAACAGAGTACTAATTTACTCGAAATGTAAGATAAATAGCTAAAATTAGAATAATAGATTTACAAATTCAAACCTATAATATCAGCACTAGAGAGGCTGAGGCAGGAAGACTGCTTGAAACTTCAGGCCATCCTGAGCTACAAAGTAAATTCAAACTCAGCATGGTTACAATTTAAGACCCCTTTTCATTATCAAACAAATATTAACAACAATTAAGGAGCTATATTATAGTCATTTGCAATGGAAGCAGCATAGGCCTCTGTCAGTTGGAGTAGATTAGAATCCTGTTCTACACAGCATTGTAAGATGAAGTTTGAGTACTTAAATTATCTGGACAGCAGATTTTACATATACATTCAAAAAAAAAGAACTCTGTTACTGTTGCAATAGAAACACAGAGCTCAAATCTCTTCCATGGGAAGTTAATCATTTGGTAGAAATGTAACCTTATAAAAGAAATGGTTCAGTCATGTTCTAGATTATACATTTAAATAAAGATTATCTATCTAGTAACATTGACAGGAGCTCAGTGGGTCTCACAGAAGCTTCACATAGAACGTTCTGACATTTTTTAACTCTATCATACATTAATTCTATTGAAGAACTCAATAATTTTGAAGATCTCTATAAATATTACATCAGTATCTTAAGAAAATGAGTCTTCAGTAGCTGTTGAAAGGGCAATTCAATTGCCAAGGTCAGCATGAGTAAATAAAGTATTGGGACTCTAATGTGTCCACCTTGGTTTAAAGGATATAAATAAAGACAGAACCATGAGTTTTATATTTTGATAAACTTGAGTTTTGATTTCTATTTTTATTATTTTGATGATTTGAAATTATATATGACTGAGACATTATTAAATCTTTAAATACATATATATATTTATCTTATAGTCATTTTTATAAATTTTATAAATGTAATAATTTTATCAATAGTACTTTGGAACTGAAAACAATTAAGTTGTAACTAAACTTATTATCAATGTGTTATATAAATCTCACTGTAACCATATGACATAAATTTTTGTTTTATTAAAATTTGAGTCCATTTGAAGCTGAACAAATGCACCCATATATCATAAGAATATATAACAATAAAAGGTTGACAAAGCCTCTGAGGTATAAGTGAGATTTTCATATAAGCCTGTCTCCTTTTCTCATTTACACTTTTCATTCCCTTAGGAAAATAATTTGGAAAGTTCTGTAAAGAGTGTTATGGCTTTGGCAAGAATGTTCAGCACTTCAATGACAACAGTGAAATTCTTCATGCCCAGAGATTGCAGTCTGCTGTCCTTTCACATTTGACTGAGCCGCAATGAAAGAATTTAATAGTTATAGCCATAGACAAATCAGAGATTCTATTAAAATATAGACTATATATTCAAAAATATTGAATTTCTATAGATAGTACCTATTTCAAAAATTTTGACCCAGAGTTGTTCCTGTCTAAAGGAAATGCAGGGACAAAAATGGAGCAGAGACTGAAGGAAAGGCCATCCAGAGACCACCCCAAGTTTGGATCCATCCATGGTACAAGCACCAAACTCCAACACTATTGCAAATGCCATGTATTTGCAGACAGGAGCCTGGCATGGCTGTTCTCTGAGAAGCTCTACCAACACCTGACTGAGAGAGATGCAGATACTCACAGATAACCATTTGACTAAGCCTGGGGACCTATGGAAGTGTTAGGGGAAGGAGCTGAAGGGGATTGCAACCCCATAGGAAGAACAACAGTATCAACTAACCAGATCCCTCAGAGTTCCCAGAGACTAAGCCAACAACAAAAGAGCATACTAGGCTGGTCCATGGTTTCCACCACATATGTAGCAGAGGACTGACTTGTCTGTCCTTAGTGGATGGAATACAATTGGTCCTGTGGACGGTCGATGCCCCAGAGAAGGGGAATGCCAGAGAGGTGATGTAGGAGTGGGTAGGTGGGTAGAGGAGCACCCTCTTAGAGGTATAGCAGAGAGAGGAAGGGGTTAGGGGCTCCTGGAGGGGGAGCGGGAAGGAGGACAACATTTGAAATATAAATCTTAAAAAAAAGGTATTATCAGACACGAACAATTCATGGGGAGGGGCATCATTGTATCTACACTAGTCTAAGAATGTTCTTCCGCATCGCAAAATTATCTTGTTTTCTTTCTGTCTGCACCCAGTTAGGCTTTAAAATACTGTATGGTACCTGAGTGTCTCTTAGTGTGTCTACCACACTTAATGAAGCTCATTTCCTTCTACAATTGTATATATCTGAGATATATAAACCCAAATTATACTTTAGGTAAGTTGCTTGTTGTTTCCTCTCTGTTCTTTGCTCTCATGTTTTTGGTCCATCCTTCCTCCACTGTTGGAGACCATATTCGTAGGCTTAGAAATGCTAAAGAGATCTTCTGTCACTGACTGAGTTACATCCCTATTTCATCACATTCAATTTTATCTTATAAGAAAATGACTTTCTTTTTTTTTTTTTTTTCCTCCTTTTTTTATTTTTGATACTTTATATACATTTCCAATGTTTCCCCTTTTCTGAGTCTCCTCTTTGTATATCCCCCATCCCCTCCCCAACCCGCCTCTAGGAGGGAATTCCACCTCCCACCCCCCCACTCCCACCCCACCCCCCCCCCCCGTCCACCCATCCCCATTTTCCCGCCTTGATATTCCCCTTTACTGAGGCCTCTAACATCCTGACTTTCAAAGAC
>CM052711.1:46958877-46991589 GCA_028551405.1 Uromys caudimaculatus
AAATGGCATTGCTGAGAAGATGTGTTTTAATAATGACGATTAAATCATTTTGTGCCAATGGCAGCAGAGAAAATGTAAAGGAGTTAGTTATCATACCATTCTTTTAATCTCAGCAGCTTGATCTCTTGTAAAAGACCTGTATGAAGCTGAAGCCATCAGCATTCTCCCAAAAGAAGTAGGAGGCCTCATGAGCTCCTGTTCCTCCCTAAATAGGCACTACATGATCACAGGGAAAGGAAGAGACACTTTGTCCAGCAGTGTGGCCATTGATAATTTGGTCACATTCCTGCAAATAACTCCTTATTCATTCTATAACCAGACCCCTGCAGAACTCCCAGGGACTAAACCACCAATGAAAGAGTACGATAGAGGGGCCCGTGGATCCAGTTGCATATGTAGTAGAGGATGACCTTATCTGGCATTGATGGGAAGGGAGGCCCTGGGTCCTGTTAAGGCTCAATGCCCCAGTGTAGGGGAATACCAAGGTAGTGAGGTGGGTGTAGGTGGGTGGGAAAGCATCCTCATAGAAGCAGGGGAATTGGGGATAGGATAGGGGGTTTCCAGAGGGGAAGTCAGGAAGGGTGATAACATTTGAAATGTAAATAAATAAAATATCCAATCAAAAATCAAAAATATAAAATGTTAATATTTTGATTATTTAAAAAAAAAGAGAGAGAGAAGAAATCTTACACCAACTCTTTGGTTCAAACAAATGCTAAATGTCTGAGAGTTGAAGGTTAACAAGCTGGGAAATGGAGCAAAGTGGGTAATGATTGGTGAATATGATTAAAATACATTATAAGCATTAGGAAATGTCAGAATGAAATTAATATTTATAAATAATTTATGTTAATAAAACATAAAAACAAATACCTCTCAGGAATATTCTAGTTATATTATTAATATTTACTAAAATATGTCTTATTAACAATATTACTGTCTGTGTCTGAGTTCCTCCCATTTGGATAATGTTTATTTTATATCAATTTACACAATAAACTTAAATATAAGTTCCTTCAGGATAAATTTTATTTTTTCATAATTCAGTAACTATATGTATTGGATATTTTTCAGGTTCTTGCACAAAGATGAATACAACATTTGCTCAGATATTCTGTGCCATATGGAAAAGAGAGAAAAAAAACCCACCATACTAATTAAGACAATAGCATGTTCAATAACTTTTAAATAGATGACTCTGTAAGAAGCATCAAACTAGAAAATACATGCAAGTTCTATACCCCATTTTTGGTTGGGTTGTTTGATTTTTTTGGTGGTTAGCTTCTTGAGTTCTTTATATATTTTGGATATTAGCCCTCTATCAGATGTGGGGTTAGTGAGGCCCTGAGGGCCAGCAGAAAGAATGGAAACAGGCAGCCTCAAGAGGTAGAAAAGGGGAGACCCTCCAGAAAGCACCAGAAACTTCAGAGGTGAGAGACTTTCAGGATTCAAAGGGAGAGGGAACGTATAGAGCTCACCTCCAGCAGAAAGACAGGGCATCAAGTGAGGGAGGGGGTTGCCATCCCACAGTCAAAACTCTGACCCATAATCTTTCCTGTCTGAAAGAACTACAGGGCTGGAAATGGAGAGGAGGCTGAGGAAAAGAAAGTCCAGGGACAGGCCCAAAGTGGAATCCAGCTCAAGGGGAGGCCCCAAGACCTGACACTATTACTGAGGCTATGGAGCACTCACAAAGAGGAACCTGTCAATACTGTCCTCTGATAGACCCAACAAGCAGCTGAAAGAATCAGATGCAGATATTTGCTCCCAATCAATGGACAGAAGCTGCTGACCCCTATGGTTGAATTAGGGAAAAGCAAGCAGGAAGAAGCTGAAGAGGAGGAGGATCCTATAGGAGGACCAGCAGTCTCAATTAACCTGGACCCCTGAGATCTCTCAGACACTGCATCACCAACCAGGCAGCATACACCAGCTGATATGAGGCCCCCATCACATATACAGCAGAGGACTGCTGGGGTCTGTGTTCAATCAGAGATGATGCACCTATCCCTCAAGAGACTGTAGGTCTCAGAGAGTTTAGAAGTCAGGTGGGGTGGGGGCTGGGGGGTGGGGATATCCTCGTGGAGACATAGGGTTGGGGAGGAGGTATGGGATGTGGAACAGTTGGAGGCTGGACTGGGGGTGGCAGAATAAAATCTGAATGAGAGAGAGAGAGAGAGAGAGAGAGAGAGAGAGAGAGAATAAATATGAATAAAAAGAAAATACATGCAACTTAAGCTGAGTTAATTCAAGGATAGAGATTATTACATATTTTCCACCAGAGCAATCTAAGCTGTCTACACATCAGAAATAGGAAAATATGTACTCTTTGGTTGTAAAAGCTATTCTTTAGCCCTTGCTAATTTATCCATATTGTCACGTTACCTCATTAATTTGGGGGGAAATTTTTATGCAAACTTTTTGTCAACCTCTTGATCAAAAACACAAGAGTAAGTTAATGTAAGTTAATGCATGTCTTCTGGCTATGACAGAGAGAAATGGTTACCAGTGGTTTACTAGTACTTCTGAAGTAGAATAGTTTAATTTGTTTTATTAATTTAAAAACTATTCTTTATGGGCTAGAAAGATGTTCTGTTTAATTCTAAAAATCACATAGGAGAGGTCACAATATCTATAACTCGAGCTCTCGGGGATCTGATTTATGGTTTCTGAGTGCACCAGGCAAGCACATAGCATACAGACATAAATGAAGGCAAAATAACATTAGACTCACATGCTTACAAACACATGTGCATAAATATACACACATATATTTAAATATCTAAATATCTTTCTAATCTTTAAATCATAAATTAAGATTCATTTATGTAATTATTTAATCATGTAAATGTTTTCACCTGATATTAAAGAGAAAGATTATCATTATCACTTCAGGTTATATGCTGGTATCTTTCAAGAAACTGAAAAGGCACTTTAAGGTAATATTACTGTATTTTCTAAAGGCCAATTTACTCAGTGTACCTCCCAGAACTCCATGTTAGAAGGATGTCCTTTGTAATTAATGATTATTTTAGATTATTAATGTTAGGAAGTAGTTTAACAACATGCAAAATGAATCATGTGGAAAATGAGTTATTTAATTTCAGTAAGGTTTTTTAAAATACTGTATATGGTTTTATTTATGTATTTATGTGAGCAGAGTTGAATATGGTAGATAGTGTTTATTGTGAGCAAAGATAAATGTTAGTCAATTTAATAATAGAATATTTCAGCTTCATTAGTTACTGCATGAGCTTGACTTTTTTCATCTTTAGAAAGCATTTTACCATGTAGCCCAGGCTGTATTTATGATGGTAGTTCTCCTGAATCTGTCTCTCTCATTCTATGATATGAATGTACTAGCACAACTAACTTTAAAGTGCATTATTATTCTTTTATGTCTCCTCATTCTCTTCAGGAACTTGAATTTCATTAGTCAGAGATGATCCATTTCTAATTTCTGTTCTACAACTAGTAGGCAAACCTGGCTAAGTTGCTACAGTAGACTTAAGGACAAAAATTAGAGACTGTATGCATCATATATATATATGTATATATGCATATATATATACATACACACACACATATTCTTCTTTACTAATAATTCCTTAACATCCTCCTTCTACTTAATAGCTCTATATTTCCTCCTACTGCTTATAATCAAGAAGTCGCTCCCTAGTCCTGTCTTTATGCGTATTCATTAGATTTTACTTTCCTTTTCAGTATATGAACTAATTCTCTCTGAACTTTCTTCTGGTCACAGTTGACATCCAGTAGTTTGTACAGGCCTAATTATGTTTACTATCTGCTATAATTGTCTAGGACTAGAGATTTTTGGTTTGAAAAATACAGGAAAATATTATCAACAAATATTTACAAAGGCAGGAAATTTTGTTCATATATTCAGTCATGATCATAATATGCCAAATAATACCAATATTTTGACATTAATATATATGTAAATGTGCTACAATATAATGTATGTTAAATACATTACTGCATAATAGAAGATGCCAGGTAGAAATAATTTTGTTGTATGAGTATGTTATTTTTTTCTTAATCAAATTGAGAACTTGTCCTACATGCTAAAATGTGTAGAAGTAATCACTAAAATGATTCTGAATATTTCCTTACAGTTAATGATTGACAAGCTTATCTATATATGATCAAACTCATGAGAAAAGTCATTCACAATTTCAGTTGGTTATTTCACTGTTGTGTTTAAAGCCATAGAGAAAATAAATCCTGATTAATATATAATTATTGAAAATTTAAAATCAGAACCTAAACATATTATTGAGAAAATTACCTAGAGGATGTCAAATATGTTGCTATCCAGTGCTCATTTTATATCAGTAACAGCCTTATTAATTATGAGAAAATATAGAAAATAATACTTCACAGGCAGAAATTACTTATACAGTATCATAACTAAGACAGACATTGGCATCTAGATACCATGATGGTAATTTATATTTTTATGTTTTATAATCAGTGTTAATGATTAAAACTGACATTTGTGTATGACTATAATTAAACATTTATATTTAAATTTTTCTCTGGACATCTACAGGAGAGCTCATGTTTTACTTGTCTCATTCAATTAAATAATTATAGATTGGGCTTAGATGAGGTTGTTACTTAATATGAGGATTTGCTGGCTTCATGTTTTATAGAAAGATACTGTTGAGGCTATTGACACTAAAACATAGAAAATAATTTCACTTCTGTAACCTTGTCACTTACATCTATTACTTTCAATCAAAGTATTAATTTTGGGGGATGGATTTCAGGTACCCTGGTGCTTTTGCCATCATTTTATTTCTTCTCCTGGGGAAAAAATGAAGGAAAATTATAGTTCAGTAGATCTGAAGCAAAATACTTTATCAACTGTAAAATATAGACTGCAATATAATGTAAGCAATGGAAGATTTAGATTCTTTTATTTTCTGTAGTCAGCAGGCGACCTTTTAGAGATAAGAAGCCACATTCATTATAAGAGGAAAATGATCTGAGTTTTATAGAATATAAGGTTTGTCATGCCTACCACACCACTGAGCTTCCTCTCATTCTTCTCCAGCATCTAATCCCTGTTGCAAACTTTAAAGGAAAGTCTGCATACTGTCAGGGATTTATTCAGGCGCTCCATTAAATTCTGCATTTTTTCTTTTATCTGATGGACCCTGTCTTATAAAAGTCATATACTTTTTATCTGTGGCTCTAGTATTAGCCCCAACAAAACAGATTTGTAATGTTATCTGATCTCTCTGCTGGCAACACTGTGACACCCTGTCTGCTAAAGGTGGGTAAAATATAGCCTGATATTCAAACCATCTCTTCTTTGTATATTTCCCCATTAAAAGTCTCTACACAAATATATTTCCCTTCAAATCTCTTTCCTATGTTTAAACAATCCTTACACAATGTCTGACCAGTGTGAATTATGTTTCTATTTACCAGTGATCTAAGAATTTTAATCTATTAATTAATGTAATGTCCTTGAGTTTACATTTAATATTTTATGATGGTTAATCCAGGTAACCTAGAAATGACTCAATTGTTATAACTCTATAATCAGTGATTATACTTATAAATACATATTATTTGTTTATTTAATTTACTTTTAACAGTTTCATCAGCAGGGGAAAACACAGGAGAAGACATGTTAATAATATGGAAAATATTTTTAAATGGCTAACTTATATTAACTTTTACCTTTCAAATGCATTTAGGCAGGATGGTCAATAACCTTCATGTGTTAACACTGTAAGCACACAAAACCAAAATCAAATTCACCAGAAAAACATCTTAAGATATTACAATTACCCAACAGTGGGGAGAGGAAATTTGTAGAGTCCACCTCCATTAGAAAGACAGAGCATCAAGTGGAGGGATGGGGTTGCCATCCCATAGTCAAAAACACTGACCCAGAATTGTTCTTGTCTAAAAGAACTTCAGTAACAAAATGGAGAAGAGACTGAGAGAAAGGAGGTCCAGTGACAGGCCCAACATGGGATCTGTCTCAAAGGGAAGCTCCTACATCAGACACTATTATTGATGCTATGGCCAACAAGTAGCTGACTGAGACAGATGTAGATACTTACACCCAACCAATAGACTGAGGTCAGGGACCCCTGTGGTTGAATTAGAGAAAGGCTGGAAAAAGCTGAGGAAGAGGGTAATACCATAGAAAGACCAGCAGTTTCAACTAATGAAGACCTCTGAGATCAATCAGACACTGAGCCACTAACCAGGCAGCATACACTAGCTGGTCTGAGGTCCCCAACACATATACAGCAGAGGACTGTCTAGTCTGGCCTCAGTGAGAGAAGATGCACCCAACCCTGGAGACTTGATGCCCTGGGGAGTGGGGAGGCCTACCAAGGTGGGGAGTGTGGGGAGTGGGGACATCCTCTTGGAGCTGAGAGGAGGAATGTTATGTGGAATTGTCGCAAGGCTGACTAGGAGGAGGTAACAACTTAACAGTAAAAAAAATAAAATAAAGGTAATAATAATAAAACAGATGTTACAATTAGGTTAATAATGAAAGATGACAGGAAAACCTTACCAGAAATAGTTCCTCTACTGATAATTAGTGCCAATAGTCTGGTCTTGAGGACAGACAGCCTGTTCTCAGTTTGCATACTCACATAACATAAAGGAAGAGAGAAAAGCATATATCATTAACCTATTTGCCAGCCTGTAGGTCAAAACTCTATAATGGTCTCCTTTGTCTAAAGTGCCCTGTGAATCAGTTGGCCTTATCTCAGAGCAGACTGAAGACATAGAGAGAAGAGTGATTACCATGGCGTGATGAGAAAAGAGCATGTTCCGGGACAAACTCTGTCTTGATGGGAGCAGTTGTTCCTCTCCCAACATGGCCACCATGCCAGGAAACTGATTTGGGACCAGTCTTCAGGGGAGGAGGTGAAAGAATGCAGTCTGATGTATTTCTTCTCACAGGTGGATCTTTGTGCAAAAATAGCCCACATCTGATCCTATCACCTCCACATAAGGCATTCTCCAGTGCTGTAACTCTAACAAACAAGGGTGAGTTCCACAGTCGAAGTCAGCAACAATTGTTACAGCTGGCAAAGGCCTGTGCAAGCCTACACGAGACAAAAAGCCTAATATGGAGGATAGGAAGATAAGTCTGCCACCAGCTTAGGAACAATTGGAATCTGATCATTTCTAAGAGACAGAGTCACTTTTATTTACCAGTGTGCCTCCTGGTAGGTTGATTAGAATACAAGGTAGGCATCAAAACCAAGACTATTGGAGACCCAGTGAGTTGCCAGTTGAGAGCAGTGAGGGAGGAGAGAACAAAAAGGTAGGAAACTGGTAGGACGTTGGAGGCCTTAAAAAGAGAAGAATATAATCAAAGAATATTTATGAAATTCTACAACAAATAACAAATAGACAACAAAGACCATTAGATCCTCAGGCGGATCTTATTGCTAATTAGTGTGTCCACCTGTGTTTTAGTGACTAGATTGGCTACAAGGATCACCTGTTGATGGCCTCTTGCTGTTCAACAAATTGATAGTAATAAGATAAAAGATAATGAACCTAAATATCGTAAAAATGAGTTCCATGCTTTTTGATAAGTTTCTAGAAGAGCTCCTCTCAAACATTTCCTTGGGTGTTAAGCTACCCCACAAGCAGAAAATATGCAGAATGAGAGACCTAGAGACACTCAGCAAGCCATAAAATTCAACCGAAAATGAAATTGCATTATCTTCATAGCTTCTGGTTCAGTTCCTTACTACAGATTCCTGCTTTGAGTTTCTGCCCATGACATTTTGATGATAGACTGTAATTATAAGGTATAATAAAAATTTCATCCCTAAGTTGGTCTTGCTCATCTATCATTGCAATAGAAACCCCAAGAAAGAGAGTAATAAAGGAAAACACCCAACTTTAACCTGAGTCCTCCTGATGAACATAAACCCATGTGTATACAGATATGAAAAAATATAAAAAGAATGTGCCCACACAAACACACATGCACACCCACACAGACAGAGAGAGAGAGAGAGAGAGAGAGAGAGAGAGACAGAGACAGAGACAGAGAGAGACAGAGAGAGACAGAGAGAGACAGAGAGACAGAGACAGACAAAATGATAGAGAGAATAACCAATACTTATAGCAAGTAATTTCTTTGTACTATTTTTCTTTAAAAGTGTGAGTTGTAAAGTGTTCCCACAGACACTTGTGTAGGTTTTATGCAGCCAAGTCACATTTCCATTATGTCAATGGTTTCTGAAAGGAGATGTAGAGGATACGACTTCCCAAAGGCAAAGTAAACTCAGCTGAAACATTGAAAAATGACACAAAGGATGTATTCACTCATGTCTGATCACTCAGGTCAAGGAGGGAGAGAGAAAATCAGAACACAATATACTCTGGAAAACTATTCTCAGAATTATATCTTGAAAAATGTTGTCTACAGGGTAGATGGTATCTGAATGCCATTGATGACTTAGATGTTAGTCTATCTGCATATATAGATAGATAGGTAGATAGATAGATAGATAGATAGATATAGATATAGATATAGATATACATACTGTAAAGAGATGAGAGATTATATCACACACTAAAATTTTAAGTTTATAATGTAAAACAAATTACAATGTTTCTTCTTGTTTCTTATATTATCTTTTTATTTGAAACTTGTGCAAATAATGTTTCTTTCTCCAAATTAGCTGTGAGTTACAGAATTCTTAACATTATTCTCAAAAAGAATATAACAAACTGTATCACTTTCTGTCTCTGATATTTTCCTGATTTTATCAGTCCCTTGTGACACAAAAGATATTAAAAATGGCAGGCAATATGTTTTAAGTGCGACTGTTAAAGCAGTGTTTTGCTATAAATAAACAAGCCATTTCTCCCAAGCTTAAATAGGAAAGAAATATTATATGCCTTCTTCCTCCATTAATACCTGTGGCAACAGGCCTAGAGAGACTTGTTACATTTGCTGAGGTTTTTCATTAGCTAGATATTATATTACATTCAGTGGTATTTATGTTTGGAAGTGTAGAAAAGTTCCGTGAAAGTACTAATATGCAGCTCATTGCCACGAATACAAGTAGACTGAACTTTTGGATACTGTATTTTTTTATTGAGTGTATTGAACAACAGCAGTAATTAGGTTTCTAATAGCAAGAAGTGCCCTGAATAATACAACTTTTAAAGAAATGCATCACAACAAATCAGCAAGTATCTTGAATTACTTATCGTCAGTGAATGAATATCAGATTAGAGGTTGTTAAGGCCACACAATTCAGCCTAGGCACTACAGAAATATGTTTTATTTAAAATTGGGAGCAGGGGTCCAGGCTGCAGAGTCATGAATTTCCTTTCCTATTACTGTTCTACCTTGCACCGTCCCATGTTTATTCTTGCAAGCAAGTCAGTTGTATTCCTGCTCATGTTCCTTTGTAGGTTATACTACTGTAAATGTTCTGCCTCCTGAGCATATTAATTACAGCTTACTAAATGCATATTACTTATGAGTGCATTTTAGCAATAATATTCCAATTCCCACATGCAATATCCATTTTTATTATTTGCCTCTGTCTTTTTGGCATATCAAATTCTGATATTGAAATATTGCCTAAAATATTCAAGCAACTTAGTACTTTCCTCGGTGTCTGCACACCTTCCTTCTAGAATTTCACAGCAAGCTGTGTCTTATCTTGTCTCTTTCTCAAGTATCTGATGAGAGACAGCTTTGCAATTCTCAAGGCACGCAAAACTTTACACCATTTTAGCTCAAAAAAGTTCCTTTTGTAAAAGTTAGTAGCATATAAATCCAGCAATTTGTTACAATTAAAGATACCTACAAAGCTGTAAGGATGTTATTTCTGGTTGAAAATGTGTCTTTAGCATTTCAATACACACACACTTAGATGTCACCATAGAATTTTGCAATTCACAATCATTCATCTTTTATCATTACTTCTAAAATTAATAAAATAGGAATTTAATATTTGTCTTCCTATAATCTAATCATTTTGGTATATCTATATAAACCTCATTAAATGATTTAAATAAATGTACAAAATTTCTGTTCTAGTAAAGTGTCCCTGAATTCAGGTACTAATGGAAGACAGTAGGTTTCAATAAATGATCTGTGAGCAACTAATAAAGTCATTAGATGAAGGAGTAGCACATCATCTGGGAGACTGGGAATGCAATTATGCAATAATATTAGCAGGACAAACAAAGTCACCCTGTAGCCTGAGTCAAATTGGGCTGAAATATTAGTAGGAATTTAAGTATGATAAAAGATAAACAAGCTAAGGAAATGCAGAATCTTACAAGCCTATGGAAAGACTTGAATCTTCAGTTTAAATGAAACAACAGGTAAAGCGTTCTATGAATCTAGAGAGAAGTTTTCCCTCACTGTCTTTGCATTGTGTGTGTGTGTGTGTGTGTGTGTGTGTGTGTGTGTGTGTGTGTGTGTGTGTGTATGCGCACATGAGTGCACGCCTTCCCCAGCACTGGATTTACAAGTGTAAATCTGTGGCCTGTTCGTTTACTAGCTTTAAAATGAATGATCTGGCAGTCAAATTAGTGATGGTTTGAGGAGGCATACAAAGTGAGGGAAGTTTCCCCCGTCACTCACCTTGCAAGTTCATGGTGCCTCAGCAAGAATTATAGCCATGGGAATAAAAGTGGACAGATTCCAGATAGAATTTGAAGGGAAATCCAAACTTGTGTAATGGATTAGACATGCAATATGAGAGAAACACAGTGACCTGGAGAGAGACCACATCTTCACATTAGACTAATTATCTGTATGCACTGAGAAAAAAATTTAAATGAATAAAATTATGACAAAACTGATCTGCAAGGTAATAAAAATGAAGCTTTCACCCAGGAACAAACTCCTATCCAATTTGAGAAAATAAAAACATACAGGGAACAATAAAACTTTAGCTATTGGAGCATTGAACTGAAACTTTAATGGTGACTGTGAACACAAGTATTCCATGAGTTTGCAAGGCCTTCAAATGATAGGAAATATTAAATTATTATTGTATATTTAGTGTTTGGAACACACAAACCCCTCAATTAACTACGCTTTTCAGAACAGAAGGTTAAAGAATGAACGTGCTTCGTGGAGAAATGACTAATTTGTTTTCTACTGAAAATAAAACGAGGATTTTTAAGGGTGATATTTCTAAATCAGAAGAGAAGCAAGGAGGGACAAAAGGAACTTATTTTATTAGAGTGTCTTTTAAAATACATTTTTTATTGAGAATCAATTATTTTGTCAAAGAAAGAAAGGAAAAGTATAAACATAAAATCTTTTAAAATCATATGCACACTTACCTACTATTATTAAATACACCATAAAAATAAACAATCTCACGCAAGGTGTTATTTGTTATTTGCTTATTTGACTAGGTCTCATTTATATGTATATATGTAGTTTTATTTGAGATTATGTTTCCACATGTGCTTAGACCTCTACTGTTTTCACATATAACTTGCTTCTTAAAGCAAGAGAATCAACTGTCATAATTTCAGTAGATTTAAGGAGGCATATAGTTGGTGTGGTAAGGAATCCTCAAAAATATCATGGAAAATAGAATTATTCTTAAAGTATAAACAATATTTTATGACTATGAATGTATACATATTTCAATTCAATGTCTGTTGTCTTTGTATTATCTGTTACATTTTGTGGTGGTTAATCAATTATTAATTGACTAAATTTAGAATCACCTAGAGTTAATGTGGTTAGCTATCTTTTTGTAGCTGTGGTAAAGCTTTTCTGCTTACTACCATGGCTTCCCCACCAGGACTGACTATAAGCCAATAAAGACTCTTTCTCTGAAAGATGCTTTTGTAAATATATTTTGTAACAACAGAAATGTTTGTGGAATGCACTTCTCAAAGTAGATACCTGGAAATGTTCCTTTCTGGGATGTGTAAAAGATAGACACAGGCTTCACTTCCTCCATACCCAAACTCTACAGGCAAACACTTAGGAGATAAAAACATATTCAAAGCATTTTGAGTTCAAGCTAAAGTGTCTAAACAACTCACTCACTTGGAATGCTCATTCTTATCCCTGTCACATTAAATATGGGGCACAACTGCTATTTGGGGAAAGTTTTTCCTACTGTGAGACTAATTCTTTAAACCTTTGAAGCCATTCCACTCAGATTGCCCATAAATACAACACACCAATACCTCTAATGCCCAAGAACATTGTTGTAAGCCTCTCCTCAGTCTTTACTTTATCTGGCTCACTTTGCAGCTTGATTATTTTAGAACTGACAACTTCTGAATCTCAACTAAGGGTCCCATCATAAATCTTTAGCTATGGGTATACATAAAACCTTTCTAATTTATTTTATTATTTATTTATTTTTATATATTTTTTATTAATCATTTTATTCATTTACGTTTCTAATGATATCCCCTTCTCTGTTACCCCTCCACCAACCCCCCCATCCCATCCCCACTCACCACCTCCCCTTTGCATCTGTGAGGGTGCTCCTCCAACCATTCACCCACTCCTGCCTCACCCCTCTAGCATCCCCCTATGCTGGGGCATCAAGCCTTCATCCCCTCTCATTAATGTCAGATAAGGCCATCCTCAGCTACATATGTATCTGGAGTCCTGTATGTACACTCTTTAGTTGGTGGTTTAGTCCCTGGGAGCTCTGCGAGTTCCAGTTAGTTGTGTGATTTGGTTTTATTTTCTTTAGTATTATTTGGAAAATGAACTATACATTGCTTTTAATTTTAATTTTCTGAGCAACAGTGTCTATAATTGGCTCAGCAGTAAAGACACTTTTTGTCTTTCCTGTTTAATAAAACACTGTAACAAGCTGTATGTAACAGATCTAAAATCTCTCTGAAATGAAGTTATTGAATCAGCTGATGTTAAACAGCACACTTTGCATGATAACACAATGATACCAATATGTGATGTAGACTCCCACTGAGTAATGAGATTCCATCTACCAGTCAAGTGTATTTTGGATACACCTTTCCACCTACTTATCAATATTGCATTATCTTTACAAACATTTAACACATTTGAAGAAAAAAGTGAATGAAACAAGTAAATAAAAACAATAAAATTCTACATTTTTGAAGGTTTGATGAAATGATGAAGCCTGTGGAACAGTTTGAGGACCATTTACTGGGCAGGATTTTAACAGGAAATGAGGTAGTGCAACTCATGATGAAAACTACCAACTGATCAAAAGACAAATGGTACCCTACAACAATAATTTATGGTCATCTAACCTAATAATGAACAATATAGTTTGGTTCCAAAATGCTATATTTCAATGTCTTGCAGTTACCATGAAAAAAAGAAAAGTTCTTCAACTTTCACTAGAAGGAATAAACTTTTCAACAGGAAGATCATCTGAACAACAAAAAAAAAAATCTCAAATAAAGCATTGAATATAGATATCACACTAAAAGTCTAAAATTGGATATGATTTACTTCCTAAAAAAAGATAAGAAAGCTAATTTATTCTTGTACATCCTTGTTTAGAGACACTGCAGCTTACTGATTTATTTATAGTTATACATAAAGTTTTAGGAAGACAGAAGATTTTTCTGTCAGAGAGAAGCAGCCAGCACTTAACCAGAGCTTTCCATGTTCAAAGAGAAAAGTGACAAATCTTATAAGAAGATAAAAATGATTAAGAGTTAGGATCTTCTTTCAAAGAGTTCACAGTCTGAAAAGATAAATTCTTTTTCTATTAAATTATCGTATTTATTTACATTCCAAATGTTGTTCCCTTCGTGTCCCCCCCCCTTTGCTTCTGAGAGGGCGTTCTCCCACCCATCTACCCAACTCCACTTCACTCCACCAACATCCCTTTCCCTGGGCCAACAAGTTTGACCAGGATTAGGTGCATCCTCTCCCTCTGAGACCAGACAAGGCAATCATCTACTATATATATATGTGCCTGGAGACATGACAAGCCCATGTATGCTCCTTGGTTAATGACTTAGTAAATTTACAACAGTGGTAAATGAGCTCTTGATACAGTTATGCACTCTATTAACAGAAATTTTCAGAATGCTGCCCCCCCCCCACTGGAAGTAGCAGGTAACTTTTTACAGATGTGTGTCTTTAAGGATGAATAGGAATTCAATACAGGAAACATATCAGCTATTAGAGCGAGGGTACTAGAAAGAGAAACCCATAAGTTCTTCTGCAAGAAAATGAAGAAAGGTTTACTGTGAGTGGTTTATATGCTGATTGTTGAAGATTTAAGAACCGTGTCAGAGTTGGGTTTTTAATTTGTCATGTGATTTAGAAAGTCTAAAGTAACCTTGTAAGATAGGGAAACAGAAGCAAAATGGCTCAGGCTCTATGATCAAGAATTGATGAATGGGATCTCATGAAACTGAAAACCTTCTGTAAGGCAAAGGAACTGTCAACAAGACAAATCAGCAACCTAAAGATTGGGCAAAAAATCTTCACTAACCTTACATCCAATACAGGGTTAACATCTAAAATATATCAAGAACTCATGAAGATAATCTCCAAAAAAACAAACAATCCAATCAAAAAATTGGGTATAGAACTAAACAGAGAACTCAGAACAGAGGAATTTCAAATGGTCAAGAAACACTTTAGAAATGTTCAAAGACCTTAGTCATTAGGGAAATGCAAATCAAAACGACCCTGAGACTCCATCCTACATCAATCTGAAAGGCTTAGATAAAAAGTAAAGAAAGAAAGAAAGAAAGAAAGAAAGAAAGAAAGAAAGAAAGAAAGAAAGAAAGAAAGAAAGAAAGAAAGAAAGAAGGAAAGTGTGAAAATGTGTCTAGAAGTTACAAAACCTAATAAGGAATGGGATAAAAAATAGTTCTTTTCTATATATTGATCAATATCTTTTTCTTCACTGTATTGCAGCTCTTTTGGACCTGCCATTACTTCTAAATGTCATCTGGAAGGTTCAGGATAAAACAACTTCTCTTTCATCCCCAAGCACTAAAGATCATGTTGTTTTTTAAAATCAGCTGCTGTCCATAATAACTTCTCTGTGCATAATCATTAACACATTTATTCCCTTATGCAGTTCCAAAATGTTGTGTGTGTATGTGTGATAGTTTCTGTCTGTCTGTCTGTGTGTCTGTGTGTCTGTGTGTATGTGTGTATGTATGTCTCTCTGTGAACATATATGTGTATGTTTCTTTGTGAGCAAACATGGAGATCTCTGAGGAAGGCATTAAAATTGTTCCATATCACTTACCATCTTATTCCCTTGAGAGACTCTCTCTCCCAGAATCTGAAGCTCATTTTTTTCCAGGTAGTATTTTTTTTGCCCTATGAATCAAGTTCTCAGAATAAAATATGCACACACACACACACACACACACACACACACACACACACACACAGAGGCAAAATAGTCATCTACATAAAATTTTTAAAAATTGAAAATGTAACTTTATTAGTAACTGTTGGCTTTTCCACCCACCCCTCTTCATCCCGCCACACCCACATCTACTCCATTTTCCAAATAGTGACTCAGAGGCTTGTTAATTATTACAATGCTTATAACCTTAAGCTTATGCTTTTTTCCCTACTAACTTATAACTTATTTAACCTGTTTATTCTATTCTATGCATGCTAAATAGCTGATTAGTTATCTCTCTAATTTCATACATCTAACTTCCTGAGAGTCTTGGTGCTGACTTTTCATGCCACTCTCTATCCCAGAGTTTCTCTCTCCCTACCTCCTATTCTCTCTACTCCTGCCTCCTTTTACCTGCTTCAGATAAAATGTTATCAGCTTTTATAGGTGATGCTTCCATATACTATACAAGGGATTCTCTCTCCATAGACATTTAAAAGTGTTTAAAAATTAAGAGAGGTAAACTTAATTTGATGTATGCTAGTAATAAATGTAGCAGATACCTCCCATTGTCATAGCTAAGGTGAGAAACTTAAAAATAATATAAAATACAAATTGTAAAACTTGGTGAGACTTTATAAATATAAGCAAATGATGGTGAAAGGGTGGGAAGCTTTAAAATGAAAGAAAGAATTGCAGCACAGAGTTCCTACTACCCCACTATAAGCTCCAGGTGAAGTATGCTACCAGTCCTGCCCAGGTTCCCACTGATCCGAGGATGAAACACACACACACACACACACACACACACACACACACACACACACACACACACACACGCTTATTTTTGATATGCTTTAGTTCAATGGCCAGACTCTTCTAAGCCTTCCTCTATTACTTCTAAGCCTTCTAAGCTATTGTAGGGTTAATGGGTTCCTGCAACTGCTCCGCCAGAGGGCTTGGCTACTTGGAGGCCTATTTCACCCAGATCATTCATTAGCCACTATCATCTTTATTAATCGATCAAGAACCAATTGGGGAATAGGACCTTCAGTGTTCACCTGTAGAGTCCAGATCAAAAACATCAGAACCATCTCCTACAGAAAATCACCTAAATGAATTCCACAACTGACACATTTCTGGTTCCTTATATTTCAGTTCTTTCACTGTATCACTGTGAGCTGGAGACTAGTCAAGCAAAATAGATCCTAATTAAAATGGACTGGACTCTTTGATGACACTAATAACTGTATTGCCCTTTAACTCATACAACAAACACATATTTGCAGAAACATTTTGGACATTTTTCACATTTATCTAATAATGCCACCGTGGAAACACACAACTCAGTATATCTGTTATATATTTCCCAACAGTTTAATATTAGGAAGGACAACTCACTCTCAATGTGGGAGCCTTCATTCCATGGGCCCTGATAATTCACTGTATAAAAAGAAATGACTCATAAAGTCATTCATGACTACATATATCAACGTCTTCACTCTCAAAATGAACCATATCCCTTCTAACTGTAAACCAAAATAAACCGCTTCTCCCTTAAGTTGCTTCTTATCCAGTATTTTTTCATAGCTAATAAAGCTATCACCTTTAGTAAGTGCTGTGGTAGAAATGCTGAGGCTTAATGGATTTTCTGCAAATACACTGGATTTATCTTTATTTTACCCTTGATGCAAATTTAATATCCCCTTCTTACCAACTCAAATTCACCTGGCTTATTCCTTTTCACTGATACAGAGAATACGGCAAACGCTAAAATAATTTTTTTCTATATTTTTGGGGGAAAAATACTTCTCCCTAGACAAGTGATTTTTCAAATATATGAAAATATATGATGTTTCATATGTATTATGAGTTATACAGTAATATGTGTATAATTAATGGATCAAAATCGCCCTTATAATTAGTGTGATTTCTTCAAACCTAACCCTTTTTCAGTTTCAGTTGTCTTTATATTTGTCTTGGAACTTATTAGTTGACACATTCTGCTGTTTAATACAAGTACTTTTGTCTTCACGCTCTTGGGGGTCTGATGATGACTACTCCCCTTTAAGCTGTTATAATCTAAAACTGGCTTTTTACATATAGATGATGTTAATGATAATGTTGGTCAGACTTTGATGAAGTTGTGCACACTTTCTGTGTTTGTCTCAGCAAGATTTACCCCCAGTTCTTCACCACTTGCATCTTGCTTTCATTTCTTAAATTCCCTTTCTATTATTAAAGTAAATATTAAGACATATTTATAATGGAATTTTCATAGATATTTATCAATTTTGAAAGAAAATTTCATTAATGTTATCCAAAATACTGCAGTTTAATCAAAACTGCATCTTTATATGGGAGTTTATTTATTATTTGATATCATTTGATATTGTAGAGTCTTTTAATCTGATCATTGGAGGGAAAGCCTTGGGCTATTGTATGGGTCGATTGTCAGAGCACTGGGATATAACAATTTCAGTTATGGCTTGTGGGTCAGGCATGTACATGGTTTTGTAAGACCTAATTGTTGTGGGTTTTATTATGAAGAATGAGTTAAGATGGCTTACTTTCACTCAAGAAATAAATGCTCCGTTCTTATTTTACACCTGAAAACTAAATTCCAGAACTAAAACCCTTATGACCTTGGAATAAGTGGCAGAGTTGGAAACAGAATGAGGATATCTCAAGTTTCAAGACCATGCTTACTCTCCCTGAGCAGACTGACTGACTTTCTGTGCAGCATTCATTCATGTTCTGAAGGATATTTCTGCTCTAAAACAGGTTAAATTAATTCAACTCAATAAGGATGGCTCCTTTTCTTCCTTCAAGCATGGCTCAGGACTGGACATCCTACCTTTCTTTGCCTACCTGGCACTAAAACACGTTCTTTGATTTTATTGGAGAAATCTGTTTTGTAGAAAGCAGAAAGCACAGATGGAAGCACGAGCTGCAGGTTGTTTACTTTTTCCCAGCTGAAAAAGAGCTCTAAGGCTTTATTTTTTAGAAAACGTGTTTTTCAGTGGAGGAAGCCAATGAATCAGTAATGAGTCCAAAGTATGTATTTGCCTCCATATATATATATATGTGTGTGTGTGTGTGTGTGTGTGTGTGTATGCAAATAATATATATGTAGATTCAATATTATATATATATATACATACACATATACATACATACACATATATGCATGGATGTAATACTATACATACATACATACATATATATATATATATATATATATATATATATATATACATACACACAGTTTGAGACTAAAGAATCAGTAATGTTCTTTAATTCAGAATTTAGTATACATTTCTGTTATTTTTCTGTTATCCCTCTAAACTTATTGACTAGATCCAGTCCTCATAACTTGATTGGTATCCTGGGGCACTGACTTTTAAAGATTGAAAACTTTATACTTTTTTAAATTAATCATACCCACAAAAAGTAAGGGAATCACTTCTAAGAGAATATGCCTTCTACTCCAACATCAGAGGCTAATGCCCTGTGGTCAGCTGTTCTCTTTGACTGCTCACCCCCTTTTCCTAAGCGAAGTTTTCCAGGCAAAAATTAGAACCTACAGATACTTGTTCTCCTAAAGTCTGCAAACGGATCACACACCACTTGCTTGCGTCCGTAGCTCTAAAACACTAATATACTTCTCTCTATGGATTACATGTGGCCAGCATTTGAGTTTTTGGCTGCTTAAAATGCTTGTGTTTTAGAGAGTTACTCTTCAGGATGCATTATTCTCCTGTTCTTCCTCAATCCGTCTCAGCTCAAGAATAGCATGTCATGTCTGTAAAAGAATTTTCCCACACCATTTTTAGAATTTTACATTCTCTTTTACACATCCCTTTTAACACTTATTATTCAAAGCTGAGTATGCTGCGTTGGAGTACTTAAACTTTTATGGGAGCTTTTAATTTTAATTAAACTAGCTTTTGTAACTAGTTTACTTAACATCCATCCTCTCCAAGGAAACATATAGGCAATAGAAAGGAGTTCTCAGAATTAAGTTATAAATTTTCCATGTTTTTGTCATGCCTTTGCTACATTCTATTCATCATCCAGTCTGAACTCCCACTCCAATGGCTCTGTTTCTTCCATTATCATTTCATCTGCAGGATACTAACTGATCTCA
Source organism: Uromys caudimaculatus (assembly GCA_028551405.1). Lineage (NCBI taxonomy): Eukaryota > Metazoa > Chordata > Mammalia > Rodentia > Muridae > Uromys > Uromys caudimaculatus. The sequence continues at coordinate 46,978,387 of CM052711.1, forward strand.
CTGCCTACAGTCTTTATTCCTCTATGTATCCTACAGCCTTATCTTACCATCAAGTCAACATGCTTCTCAGTATACCATGTCACATTCACACATGTTGAAACCTAGTTATAAAAAGCCTGACATTTATGCCTATGTGTATTTTCAGGCTCTGATTTCAGAGTTTCTTTTTGAATATGGAATAAGACCCAAACATTGTTTAGCTACCTGCTCCCATGGTTCTTATTTAGAACCTCAAGTGTAAGCAACAACAAAATCATAAATAGTATGATTTCTGTAGACCATATGTGAACCATGGCCTTTCTTCAAATCACTATCTTCACCATAGTATACATATCATTTACATGTCATTCCCAAAAGTTACTTATCTTCATTCACATATTTTATTATTTTTCTTGTTTTCATGCTCTTCATAGAATCTTTCTGCCTTTGAGCACTTTTTTAATCTTCTACCTACAAAGTTGTTACAGTAAGCTTAGATATGACAATTTTCCAAATAGATATTTCTCATTTCCTGAGGTCATCTTCTATACTTTAATGAAAATGATGAAGACATGCTGAAAATGTAGAACTTTCTATGTGAAAATTTAAAATTATCAACTTAGTGTTATATAACTGCAATGACATGTAATATGGTACAGGATGTCAGAACACAATAAACTATTGGTTAGGCGTGGATACATAAATGTGCAAGTTAGTATGATGAGTAGTTAGCAAAATAATTTTGAGGAAGAAGTTATAAGTTTGATTGGAGGAAAATTGGATTGTAAATTTAGGGGCTTACTTATAGTTTTGAAATTAGCATATTCCCTTGACTTGTTTTGTAAGTCAAAATTTGAAAATTACTGAAATGGTTTAATTAATAAGTTCTATTTTAAGGCATGATCAATTACCTTGTTTCTGTTGTAACATTATGATATTGAAGTTACATAAATAAGAAATAACAGTAAAAATTACATCTGAAAACATGCTATTCCTTTAAGAATATCATAATGACATTAGGTCTCATAGATAGATAGATAGATAGATAGATAGATAGATAGATAGATAGATAGATATAGATATATATCACAATGAATATTTTTTGATAGTCTTATGTATTTTCTAACATTTTACTCTCTCAGCCTAAGTAACGCTTTCTCTATATTTACAAACAAACACATACACTCATGCAACATTTAATGATAGGCAAATATTCTTAGAAATATCATTAGGTAATCATTCAAATGTGCCATCATCATTGCTTGAGCAAACTACGAGGACTTAGCATTGTAATCTTATGAAACTAACATTGAATGTATGATATATTGCTGTCTTTGTTAGGGTTTTACTGCTGTGAAGAGACGCCGTGACCAAGGCAACTCTTATAAAGAAGAACATTTCACTGGGGCTGGCTTACATGTTTCGAGGTATAGTTCATTATCATGAAAGCAGGGGCATGGCAGCATCTGGGCAAGCATGGTGCAGGGGCAGCTGAGAGTTCTACATCTTCATCTAAAGGCTGCTAGCAGAATGCTGGCTTCCAGAAACCTAGGATGAGGGTCTTAAAACCCACATCCACAGTGACACACCTACTACAAGACCACACTGACCTCAACAGGATCACACCTTTTAATAGTGCCACTCCTTGGGCCGAGCATATACAAACCATATCAGTAGCTGACTGGAGAATGTTAAACATTGAACAAGTGTACCTGTGTGACTGTGTCTGTGTGTGTGTGTGGTGGGGTGAGGTGCTCAGGGTGTCTTTTTGGTCTTTAAAGATCACAGTAGTGCACATTGGATTTCTCTGTACACTTTTCATTACTGTTTTATCCCATTCATATTCTTTATTCATATTTTATTTATAAAATCACTGTGCTTTTGTAATAGATAATGGTTCTCTTCGTGTTATGCAGGTTTGCCTCTAAAATCCTCAGCCATAATATATAGGTTCACTCTATGTGAAAAGAGATTGTTTACTTATCAGATTATTTCTAAGGTTCAGGTGAGAATAAGACCCTGAGGATACTCTTATGATCAGGTCAAAAGTATCTTTAAGAAATAAATAACTTCTCCACCCTCACTACTTACTACATTAGAAAATAAGTTGCTAGTTTCCTCCTGTGCTCCTGAAGTCTAGATTTTGTCTGCAGTGCAGGTAAGGCCAAAGTTCAGAAGCTGCCAAGTGGTTTTGTGTTCATTCTTCAGTTACCTGATTTCAGGCTTGTGTGTGCTCTGGGTTAGCAGTAACCATAGACATTTTTGAGAACTTCATTCATAAGAAGTACTCATATCTGTTCTCTTTCATTGTTAAGATTAAAAGAGACCCCCTTCTTCATTTCTCAGCATGACTTTTGCTGTGCTCCAGATGTGTCCAGAATGATTACTCTTGTTCCTTATTGCACACATTCCTTGTTCCCAAGCATGGAATAAATGGAATAACTTTTATTTTCATTAGAATTCTGACAAGCTTTATATTTTCTTCATCAGGTTTATTACAAGACTTTTTTTTAAAGCTATTGCGAATACAATTGATTCCTATGTTTTTTACTCAGCATATTTGTCATTGCTATTGGAAGGCTAGTTATTTTCCTGTGTTAATTTTGTATCCTGCTATTTGATGAATGTGTTTATCAGCTATGGGTGTTTTCTGGTGGAGTTTTACACTCACCAGTGAGGCATCTTTCTAGCATAAATGTAGATTAATGCAGAGAGCCACAATTGGTCAACATATAAACCGTGGAGTGTCAATAACAAGAACACAGCTCATGAAATCTCACTGGTTAGAAGAGGACTTACTGGCAACTGATTAGTGCAGGGGAATGCAGGACCAGGTTTTTTTTTTTTTTTTTTCTCCTTTTGTTTGTTTATTTGTTTCAGGGATCTAGCACCTTTGAGGTTACCCAGGATCCAGTAGAAGACCAAAAATTGTGCATTTTTTTTGCTATTTTGAATGAATGCTAATAATTTATGTTCATTTTTATATCTCAAAATTGATTTGTTTTTATCAGAATTTTCTCAAATACTAGGGTGATAATATATTTTATTCTTATATAGTTTTTATTACTTTAAGCTTTTAGTATTTTATTAATTATATTCTTATTTGTGAAAATTATAGCTTTCATACCAAAAACTTAAAATTCTATAATAATCTATTCAATTTTGTTCTCTGTCTATTTAAAATCATGTGGACTTCCCAATATTATTTAGCATTTCAAACAGCCATAGTAGAGCAGGCAGGACTCACTGAAGCTGAGCCAATGACAAGACTTTGCACTGGAGACTTGCTTCTATACCCTCTCAGAGGAAATGCAGACAGGATCAAGGACTGTCTGGGTGGAGGTATTCCCTTCTGATACTGAGGACATCTGATGACTTCAATCACATGCCATCAGACATGACAAGTTTGCCCAAGATGTTACTTCCTTTTTGATAGTGAACAACTAAGATGGAAAAATCTCATGGAATCAAAGAGCACAGCAGGTGCATGAAAAAAATTGGTTTAGATAAACTAGGTCACTAGACTGTCTGTATTCAGCCTGGTCTGACTGTAGCCATCTTGAATCTTAACACCATGATTATCCAAACTCTAGCTGGTTTTTCCTGCAGTTTCCCAGCCTTGTATAAAGAAAGGAAAGCATTAGAGTGTTCTATAGAACTTCATAATTGAACCCTGGCCCAAGGTATGTACTTTGTTGTGACAGTGCATTAAAATAAACCACATAAACTTCTGCTTGAATAAAGCTACTTTTATCTTCACCAATTTATTAGCCCCTTTCTTTTGACCAGTGGGTGGGGATCAATTTGATCTTTCTGCCATCCAGGACTATAAGTTGCACTCTTTGTAATCCTGTATCTGTCTGCCTGTTTTCTTTGATCTCGTGTCATTGTGAACTACGTCTAGTACACTTGAACTGAGTTGTGTGATAACATATATTAACTTTGTGCATCTACCAAATTTTTCGGATTCAAATGTCCTTATGCCTACACATCACTACAGAAACTAGGAATGTTATCCATTTGGGGCTCTTCCTCAAAGGAAGAAACAAGTTTTTAACAGAACTTGGCAGCATTATTTACAAGGCACTGTTTTACAGGAATGCATGCTGCAGGAAATTAGGGCCATGGATCACTGTATCAAAGTTCTCTGATGAAGAAAGCCTATGTGGCAGGATTAGTGTATCTTTTAAGAAAGCACTAATAGGTCATTGCTAGAATCTGGGAAAGTAAAGGATAAGTTACAGTAGAATCCCTAGGATGTCTGAGATTCCAGGATCTAATTTAGCTTCAGACAAGATATAGTAGGGATCCAAGCAAAGAGATTTGTGTGCTGCAGGCACTTGCTTGTCTCAGGGCTTAAGCCATTGTTGTTCTGTTTAGGAACATGTCTCCTATATCAATGCTTTCAAGGGTGTTTCCCACTTTCTCTTCAATTAGATTTAATATATCCAGATTTCTGTTGAGTTCCTTGACTTGGATTTGAGTTTTTTGCAAGGTGATAAATATGGATCTATTTACATTCTTCTACATGTAGACATCCACTTAGGCCAGCAGTGTTTGTTGAATATACTTTCATACTTCCACTGTATGTTTTTGCCTTCTTTGTGGAAAATCAAGTGTTCATATGTATGTTGGCTTATTTCTGAGTATTCAATTCTATTCAATTGATCAACCTGACTCTTTCTGTATTAATACCACTCAGCTTTTCCACTACTCCTCTGAAGTTCAGCTTAAGGTCAGTAATACTGATTCCTCCGAGGTACTTTTATTATTTAGGATTATTTGACTATCCTGAGGTTTTTTTTTTGTTGTTTTTGTTTGGTTTGTTTGTTTGTTAATCCACATGAAGTTGGAAGTCTATAAAAATTCATGTTGGAATTTGGATGAGGATTGCATAGAATTTGCAGATTGCTTTTGGTAAGATGGCCATTTTCACTAATATTTTTTTTTTTTTAGGGAATATTTACTTTATTTACATTTCAAATGTTTTCCCCTTTCCAGATCTCCCCTTCAGAAATCCCTGCCTCTATGAGGGTGATCTTCCACCCACCCACCCACCCACCCAAGCACCCTCTCCTGTATTGTCACTAGCATTCCCCTACACTGGGGCATTGAACACTTCCAGGCCCAAGGGCCTCTCCTCCCCCTGATGGCCAACAAGGCCCTCCTTTGCCACATATGTGGTCTGAACCATGGGTCCCTCCATGTGTATTCTTTGGTTGGTGGTCCAGTCTCCAGGAGCTCCAGGAGGTCTGGCCAGTTGACACTGTTGCTCCCTCCATGGGGCTACAAACCCCATCAGCTCCTTCAGTCCCTACTCCAACACTTCTGTCCAGGACCCCATGCTCAGTCTAACGGTTAGATGTGAGCATCTGCCTCTGTATTTGTCAGGCTCTGCCTGAGCCTCTCTGGAGACAGCTTGTCATGCTTCCATCAGTAAGCACTTCCCAGCATCCACAATAACATCCAGGTTTGGTGGCTATATAAGGGATGTATCCTGTAGTGGGGCAGTCTTTGGATGGCCTTTCCTTCAGTCTCTGCACCACACTTTGTCTCCATATATCCTGTGGTGAGTATTTTGTTCACCCTTCTAAGAAACACTGAAGCGTCCACATTTTGGTCTTCCATCTTCTTAGGCTTCATATGCTCTGTGAATGGAATCTTGGGTATTCCAAACTTTTGCACTAATATCCTGACACAGAGGCTTGCAGGAGAGACCAGCCACAGCCAGAGAGAGCAAGACCAGCTAACACCAGATAATCAGATGGCGAAAGTCAAGGGCAAGAACATATGCAACAGAAACCAAGGCTACTTGGCATCATTAGAACCCTGTTCTCCCACCAGAGCGAGCACTGGATACCCCAACTCACAAGAATAGCAAGACTCAGATTTAAAATCACATTTTCACTGTTATTCCTACTGATCCATGAACATAGGAGATCTTTCCATCTTCTGATATCTTCTTCAATTTCTTTTTCAGGTACTTGAAGTTCCTGTTATACAAATCTTTACTTGCTTCTTTAGAGTTACACAAAGATATTTTATATTTTTACGGATATTCTGAAGGGTATTGTTTCCCTAATTTTTTTCTCTGATTATTTATCATTTATATAAAGGAGGGCTACTGATTTATTGGCGTTAATTTTATATACAGCCACTTTGCTGAATGTGTTTATCAGCTTTAGGTGTTCTCTGGTAGAATTTTAAAGATTGCTTATGTAAACTATCATATCATCCATGAATAGTGATACCTTCATGTCATGAAATTTAAAAGCTTCTGTAATGCAAAGGACACTGTCAACAAAACAAAATGATCGCCTAGAGATTGGGGAAAGGTCTTCACTAACTCTACATTCAATAGAGAATGGATTATCCCTAGGTACAGCATCATTCCTCTCGTTTTGAGTCACATTGCTTATTCTATATTAGTGCTTACCCTATAATATTGAATATGGGGCTCATAATGAAAAGATTACCTTGAATCTCTGAAAAGGTTTTAGAACTTTTAACATTTATACATTGTCTAATACTCTTAATTATTATGAGGTATGTTGAAGTCATTACATTATGAATTTTCTTGAGCCAATGGAGACAGGAGTTAGAGTAATATTGCTTTTTAAAAAATTATCAAGGCTTGGATTAATATTAATGGTTAATATTGTCAACTGCACTTTATTTAGAATAGCTTAAGAGTCAAATGTCTCAGCAGGACTATGAGGAATTTTCTAAGTTGAGTTAATAGAAATGAAAAGATAGACTGTGATGGTTAATATTAACAATAGACTTGAAAAACAAACAAACAAACAAACAAAGATTTATATAAGTTGAAAGCCTCCTGGCTTACCTTGGAGTGTTATCTAGATTCTGCTAGGCCTTGGACATTTCGGTTAGGTATTATCTAGATTGTGTAGAGTTGGAAACAGTTGCTCTAAACATGGACACCACATTCTATGGATTTGGGTCCTCAATTACAGTAAAAACTAAAACAAAAAAAGAACAAAAGAATGAAAGAATGACAGAGAGAAAGAAGAAAGAAACAAGAAAGAAAGAAAGAAAGAAAGAGAGAAAGAAAGAAAGAAAGAAAGAAAGAAAGAAAGAAAGAAAGAAAGAAAGAAAGCTGAGTACCAACATTCTCACTTTTTGTGAAATGTTTCAGCTGCAATACCTTCCCTAACATGATATATTGTATCCTTCCCCCTCCTCCTCCTCCCCCATTATCGTCCTCCTCCCCCTCCTCCTCCCTCTCCTTCTCTTCTTCATCCTCCTTCTCTTCCTCTTCCTGCTATTTGACACATGCTTTCTCTCTGTATTCTTGACTGGCCTTAAATTCATGAAGATCCCCCTGTGTCTATCTCAGAGCGCTGAGATTAATATTGCAGCATTACACTCAGCTAATGCTGCCTTCTTTAAGTTCTTTTAAAAGTATTTTATTACAATAATGAAACAATTCATGCAGCCCCTCTTTATGTGGGCAATACCATTCAATGGAGTGGTGTCTCAAACTGCCTATATGAAGAAAGCTAGAAGAGCACTAATACTCAGTACTCACTGTTTTCTGTTTCCATACTTGAGGCTACTATGTGACCAGCTGCCTTACCTCTTTGCCTCCCCTTCCCTGAGATAATGGAATGGATCTCATTGGACTATGAGCCAAAATAAGCATTTATTTTCTTAAGCTACCCTTGTCAGGCATTTCATCTCAATGAGAAAAATGACCAGTAGAATAAGTTGCTGCTCATTCTTGTTATTATTACCAGTCATACAAAAGCATAGTTTTAAATTACTCATTATAGCGAGGTGATTATTTCATAATTGGTTTTTAGATTAATATATCTTGATTCAAATTACAAGTTTACAGGTATATAGTTTTTCAATACTAAATGTAAACCAAGGGAGATTATATATAATAATGATTATATATGGTTCACTTTAAATTGTATGGGCAATGACTCATGGTACTTTTAAAGAAAGGCAATTATTTTTAGTTAAGGATTCATCAGTTATTGTATTATAGTGTCTTCACATTGCTTGCTTTTACAAATTAAAGAGATCAAATTAATCTTAACTCATTGTACACTCAGATATGGGAAATTAGAAAAGACTTATCACTTTGGTTATTACTTTATACTATCAGGACTTTATTATTGTTTTACACAAAGTAAAATGCCTCCTGCAGTTAAGATGTAGTTAACACACAAAAATAAATGCCAGCAAAGAAATGTTCCTTAAATTTTTCTAGAAGCTTGATGTGAATTCTTAAGCATTGTACTTGACCAGGTAGTCATTGAAACAACACATAAGAAATCTACAACAGAAAAAAAAAAATGTGTATCTTTGTGGAAAATCTTCTTAGACGGTACATTAACAGGATGTGTATCACATACAGATAAATAGATAAGAAATGAATTCAGAGTTAGCAAACCTTTTCATGCCTTTCTGAAATGAAAAATGTTCTGGGAAAAGCATGTACTGTATCAGCACATTTTGTTAAGGATGAAAAAATAAAAACACCAACAACTATAAACTGAGTGTTATAAATTACAATCTCTGTTACAAATGAAGAGTAATGAATAATCTTATCCAAGGTGAAATAGAGAAAGCTAATTGGGGAGTTTAACTGTTAAGCTAATAGCAATGAAATGAAATGAAATGAATCGGGTTTTCTGTATCATAAGTTTTTCTTTTATAATAGCCTCATTAAAATATAATGCATAAGATAGTTTTAAAACTAAATTTATAAAATGCAATTTTAGGAAGTAGACTAGTTTATCTTGATTAATGTATTTTCTTTGTGAAAACATGCTTACTTTCCAGAAACAATCTAATGCATGAAAATATTTTAAGGTATTATGAATTCACAGTTTTCTAAGTAGGTCTGGACATATTGAGCATGACTGCACTCTGGAAGACCCAACAAGCAGCTGAAAGAGTCAGACACAGATATTTGCACCCAACCAATGGACAGAAGCTGCTGACCCCTGTGGTTGAATTAGGAGAAAGCTAGAAGAGGCTGGGGAGGAGGGCAGCACTGTGGGAGGACCAGCAGTCTCAATTAACCTGGACCCCCGAGATCTCTCAGGTACTGGCACACCAACCAGACAGCATATGCCAGCTGAAATAGGGCTCTGGCACATATGTAGCAGAGGACAGCTGGGTCTGGGTTTAGTCAGAGAAGATACACCTAACCCTCAAGAGACTGGAGACCACATGGAGTTTAGGGGTCTGGTGGGGTGGGGGTGGAGGGTGGGGACATCCTCGTGTGTTGTGGGAAATATTAAAAAAGAAGGAAAATATGGCAGCAGCATGTTCCTTCACTATTCCCTGGTTCTCTCAGCCCCAGTGGGCTGGCCAGCTATGCACTGGCAGGCAATGGCCAATCTGCTTTTATCTCATGGAGCTCTGAAGCTCTATGATCTCTCCACCCAGCTTGCTCGGTTCCCACTGTTGGGTCACTACCACACCAGCCCCATGATTCAATACTCTCATGGCCTCTGTGATGCACATCAGGCAAACCCACACTTTGCTGCTGTACCTTTCTCTCTGGAACCCAGATGAGCCGCTGCATGAAGGAAAACACAACACAAACTTAGCTCAGAAACAGTGGTAACTCAATCTCTGGGTGCAACAACTGAAACCTAATCTTGTAAGCCTTATTTAAATCTGATTCCCCTGTTGGTGAATCCTTGCAGATCTAACATACCAGGAGACTCTAGTAGCAACATCTTACCTACATGCTGTCCCAGTTGCAAAAGGACTCTCTCTCTTTCTTCTGCTTCCTCTCTTTTTCTCTCTGACCTCGAAGTCCCTCCTATGTGCCCAGTGATTACTCTTTTATTCATTAGGGAATTGGTTCACAATTCCCTCACAGAGGCGGGGAGGGGGAGCGGACACGGGGTTTCCAAAGAAAAGGGGAATCATCGGAAATGTAAATAAAATAAAATAAAATTAAATTAAAAAAAAAAAAAAAAGAAGTCACAGGTGTAAGTCATTCCTTGCCTGAAGCCCCTCACAGGAGGGCAGAATTAGAGTATAAAAAGCCCCAGGGCTCTCCACAACACTTGTGGAAACAGAGGGGGCAGGGAGGAAGTACGGAACACAGAACAGTTGGAGGGTGGACGAGGAGGGAAATAAAATCTGGAGTTTAAAATAAATAAGTAAATACAAAAAATTCAATATAAGATCATAGGACATTGATGTTTCCCACTTCTCTCCTCAAAGGATATTTGAATATAAAAATGTATAAATATAAACTCTTTATCATAAAATGATATCATAAAATGAAAGAATATTATCAGATATACAGGCATCTTCGATCTTCTATAGAATTCCCTTCTTGCATTACAGCTTTGCCACAGGGTGCTCTATACTTTTATGATTTAATGTTTATAGATTCTCTGTTAATATGCTTTATATGAAAAACAACAAGGAATACTTAATACATACTGTAGCACAGTAGTAGCAACTGGAAGTTTAAATGGTTCTAGGTAGAAAATACTAACTGAAAGTATAAAATTAACAATTCATGATTGATGAGTCGCATTGGAAATATAAGATGTGTTACATTTCATTTTAATTATAACATTTTCTTAGAAAACTCTTAATACATTCATGATAGAAAACCTATAAAATAGTAGAAAGTAGTCTTTACCAGATTATCTATGCAAATTAAAATGTAATTTGAATATAAAAATTATATAGGGTTTTCCCATAATTTACATAGTTTAATTTCATATCTCACATACATAGTATGGATGTGGAAGATGCGTCCTGACCTCAGATCATATTGCACATCTAAAGCTAAGGATGTATTTCAAACAAGTTTTGTTATAACATTTTGAAATATAGAAATTATTTTAATAGGTAGAGTATGGCTCTTTTATGGTACTTTATTTCTGTTCATATCTTCTGATTAGCTAGAATATATGCTACACTTAAATACATAACAAATCACAGGTCAAATTTTTAAAACTAATAAAAAAGATCACTGTGATCAACCCAGTGGATGGCTAATGTCAGAAAGATGACAGCAAATGGTATCAGAATTTCTGTTCACAGAGATTGTATAGTAACTTTACATTGCAAATTGTTCAGGAACCTTAGTCACAAATTGTTCTTTTCTAATAAAGTCTAGTTATAAGTAGAGATGCAAGCTTTATCAAACTCACTTATAAAATTTTCTCATTTCTTATTTCAAATGTACTTGACAATCTTCTAATTATTTTGCTATATGCAAAATATTTTTTCAAAGTTTTATAAGAAAAGTAATAGCTAAGTCATTTTGACCTACTTAGTTCTAAGAAGAATGTAGAGACTGTGTTAGTCCTTCTAAGGGACAATATATGGAAGTAAATATGACAGACCAAGTGGCTTGACTTTCTTGATAACCCTTAATAAGGAGTATTATAAGTTTTGTCTTGAAGCAGAGATTCTTTTTTTCACCTTTAGTTATGGGGATTATATTTTTATTTAAAACATTACCATATTTCTAAACTATGCTTGGTTTTCAAGGAATGAAACGTTGAATATATTTTTGAGCAAATCCAGACTTATTAATGATGCACCAATAATTATAGTAGACAGCCTAGGTTTGTGCTTATTTACTATTTGGAAATTATGTTCCTGGAAGTATTAATATATTTCTTCTATTTCCTAGTAAATTTGAATCACCAAACATTCACAATAAGAGCACAAACAAGTTTCAGGAATATCAGGATGTAAAAATAAGAATTATGACCATAATAACCAAATTGCTTATGAATATATATGTTTGAGTATGAGTTTAATTTCTAATCTTGAATGATTTAGACAATATGGAGGCTCTATTTTGAGTGGTTTTATATGATATGATGGCTTACATGAGAAGTGAACAGCAGGCCCTGGAGAAACTAATGTGGTTAGGTCACTGAGAGACAAAATATAAAAAGATATATTGAAGAGGTGCATTCTTCCATAAATGCTGATGAATTTAACACAGTTTAGTTGCTTCTTGTTTATTTAGAGTTTAAACAACACACTGAAGCAGGGTATATATTTTCAGCATTCATTGACAGCTGAGATTATACTTTTGTCACCCAATACCACTGATGATTTTGAAGGAATAGTAATGACAGCTTATACTGATTTTCTTAAAATCTAATTTTATTTGATATGTATGTGTGGTTTGTCTACATAAATGTTTATGTATCCTGTGTATGCCTGATACCTATGACAGCCAAAGATAGACATTTACATGTGATAGCAATATAAGATACAGGTGGTAGTAATTGAACTGGGGTCCTATTGAAGAACAAGAGCCAGGGCTCTTAACTGAGGAACAATCTCTCCAGCTCCAAGTAATCAACATTTTACATATCTAATTGATCTGGAGAGTCCTGAAGTCTGATGATATTACGTTGTTATCACTTCCTGTTAGATTACCATCATCTGGATGCTCAAGGCATCTTAGGGCATTAGAGTAATAGGAAGGGAAAATGTTGTCATACATTTTGAATTTGTAGGATTAACATAAGAGACAGTCAAGTTCCATTTACTTATTGTGCTACTCTTTATTTCTCTCATTAAAAAGCAAAAGAATAATATTCCAGTTATTCACAGAATATATGAGACAAGACAATAAATATTCCCCACTTTAAGGAGTTTGAAATAGCAGAAAAAAGGTAAAACTAGGAAGTAGGCATGAACAAGAAATAAATGAGATCACTGGCACTGTGAAAAATTGGTCTGTTGGATTATATTTTATACTAGTTTTATTCTTTTGCCAGTAATAGTGATATTTGAAAATCACAAAAAATATCCACACAGCTCACCAGGAACGCAGAAAAGCTCAACCCGCTTTCTGCAGGCCACAGAGACTGACCGCCAGCAGCTTCCGGCGACGGCCGGAAGCCTCAGCTTGGGCCACAGGGCCCCACAGCTGATCAGCGCCGGGACAAAGATCCCTCGCCGGAGATTGCAAGACCCAGCGGAGGGCCAAAGACACGCCCCACAGCTCACCAGACCACAGAGCCTGACCGCCAGCAGCTTCCGGCGACGGCCGGAGACCTCAGCTTGGGCCACAGGGCCCAACAGCTGATCAGCGCCGGGACAAAGATCCCTCGCCGGAGATCGCAGGACCCAGCGGAGGGCCAGGGACGCGCCCCACAGCTCACCAGGTACTGCCCCAAACCCGCGAGATTCAGGGACCGAGGTAGGCGGGCCTAAAAACCCCCCTGGATCCCAAAAGCG